>ML802778.1:116520-137710 GCA_009831015.1 Picea engelmannii
GAATCCCTCGATGCTTCTGGATTACCCGCTCCAGACGGTGGGGGTTCCACTTCAGTCCCTGCCGGTTGTCGCCCCTTTAAAGTCTCGTTGATGGCTTCCAACGAGCGCAGTATGAGGGCGAGTTCGGGCGATGGTGGTGGTGGTGCTGGCGGTGCTTGCGATGACGCTCCCTCGCCTCGACCTCCTTGAGTCCTGACCATCCTGTGTGCTTTGACCTGCATCAACCAAAGTTGTTAGGGTGAGCTCCAGGATGTTTTTAAATTGGTGCTACTAAACTTTAGAAATGGGGTTAGGCGTAAGTTTTCTTTACTTGTCTGTAAACAGACATTACTCCATTAGGGGATTGGCTCGGTTAGGGTTAGGTTTAAGCATCTAAGCTTTGTTTCTTCGCCCCTACAAAAACAACTATTGGTTTTCTTTGCCCTGTGGCTACGCTAGCTTTGCGCTTCACTCGCGACTTCCTAGGCTTACGCTCCTAATGAATATGCCGCCTCCTTCCCGCTTGTCCTAATCTGAGCCTTTTTAATTTACGCTTACAACTTGATTAAAAATTACCCCCGTCCTTATGTTTATTAATTTACGCTGACATGCGTACACCCGCGTTATGTACCTTTCGGCGTTATTGTTCTTCTTATGACGTCGCGTTGAGCACATACGTCCTTTTGTGGGCTCCTCCATTTACGTCTTTGGCGTTTGATAGCTTGGCATGTGACCTGTATGTCTCAAAAAGGCACTTGATAGTTTGGCATGTGGTCTTGGGTATTACAGTTAAAGTATTTATAAATAACTTATTTGTAAAAGAAACAACGCATGGCGCGTTGGTAGGGCGGATTTCGTAAAGACTTTCATGGTGGAAGGAGGTCCAAGGTTCAATCCTCACGCACTCCATAAAAAATTATGCTTAGCCCTAACTAACATTTTATTAAGCTAAATAACTTAACTTAACTTAGTTAATTAGTTAATTAACTTAATCTTAACTTAACTTAATTAGTTTAATAATTTAATTATTTTTTTACTTAATTTAATTTAACTAGTTTTAACTTAAATTATTTTAATTAATTTAACTCAATTTAGTTTAAATTTAAATACAATAATAGTAAAAAAAAAATTGTAAAACCATATTTTAGAATAATTATAATTAAAAAAAAAATTAGCCCTTAATTTATTACGTATAGGAATCGATTATAATAAATAAAAATTAAACCCTCAATTTATTTCAATTAAAATAATGATAAAAAAATAATAATAATAAATAAAATAATAGGAAGTCCATGTTTTATTTCTCGTGAGGTGTTTGCATGTGGCATGCAGCATGTGGCATGTGGCATGCGGCATGCATTGTGTTCGCATGCATGCCTCGTGTATTAAGTAGTTATCTCCATCTTTATTTTATTTTTTTTGATTGCCTACCATCATGGAGTTCGACAACTCTCAGAAGGGTAAAGTCGTTTATGCCATGGAGCTGGCCTTGTCTGTGGAGATTCTGGCAACGATGCAGAATTGTTCAGCATTGCAGGCTTTAGCGTATTTGCTGAATTTTGACAAAATCGTGAAGAAGATTGAAGCTGTGGCTCAGCAGGTTAGTTGAGGAGATGGACGTTTAAATCAATTGTTGGCTGAGGGCTTCCCACTACTCTGCTAGTGCTACAATTTGCTGGATTACATTGAAGGTAAATGGTCTATGCTCGTTCTTTTTAATTCTGTAAGGTTTCTAGAGTAAAATCTGTCTAATGGTGTGTTTTAATCACTGTGTGCTTGATTCATTCTAGTGATTTGCTGCATACATATTCCCTGATGAATGGTTTCCTTAGTGAGTTAAATTGTGTATTTTCTTCAAACTGGTGTGATGTTCTTTACTGTAACCTGTATTATACATCTGATTGCACCAAAACACATGAAACTAAGGCATTATGTTTCCTACAGCGTAACAACACTAATCCAATCGAGGATTAAAGTATTGTTGGGTTATATTTGTCACCAGTAAATTGTTTCCAGTTTGTACCTCATGCAATAACACCCCTATGCAGAGCGTATTGCCTTCTACGGTCCACACAAAGACCTAATTGGATCGTTGGTTTAGTTTTCCTTGAGCTGGCATACCATCTGAATGTATTGGAAGCAAATTGTTGAGTGTACTTTCTTCAGAATACATTATCTACAGCGATCTCAGACTTAGGAATTTGCTGGAATGTTGAGCGATTAAGAATACCAGTGTTTGCAAACCATTTAATTGAGTCATTAGAGCAGTATCCACTCTCTGTTACACTCAATCCTAAGTGCTGGATAGATGGTTTGAAGCTACAGCACATAGCACTACCTGATCAACCCAAACCAATGTGTCTTTGACAACATACAGCCAGCAACGCGGGGCATATTGTATTATTTTATTTATTTTTAATTCCCCATAGCCACTTGATGGTGAAAGTAAGAGGAAACGTTACAACCTATTCAACTTGGTTATCTCATGAATGAGCAGAGTATGACTCTTTGTATCCAATAAACAGAGTTGGAACCCAACTAGCAGAATTTGGAGTGTTGGTCTGGTAGATTGTAGAGAGCATAGTTTGTTTTCTTTTGCTCGCAATAAAACCAGAGTGGGTTGGCTCCATCGTTGAGAATTGGCCTTGGAACCATAAGCCAATAACCCAAGCATAGTAGCGAGAGCCTTTCATTCATTCCTAGCTAATGAATTCTGCATTGACAGTGATTTTTTTGAATTGCAGAGAACAAAACAAAATTTATTTTCGCAGAAATTTCGTGTTGGTAAGATGTGTGGGTTATGAGTCCTTGTGTAAGGATCATATGGGTATCTGAGCAGTTGAATCCGTGACCTTGAAGCAGTTGTTAGCACTTTGAGAAGAAGCAAACTCAGTATGGGATTTTATATATATATATATATATATATATATAATATAATATGCAGATTATATATATATGTTCTTTCGCAATCATTCCCACCACCTAACGGATCTTCAAGTAATAAATTCGAAGTAAGTCGGGTGCAGGTGAGCATAAAGATCAAAGATATAAGGCGGCATGTAGAGGGGGAAATATAGAGAAGTTTAAGCAAGCAAGCAAGCCGGGGTTTCTGATCTCAGCCCATTTCTGCAACAATCCAGAGCCAGTCATTCTTGAAGCAAGTAACTCAAGCAGTACTAATTCACTGATTGTATTGTATACATAATTAGACAATGATAAGCTTAACACTACCTTATAGCATGCTTACTATATCCCCTCCTTCATAATTATATTTGTATTGAAATAAAACCTATATTTGATCGGCTGACTGTACTAGATAAATTTCAATCAAGGTTTTGATTCTTAGTGAATATTTCAATTATTAGTGATATATATATATATATATATATATATATATATATATATATATTTCTTATATTATCATTTAATAATGCGTTTGGTTTAGTTTGCAGGTTAGGCGGGAGGGACTTTGGCCCTCAAGGTTCCAGTATTTCAACTAAGATCTGATACCAGATGTAATGGCTCTAACTTAATTATAACAACCATTAAATTAGAACACCACAGTAAAATTTAATAATTACTACATCTATCACATTTAAAATCTAATTTTTCATAGTAATAAAATTATAATTACAATTTACTTCAAAATAATTCGTAACTCTAACCTGAACCTGATGCTGCCGCTTGCTTCCTTAGCTTGCTTCTTTAGGACACCACCCCAAAACCAACCTCCCTGCCGACTAGTAGCGCCTAGCCCTAGGATATCAAGGGATATCCTAGCCCTCTGAACCCAAAACCTCCAGCAAATTCCCCGGTGCACTGTAAATTCCACTCAAAGTTTCACTCTGGTAATTCTCCTCTCTTCCCAAATTCCTCCCAACTCCCGTAACATCCCCCACTTCTCAACTCCTTTTTCCCCCCTTATTCCTCCTTCATCGCCTCCCCTACATTAACTCCTGCCTAACTCTTTATTACACCTTATCCCCTCGCCATTAATACCCTTATCCATTCATTCATTACTTATCCTAACGTATTGGATACGTTATCCCTTGTGGGATACGTAACCCAATTTAAACATTATATTTTATTATCCACCCCTTATTTAATACTTACTTACTTAATTAATTAATTAATAATCAAATTAATCATTAACCATATTGATTAAAGAGTTAATTATACTTAAATTAATCATAATCAAGAATAACTAATTAATAACAAATAATTAGTTAAGGTTATTTTAATAAATAATTATAGTTTAGCTAATTTTTAGGATTATATTTTTAAATTAATTACTTAATAATCAAGGGTCGTTACATAGGATCATATTCTCTCATCTCATATTCTATTTTGAATTGAATACATTATAGAAGGAGATTTCCCTGTCGAAGTGGACTATAGTCATTGACTTTTTATCATTTTTTAAGGAATTGGATCATAACAAATTTAATGTAACGTAATTTAATCAATTAAATTGACCTTATTTGTATGCATCATTTATGGGGAAGTGTTAAAAGGAATTTTTTTTTTTTTTTGTAAATGGATATAGGAATGGATGGATGGATGGGCATGATCGGGGTCTGCAACTAGGGTTTCCTTGGCCGCAAACCCCTCTTTTCCTTGATGTTCTCCTTCTTTCATCTGCTGGTCATTCTTCTTTTCAGTTGCAATGGGTGCTTTGTTGTCGGCTCCTGATCATTGTAGTGCTCGCAGGCTGGTAATATGGAGCGGTTGTTTTTGTCATTCGATGTGTGGGGCATGGTTTTTTCCTGGATTCCATATTTTCTATGATGGATTGGGGGAGATGGGGGTTTTGCTGCACGCACCGTTGGTTTGTGAGGTTTCTCAGATCTGGTCTTCGGTGTATGGATTTTCTACCTTGATGGTTGGGGGTCTTCTTGGCCTCCCTTCATCATTGGTTTCTTTGTGGAGAGGTCACTCTATTTCTGACCATATTTTTATTTTTACTTTTGCTCGCTCTCTTATGATTCAGGATTTTTTAGGGTTTGATGGATACCCTTTGTTTCGTATCCCTCAGTTCAATGATTTTGGTGCCAAGCTCAGGGTTTTCTGAATTTTGGGCTCGCGGTTTGGATCCTCTTTTTCCTTTGAGAGGATGTATACCACTCTGACCTAGTTTGTCTCGCTTCTAGGTGTTCACTAGAGGAATACTTTTTGGTCCACCTTGGCAGGGTTTTGGGGTTTTTCCACATCAATCTGCAATCCCTTTCTCTTGTTGTTGTTGGATAGATCAAGGTTTGATGTATGTCATATCAGGGTTCTTTTTTGTAGGATGTTGGTGTCTCATCTCCCCCTTTTTTTCACTATTTGGTGGTGGCCTGAGCTTTGAGGTCCTTTCCAAAGGGAGTGCAATGTTGTGGGAATATTAGTGCTTTGTGGGAATATTAGTGCATGTAGTTTTTTGGTTCATCTCATTCAATTTTTCAGTAGGTGATGTTTTCTTCAGTACCTATGCTCTCTAGTTCTTTTGGTGTGGGCACTCATACTGCTCTAATCTGGTCTACCAAGGCTCCATGGTTTCTTTCAAATTTCTCTCTTGGATGGTTTTTCTTTGAAGTAGGAGTTCATTCTTCTTTGACTGCTCCTGATACATTTTTTTTTTTTATTGTTGGATAGCTTCTTTTGATGTTTTCTTCTCAGTGGATTTTGAGCCAATTTTTTGGGCCTCTGCAAGTTTTTTTTTTTTTTTTTCTGATCTTATCACCCATGCTTGGGTTGTGCTATGTGCACCTACAAAATTTAATTTGGTTCTCTCTGAATGAACAAAATTACGGTTTTTTTCTTTTTTTTGGAAAAAAAAAAGGAATGAATGCATGGGGAGAGAGATAGTAAAATGCAAAGACAACTTTAATATAAAAAAATTATGGTATAATATCCTGATGTGTTCACTATGATTAGATATGTAGTGAGTCTCTCTTCACCAATTTAAATCATGTTAAGTAGAATGCATGAGTAGACGTAGATATTATAGACGTATATTTACTAGCGATGGGACCATACCAATCACCAATTCACCCACCACTTTATCACATGGTGATGTAACAGCCTCTACATCCACTAATACATTTGCAGGTAGAATTACAAGAGGAGGAGGATAAGACAAGATTGTGAATTCACAAGAAAAATGAAAAACAAAAGTAGGAGAAGGAAGAGCTCAAAAAACATCACAAGAATTTGTCAGACTCTCAACTCATCCTTAGGAACAAGAATTGATCATTGGTCAACCAAAAGTTTTACTTTCAGAAAATCATGTTGAAGAACTAGAATTGTGTATCTCATCAAAAGAATTTGTACATTTCAGGCAATAAAATATGTCTAGAGTAGAAGGACTATTTGATGATAGAGAAGAGGAAAGAGGACCTAGAGGTGGAAAAAGACAATATTTTCAAATAGTTATGAGACATTGATTTTTATAATTTTTTGTGGTTGGTATTTTATATAATATTCTCAATTTACCTTCTTTCATGCCCTTGTTCTACAGTATTTACTAATGTAGTATTATAACCATGAAAACATTTTGAATATTATATCAGATATTTCTAAAATAACTTGTGATTTAGTTTTGAGGAATCGGTTCCATATTTTCTTTCTTTTAAAATAGATAACTAAAGATACATATCATCTTCTAAGAATTGTATTTTCCTTCTCTTGTGGTGATTTGTTACTTTATTTAACTTATCTTCAAAGATGTTCATATAGGAATATGGTGTTGTTTATGTTTACAGTTGCATGTTAATTGTGGTCTATTTTATAAAGCTCAAACTCTTTTATTTTTCAGTTAATTATTTCAAATATTGAATTTGAAACATATACACATTTTATACACTCAAAATCCTCTTCAAATATTTGAAGACAAAATATTAAACAAATTTCACATATTGAGGGTTACCCCCTTTGGTTGTTGGAATCTTTCAGTAAATCCTAGAGCGAGGAGGATATTTTCCTCCATAGAGTGCCTTGGCATTGTTCCTTTATCAGGAACAACCTAAAAAACAACACACCTTTTGGGTTTTTTCTTTATATTAAAAGGTCGTTCTTGCCACCCATTGTATTATATTTTTGAAAATTAGAATAGTCGATATCTCTTTCTCTTCAGAGATAAGCTACCGCCATTCTAGTCAGTTTGTGCTCTATAGTATTATGTTATTTTATTCATTAATAGAGTTTGGGATTCATTGTATTTATGTGTCCCATGATATAGTTTTGTTTGTATCTCATTTTGTTCTCAATTTAATTTGAATTAGTTGTATTAAAGAACTTTGCTCCTTGTTATTTCTTAGTGCATGTCTCGGATGAGGCCATGGTATAGAGAGTTGGTTCTTGAGATAGTTTCACTTGGGAATGATTGCTCTTGTTGGCCTAATAAACCTCCCATGGTGGAATAAAATAGAGATGACAGAGCATAAGATCCTTTCAAAAAAAAATTCAAGGAAGCCTCATGTGACAGTGGAACAAGATGATGGAAAACTTCACCTAGATCCTTTGACGACTTCCAATAGTAGGTGAGACACCTTCAACAAGAAATCATTTCATAGGTGCAAAACCCTTGAAGGTACAAGTTAATTTCTATATCCTTTTATTTGAAGGCTAGATAGATGTTGTATTCTTTCGAGAAATAGTTGAATCTATTAGAAGGGTAGTACTATGTTCAAACATTTTCTGACACTAAAAAGATCACCTTTGCTTTTCTTAAATATCTCCTCCATATCAAATATTGGTGGAAATGTCACTAGGAGAGACATAATGAAAGGTAGCTAGTAAGACACTAATATCAAAGGTATTGAGCTACAAAATAGGTGGATTTTTTTATGAATATTATGGAGACCAAATCTCAGTGTACCCAATAATGGTGATATATGCAAAGCAACAATAGATTAAGGAGCATGTTTCTTTTCATTTAAATTTAAACTATATATGTTTTTTTTTCCACTTTTGAATATGTTCATTTTCTCATTCTCATCCTTCCCATTTGAACTACTAATTCCTTTAACACGAAATTTTCCTTTTCACTTGGGAGGCAATTTATTTATAACATCTTCAGAATCCTCATCAAATAGTTCAATGTCATCAAAGTTATAATTTAATTCCTCTTCCTCCTCATATTCCTCATATTCATCAGTTTCATACCTATCCATCTTGCTTGCACGCTTTGGATTTACCTCTTCATTATGCTTAGTCTTATTCTTAGTCACAAAAATTGGTGTAGAAATCGCCTTTCCCTTGCTGCTAATTCCACCAACAGGTTTTCTAGCAAGCTTAGCAAGATTCAAATGAATTTTACACCTTTTATTCTTTTCCCTGCTCTCAGTGTCGACCTTTCTCTTAGCCATCGATGTTTCCAAAATATTTTTTCAATCTTCAGGCATGGTTCCAATCCCGTGAAATCCTACAAATACTAAAAAATGAATGTTGATTCTCGACTCAATGACCCCAAAACTGATATATAAATAAGTATTTAGCAATCAATAGGAAAAACCTAGACATGGAGGATTTCAACAAAATCAAACAAATAGAATACATCAACCTATGAAACTTCAATGTGAAAGAGAATAACAATAAATCCATTAGAATGAATCCTCACCACACTAGACTGTGACAACCGACAATTTTAAGAGATTGTTCATATTATGTACCTAAACGGATATGAAAATATAAGATAGAATAATAACTCAAATCATTCACCAAAACACTGAACGAAATAAATAGAGAAACCCTTGAGGTAGAGGAACACCATATATTAATCTTTATGGAAGGATTAAACTCTTCAAGAAATCTATTTGTGTAAAATAACAATAGTATTCACTCACCTCCAATACATTGTTTACACTGCTTTATATAACACTCTCTATCTCTTAGCAACATTCTAGAGAAGGAACCTTCTAGAAAGTATTCACATTTATAATATCTAACTACCATAGTGGGCCTTATTTAATAATATAGTGGACATAGTCCACCTTACATTGAATGACCTCCACTAATAATACATAACCACATTTCCATTGTGTACCTACCTAGGTATACTATATTCCATCCCCCTTCGCATGTTTCATCCTCAAAACATGGGAAGAAACCATACAATATGATTGGCTAAGCAATGTAACCAACTGGTACCAAGTACGATCATCCATCCATCTTAATGGAAGATGAACATGATCTCCAACTGTTTCCTTCCCACTCTTATCTTTCTCCGCAACGTGCTTGTGTTTCCATGGAATTGTTTCTCTAGCTTGATGTCTTCATTTAGTGTTGGTTGTCCTCCATACACCTCTTGATTGGTTTCATTTATGGTTCCATGTTGGTTCATAATGTTCGACAACATAGGTATTCCAACAGAGGATGAACACCTTCATTAACCACTCACATAACCAAATCAAAGATCAACACACCGATGTTTTCATGTGGTAAAACCCCTACAGGGAAACATCCATGGCCCCAGCCAACGCAGCCACTTGGAGCAGTTTATTAATGAAAATAAAAATATTACAGAGAAATTTTACGTGCTTCTCACAATCGATCATTGACAAATGACCCTCCATGCTCTTTAAATAGAGATCATGGACCAATCAGATGTTAAGCCATGGATCAATGGCCATTAAGATAGAGGAGAGTATGAACCATCGGATCACTCTATGTCGGGAACATATTGTGACCATCATATTTCCTAACTACAAATGCATACTAAAGAAACACACTAGAAAACACACTTTTACCTAATGACACAATAGACCAAGTAGATCTTAACTAACTCCTAAGTTTCTAAATATCCTAACATCCCCCCTTAAGAACAACTTGGGATAGGATTGAAGGATTTAGAATAGTGACACAATAGGAGAAGGAAGGAGGCATTAGAGCCTATCCCCCCTTAATGACAACTTCCTGAACTCCTAACATAGATCAAAGTTTGGAAAACTTCACTTCTGTAAGAGACTTTGTGAAAATGTTTGCAACTTGATCTTCTGTAGGGAAAAAGAGCACTTTAATAACTTGATCATGAATGATCTTTCTGATGAAGTGCATGTGTAGCTCGATGTGTTTTCTACAGTGATGTTGAACTGGGTCTTTGGCGATCTTGATGGCACTCTAATTGTCACACCAAAGGTTGGTCGGATGCTAGTGCTGGAATCCAAACTCTAAAAGGATTTGTCGAAGCCACAGGGCTTCCTGACTTGCATTTACTGCTGCTCGGTACTCTACTTCAGCTGAAGAAAGTGCAATAGTCTATTGTTTCTTACAGGCCCAAGTGACAATTCATGAACCAAGGCTGAAAACATAACCTGCAGTAGACTTTCGATCATCAGGGTCGTCGGCCCAATATGAATCAGTGAAACCAACCAATAAAGGAGTCCCCCCTGAACTGTAATGTATCCCAAACTGAACTGTACCACGATCATAGAAAAGTATTCTTTTAGTTTCTTTCCAATGGCTTTCATGGGTCGTTTGCATATACTGGGTCACAAGACCAACAACAAAGGAAAGATCAGGACGAGTATGAGTCAAGTATAAGAGGCTACCAACTAACTAACAGTACAGGGTGGCATCAACTTCAAGAGAAGTATAGGTGGCATTAAGATTGACTCCAGACTGGAAGGGAGAGGGGGGTTGGTTTACAATCGTCCATGTGAAACCGATGAAGAAGATCACAAGCATACTTAGACTGGGAAAGAAAAATTTCTTCATTGGTTTTCAGAACTTGGAGGCCAAGGAAATAGTGCAAAACGCCTAAGTCTGTCATTTCAAATTTCTTCTTAAGGATGGTTTTCACATGGTTTAAAAGTTTTGAGTCACTACCAGTAAGGATAAGGTCATCAACATAAAGGACAAGTATTATGAGATGGCTTCCTACTTTCTTGGTATGGACATTAGGATCAGAATGACATCTAAAGAATCCAGTGGAAATAAGAAAGCTGTCCATTTTGGCATACCAAGCTTGGGGAGCTTGCTTGAGACCATAAAGAGATTTATTGAGGTGACAAACAAGGTTAGAGTTATTCTAGACATAGCCAGGAGGTTGTTCCATGTAGATTTCTTCTTGCAAATCTCCATGAAAGAAGGCGTATTTAACATCCATATGATGGACCTCCCATTTATGTGAGGCAGCAAGGGCAAGAACAAGGCGGATGGAATTCATTTTTTCTACAGGGGAAAAGGTTTCATTATATTCAATTCCTTCAACTTGGGAAAATCATTTGGCAACTAACTGAGCCTTGTGTCTTTTAACACTTCCATCTGATGCGTATTTAGTTTTGTAGACCCATTTGCATCTAACAACTTTTCTTCCTTTTGGAAGAAAACTCCCAAGATCCCAAGTATTGTTTGCCATTAAAGAACGATACTCTTCATTCATTGATGTATCCCAATCTGGATGACCTGAAGCTTCTGCAAATGTCTCTGGATCATGAGATTCTGGAACTTGAGCCAAAAGAGAAGAGGCTTGTTGGAACTGTGAACATGTCTGACATTGATCTAAAGGATCACCAACAAGATCACCAGCTGCTTCTCATGTTGAACGGACCCATCTCGGAAGCAGTGGGGTTGGTGTTGGTTTAGGTTCAAAGGACTCATCTGGAGGAGGGTGAGTAGGTGGAGGTGGATTTTCATCCTCACTATCATCATTTGAATAAGAAACCAGATCATAAGAAGTCACAAACATCGAAGATGGATCGCAGGCCGAAGAAGGCACAACCATCGAATTAGGCTCACAAGCCAAGAGATTTTCATCAAATTTAACATCTCTTCAAAAATAATTTCATTACAATGTGTTTGAAGAATTTTGTAACCTTTGACATCTTCAGAATAACCAACAAATATACACTTCTCACTTTTAGGTTGCAATGCTTTCCTTTTCTCATCAGGAATGTGAGCCCATGCTATATTGCCAAATAAACGAAAGTGACTTACATCTAGTTTAATTTTAGTCCAAGCTTCTTCCGGTGTTATATTTTTCAGACCCTTTGTGTGAGTGTGATTTACTATGTAATTTTCACAATTGATGGCTTCCACCCAATACTTTAGACTTAATCCCTCAGATTGGATCATACAATTAGCCATTTCTTTTAATGTGTGGTTCTTTCTCTCAGCAACGGCATTTTTTTGTGGTGTATATGGAACAATGTGTTGCATTTGGATTCCCTATGTAGTGCAGTAATTTGTAAAATTATTGTTCACATATTCACCTCTATCCATTCTTAACCTTTAAATTTGATGTCCAAATTGCTTTTCTACAAGGGCCTTGTAAGCCAAAAACTTGTCAAAAACTTTTCTCTTACGTTTTAAGAAGTAAACCCAAGTATGTCTGGAAAAGTCATCAATGAAAGTTAAGAAACAATTGCACTCAGAAAAATAAGGAGAAGAAAGTGGACCATACAAATCACTATGAACAATCTGCAAAGGACCCGAGGCGTGCCAAGAGGCATGTTTTTCAAAATTGTCCCGATGATGTTTGTCAAGAACACAACCGGCACAAACACCATCTATGCATGAAACAAGAGGAAGACTAGTCACCATCTATTGATTACACAGTTGTTGCAATGAGCGATAGTTTAGATGACCAAACCACTCATGCCAAATTTTTCTCAAGTCATCGCTATGAGAAATAAAAATTGATGAAAAATATGATGACCCAAAGTTGTCAAACTTTTACAACCTCATAATATCATCAGCAATTCCAGTTGCAAGAACATGATTAGGATATTTTAGATCCTTTATTACAAATTGGTGACGTGAAAACTCTATGGTTTTACCTTCACCTGAATGAGTGATTTGATATACTAATAGAAGGTTACAAGAAAGACTTGGAACACATAATACATCATTGAAATGGCCATTTTCTACTTGTATTGTTCCAGATCCTTCAACACTAAGAGATCTATCATCACCAACAAATATTTTCTTGGTGTTACATTAATTTAGAGTAGAAAATATGTCTCTATCCTTATCCATATGATAAGATGCTACAGAATCAATAATCCACTTATCAGAAGTAGAAGTAGAAGGTGTATTGAAGGAGAAACCAAAAGCAGAAAGTGCATGTCCATGAGAAGAAGAAGAAGTAGTAGAATCAATATTGATGTTGTGCTTCTTCATCATTGCTTCTAAAGATGCCATATTCTTGAAACATTTGGACCCATCATGACCATCTTTATCACAAAAGTTGCAATGTATGTTAGTATTTTTATTTTTATATTTTTCTCCTTTGTCTCCATTAGAAGCAAAAACTATCTTAGTGGGTTTGGGACCCTTATATTGCTTGTTGTTGTGGCGAGGATGTTGCTTCTTGGGATTCTTGGGTTTATATTTCTAATGGACAACTAAGGCTTTGTTGGAGGTACCTGCAATGCTGATCACTCCAAGTTGTACTAGATTATCTTGCTCTCTGATCAAAGAATCACAAAATTTCTCAAGATTGGGTTTTTGATAAGCTACCCCTAGAGCCTCTTGCATGGCATAAAAGGTAGATACAAACAAAGTATATGCACTACCTAGCTTAGAAAGAATAATATAGATGCAACAATCTTTGTCTATCTTTATCTTACATTCTTCACATAAAGTTCTGATTGTTTTAAACTTAGATAGATAGTCTTCAATGCAAGAAAAATCACTTGGAATTAAAGTTAGTACTTGATTTTCTAACTGTTATGCTCGAATAATATTGTGTTTACCAAACACAGATTCAATATTTTCCCAAGCTTCTTTTGGTTTATCAATTGATTGAAGGTGGAACCCTAAATCAAAAGAGATGGGCATTCTGATTAATCCACGTGTTTCGTCATTCCTATTATCCCATTTGTCTTTCTTATCAGCATCAGTGGGTGTTGTTTCCTTTCCCAAGGTAATCTGGTACAATCCTTTACTTCTTAATAAATCCTCCATATGGGATTTCCATTGGAAGTAGTTGGTGTTGGTAAGTAAGAGATTACTTGTAGAATCCATATTAAATATGTAGATAATATTGATTTAAAAACTAAAACTGATGATCTGAATGGAAAGACCTTGAAAAGTTATGCGGTTTTAAAAAAATGGCATTGAAAACGAACTTCGGATGTGAGAGTTATGCCCTTTTTAGAAAAGGCATAAATGGTAACCAAAGGACCACGTGGTAGTGTAAGTTGCTTTATGAAGTGACCCACTTTTATAAAGATAAGTGGGGCTCACTTTTACAAAGAAAAGATGGATCCAAAATAAATAACTCTAAAATAAAATATTAAAGTTGCTTATAGTGATTCACTTTTATACTTGAAGTGAAATACACTTTTCAATTTTAGCATGAACTTTTTCAAAAAAAGTAACAAAAGAGAGACTTGAACTCAAGACCTCTTACTTAATAAGGCAACTTTTAGCCAAATGGTATAGAAAAACATATTGTAATGTTCAGAAGGAGGATTGGGGGTGTTGTTGTTTTTGTTGAAGACGGCCTTGGAGAGCGTGCTTGAAAAAAACTCTTTTCACAAAAGAAAAAAAAAATTCTTCTCGATGACAACAAGGGTTAGATCTTGGTTAGCTTACCCAGAAGATGCACCTTTTCCTATATGTTTATGATTTGCCAAGATCACATAGGGTGTAGGGAAAATATCATACGCATATCTAAAAGAGTAGCAACCCAGAAATAAAAAATACAAAACCAAAATAAAACCAAAATACTTCTCTGCAAAAAATTTAAAAAAAGCGTATTCAAACTTTATACCTCCGGATCTGACTGTAATGGTCATATCTTGGGAAAAAGGAAACCTTTTCGAGTGAAACAAAAAGTGTTCCTGAATGAAATGAGTGCTCTCGATGCAATGGAATAGTCCTCTCATCCCAGAAATGTACGAAAATGACAAAAAATGGAGATGAGGAAAATCGGCTTCACTATCTCGATCTACAATAGGAGCGGGTCTTCAAATAGGCTTTGATACCATGTTCGACAAAACAGGTATTCCAACAGAAGATGAACACCTTCAGTAACCACTCACATAACCAGATCAAATATCAACACAACGATGTTTTCACGTGGTAAAACCCCTACGAGGAAACATCCACGGCCCCATCCAACACGACCACTTGGAGCAGTTTATTAATGCAAAGAAAAAGATTACAGAGAGATTTTACAAGAGAGTTTCTCACAATCGATCATCATCAAATGACCCTCCATGCTCTTTAAATAGAGATCATGGACCAATCGGGTGCTAAGCCATGGATCAATGGCTGTTAAGATCGAGGAGAGTATGAACCGTCAGATCACTCTATGTCGGGAACATATCATGACCGTCAGATTTCCTAACTACAAATCCTACTAATGCATACTAAAGAAACACACTAGAAAACACACTTTTTCCTAATGACACAATAGACCAAGTAGATCTTAACTAAATCCTAAGTGTCTAAATATCCTAACACATAAGTATGTTGATTCTCACGCCCTTGCCTTGATGACTGTTGTTTCTCTAAATGGAGTGGATGGCGCTATACAACAACTCTAGGAATCGGTCACTTTTTCTTCAATTCTACCACGTGTGTTCATTTGACTCTAGGATATTCTTGGCATCGTTATTGTGTCCTTCCTAGTGCTTCGCTTCATGTCCTTATGTAGACTCGACCTCAAATTCAACTTCAGACTCTATAATAGTTGTGTTTCTTTCCTCCATGGGTCCCTCTATCTTACTAAGAGACACATCCTGCAGCGTGATTCTATTTTTCTTATACCACAACTTCAAAAACTTATTTTGCACGTTAATATTAATAGTACCCATTGATATTATCCAAGGATATCCCAAAACAATATCCACATCACCCATGTCTATAGCATAAAAATATGAATGCAACACATATTTGTCCATACTTATCTTCAAATATTTAAAAATTTGAACATTTTCACCCTCAACCTATGTGTTTTGAATATTATCTACGAGAACTTGCAATCTATTAGCCAATTGAACATTCATTAAATTATGCATGCAACTAGGGTTAATAGAAACAATGATATTTTCTTTCTGAATACATCCATGAACCTGTAATATAGAGTTGCCACATGAAAATAAACCATTGATACTCTTTGTATATTGTTTTTCAACATGATACCACCTATCAAAAAATACATTTTCAAATTCTTCATCAGAGAATGTGCCTATCATGTGATATCTAAGCAATTTCCACCAATTGGTCGCATCACCTTTTAAGTGTGAATTGACCAAACCTCTCCAATTATTTTTCCACACTCAATTATGTTATTTTATAAATTATTCAATACTAGGGCCATCAGAATTCCCCGTAAAATACATATTTATATGAAAACCTCAAAAATAGAACTAAGGTTTGTAAAAATAACTTACTCTACAAATCGCGACTTTTTTCGGAAAACCCCTGAAAATTTGTCAAATTTAAAATATTGATAACTTAACTTCTCAAACTTCATTTAGACTTATTTTTTATTTTTAAATTGGGTATTTGTTTTTAGAGGAATTCAAATATCCAATTTTTTTATGCAAATTCGGAGAAGAAATTTTTAGAACTGAGTCTAAAGTGTGTCACCCTCTTTTTTGTCTAATTTTTTTTTGCAAAAATAACAAAAATTTGTTCCCTTCTTTGGCCTAAGAAAGATATTTGATAGCAATTTTTATGTACATGAACAAATCTGAAAATATAAGATACAACAATAACTCAAATGATTCACCAAAACACTAAACACAAGAAATAGAGAAACCTTTGAGGTAGGGTAACACCGTATATTAATCATTATGGAAGAATAAAACTCCTCAAGCAATCCTTTCTTATACAAAAAAAATATCACTCACTCACCTCCAACACATTTCTTGCACTTATTTATATAGCACTATCTATCTCCTAAGAACATTCTAGAGAATTAACCTTATAGAAAACCTTCCCATTTATTATATCTAACCACTATAGTGGGTTTAATTTAATAATATAGTGGACATAATCCACCTTACATTGAATGGGATCCACTAATAATACATAATCACATTCCCATTGGGTACCTCCCTAGGTGTTTCAGATAAATCTTCTTGAACAATAAATGTAAAGTAAAAATGATACTTCAAAAAAGAATCCTTTCAAACTATATATTTTATTTATGAAGAAAAAACCACTTAGCAACGCCAACATTTATATGGTATGGAAATGGTTCAGAACAAAAATAAAACATAAGTGACCACGTAGAAGACCGATTTACCCTAGATAGGAAAACATAAAGACAAATAAGTTTTAGTGAGGAGCATTTTTCTATGTAATAGTTCCAAAACCTCACCTCCACTTTCTACTATAAGAACTAAGAGTAGTTCAAACATGCCCTATTAAAACCCCAAATACAACCTCAAGATCTTGACAAATTATCTAGAGTGTAGTTAGGGAAAGGGTTTTACTTCACTCAAAAGCAATTATTATACCAAAATTCCAAATATTGTTCATTTAATCACTATCGAATAGAGAAGAATTTTAAACTATAATGTTCATATATAATAAGATATTGTAGACAAAATGAAGATTGATAAGAAAAAATAAAATATTACCTCATAAAGGGACCTCCCATTTCCAAAAATAAATCTATTTAACTTCATATTGTGCAGATGGGAAAAGAGTGTCTCCCTTTACAGTCATAAAGAGTATCTTGATGAGCATAAAACCCATAGCTCAGAAATATAGCCATGTGTCCAGATATCCTGAGTGCAACACCTGTCTATAGAGAGCATTTTTTGGGAACCTTGCGGCATTCTACCAAAAAGAAATAGATCAATTCTTGATAAAACATTTGATAAGAATATTCACTATTCTATCCCACTGTTATGCCAATTAGAAAATTGCATTGAAAATCCATAAAATATATACTTCAAGGCATATTTGTTGCAAAAAAGTCATCAGAATTTACAGCAACATATACACTAAGAAGGGTACCCATGATCCGGATTATTTTCGGCATGAAATGAGAGCGGAGATATAATAAAGAAATGTATAGAGATATCTCAGATATCCAATATTATAACATAAATGTATCAGATATGCAACCATAAACACAGATATACAGTAATACACAATTGTCTATTAATGAGCGAAAATGTACAAAGACTGTAAAATACATAGTGAAAGACTCGCTAGAATGGTGGCAGCTTATCTCTGAGAAGAGATGTGATAGCTACTCGCATCTGTGAGAATATAATTTTACAATGAGGCTCCAAAGGCCTTTTTATCAAAAAGAAAATCTAAAACCCTAACCCCTAAATATGAAAATCCAACAGTTTTTTGGACCCCGTTTTTGGTAGTTTGGTGTATCAACTTCCGAAGGTGTAACTTTGGCATATGATCTCCGTTTGGGGTGAACGATAGATCATTGGAAAGGTATCATTGAGGAGATTCATTCTGGAGAATCGATAATTCGACTATCATTGAGAAGATCGATCCCGAAAAACCTTCATTTAGGCCCTCAAAATGGCCCCGGAAGTTAAAAACTGCTAAAAATTGTAAATTGACAAAATTGTCCGAAACTTGTTTTGAGCTAGTTGGAAGAGGTGGGTGGACACCGATATCCACCTGGATCAATCCTCCGTCCTTAGGAATCAATGGTCTCCATTGCATTGAGTGCCTAGGGGAGAGGGAAAATAGTTTGTTGAATCTGCATCTTGATGAGTTGCTTGCCATGTTGGAGAAGTTGTGTTGCTTAGCTTTTTGAAGGTTTTCACGAACTTGTGGTTGGAAGGGGTGGACCTTTTTAACCGTTCTAACTACATGAGATGTCTATGTGCAGAAGAAATATTTGTGGTTTTCTTTAGTGTTTTCGACCTGCTTCTATTGGATAGAAGGTGCTTGGGCAAAGGTTTTAGTGGTTGCAATATCCTTTTGTTCACCTTTTGAACAGATTATGAAGAAGCTAAATTTTGTAGGATGAGATACTACCATGCGGTTACAGAGTGAAAGAATCGCTAGAATGGTGGAACTTATCTCTGAGAATATATGTGACGGCTACTCGCATTCGCAAGAAGATGATCTTTATAATGAGGCTCCAAAGGCCTTTTTAACATAAGTAAAATTCAAAAATGCAACCCTGGAACATGAAAATCCAAAAGGTTTGCAGGCCCCGATGGGGGTAGTTGATATGTCAACTTACCGAGGGTGTAAATTTTGCATACGATCTTCGTTTTGGGTGCTCGATACACCATTGGAAAGGTATAACCAAGAAGAACGCTTTTCAACTAGCCCGGGCAAATGCCCTTAGAAATCATTTGGGCCTCAAATCCTCAAAAAACGTCGTTTAGGGCCTCCAAACAACCCCCAAAGTTTGGAACCCAAAAAACTGCCGAAATTTTTCCAAGATGGAAAAAACAATTTTGAGCTCATGGAATAGGTGGGTGGCCACCAATATCCACCTGGATCAATCCTCCCTTCTTAGGAAGCAATGGTTTCCATTGCGTTGAGTTCCCGGGGAAGAGAGGGAAGTGTTTGTTGAATCTCAATCTTGGTGAGCTACTTGCCTTGATGGAGATGTCATGCTGCTCGATTTGTGGAACGCTGTCACGAACCTGTTGTATGCAGGGTTGAATATGTTCAACAAGTCGGGCTACCTAAGATGATGGTGTGAAAAAGGAAATTGTTTGCTTTGCTACAATCTTTTCGACCTTCTGCTGGATAGAAGGTGTTTAGTCCGAGACTATAGTGGTTGCAATATCCTTATGTTCACCTTTTGAACAGACAATGAAGAAGCTTAATTTTGTAGTATGAGATACTACCTTGTAGCATTGTTTAGGTGGGACAATAGTTGTAACTACGTATGGTATTTTGTAGAGATGACCCCCCAAAGTAATAATGACACTACGGGGTTGAGACTCATAAACAACATGGTGCTTCCACATATATGGTTTTCCCAAGAGAACATCACAGACACCCAGTGGGCCAACATCACATAATACCTCATCCTTGAAGAGTTTTATTTCGTATGACAATCGAAACTATTGGCTAACACAGAGATCTCGTCCCTGGCGAAGCCACCCGATGTTGTATGGTTGTGGGTGTGGTGTTGTCGACAATCCCAATTGTTTTGTGAACTCTATTGAGATAAGGTTCTTCTGGCTTCTTCTATCCACAATAAAATGCAGTGGGGTCCCCTTCACCCATATATGTGAATGAGAAAGGTGCTCCCCCTCTTTAGGATCTGTTGGTTCTTCTGGTTGAATTGTTGTGGTCGCAAAAATAACAGTGGGGTCTGCGTCGATGATCTATCTTCTGTCAGTATTTTCTGAATCATATTTTGAATCAAGGTTTGACTCCTTGTCTTTTATTTTGGCCACAAATGACTGTTTTGAGTGACATTCATCGGTGTTGTGCTAGGGGATTTTGTGAAAATCACACAATTTTTCGGTGTCGTTCTTCGTCTTCCTGTGACCCTTCTTTTCCTGTGGCTTGGACTAGTTTTTGGGAGACTGTTTGTTAGGGATGTTTTTATCTTACTATGGTTGTTCCAGATTTGCAAACCGGAACTCCCATTTTTCTGGTGCTTAAATGTTAAGAACCAAATATCAATATAGCATAGAAAAACCTTAGAAAAAGTACTCAACGCCTTGAAAAAGAGATAATTTTAGATAATAAGCCTCTTTGAGGTGGAAACCTCCTTTTACCCCACTTAAATGTTCCAATACAAGATGATTCAAAATGAAAATGTCTCCTTGGTATATATATAGGAGACTAGGAGGTATAAGTACAACTAATGGCCTAAAGTTGACATAAATAAAATAACATTACTAATATAATATGCCCCAATTAAGGGGTAATGAGCTAATATTAGGGCTTAACATGCCCCTCCCCTTGAGACAAGTGTTATCCGCAACGCTTGAGTAACTCTAGATGCTTCTGTATAAAAGACTCATCTTCCCAAGTGGAATCTTCAGCCGGTAGTTTCCTCCATTTAATGAGATACTCTAAAATGGATCTATTCCTCAGGTGGTGAATTATTGTGTCAGTGATGGCTTTAGGCTCCAATATGATTTTTCCTTCCTTGTCAAGTTCTAGCAATATAGTTTGAACTAGGATCTTGTCTCCCATAACCTTATTTA
Organism: Picea engelmannii; assembly: GCA_009831015.1. NCBI lineage: Eukaryota > Viridiplantae > Streptophyta > Pinopsida > Pinales > Pinaceae > Picea > Picea engelmannii. The sequence goes on from ML802778.1 coordinate 137,550, forward strand.
AGCATGAAACATGGAAATCTGGGTGTACTCGTGAAGATGCAGGCAACTCCAATTTGTATGCCATAGTACCAATCTTTTGCAACACCTTATAAGGGCCATAGTACTTTGGTCATAATTTATTATCCTTCTTGGCTTGCTTGAGGGACATCTGTTTGTATGGT
>ML802778.1:140365-163663 GCA_009831015.1 Picea engelmannii
CCATTCTTGATTCACCTTCCTTGTGTCCTCATCATGAATTTCATGGGATGCATTTTTACTTTCAGGTGTCTTCTCTGTTACGAAATTTTTCAATACTTCCATGATCTCCCCTTTTAAGCCATCCATCTTAGTATCCAACATAGCTTCCATTGAATCCATATTCTTTTGTAGTTAATTTATGTCCCTACACATTTCTTCCCCTTCATCAAGAGTTCAAGTAAGATTTTCTAGAGGCTTATTTGGTGTAGAAGTTCCCTTTTTTGGTGGCATGTTGGCCAAGTATCACTTTTGAGCCTTGATTTTGAGGTGGTTCTGCTATACAATATTTCTTCTATTGTATCTCCCAAGTTTTAGCCCTTCTGGGTATGAAATTTTCTTTTATGTAGTTCTCTGATATTTCTTCTCTGCAATGCCACAGGTCTAATCAAAATTGGATGTGCCAAGTGGAATTTAGGGTAACTTCCCCACAACTTGTCGATTTTTGTCCTTTCCAGGAGATCTCACTTGTATAGCATGCCCCACACAAAATAATTGCTATAAAATTATGAGACTCACACCAAAAATACTACAGACTATCCACGATCCAATGAAACTAGTCCCACTCAATTTGGATACTCTAGGAAGAAGTTATGATTGTTTTACCTAGAACCCCTTCTTGAGACTAGTCAATAGGACTAATCAAATACCGTATATTACACAGGGTGTATCTACAAATTTAAGATGACCCAGAAGATGAAATTTTTACCACAGATACCTTATTAATTTCTATAAATATCCTCCAGATTTTAGGGTCTGAAACATTACAGAAATATTTTTATAGCGAAAAATCTGTAATGACTCAGTTCAGGATGATTCCAAAACCCTATCTTGTACAGGTTTTATATATGAAAGTATAAAGCCTCGGGAGTTGAATTTGGAACCCAACGTACCTTGATCTATCTACTAAATATACTCCAAGTCGTTCCTTCTGAAATGTTGTAGAAAAAAGGTTATAGTGAAAATTCCAAGGTGTCTCAGATGTAGCAGTGAAACCCCGAGATCTTGAGCTCTGATACCATATGTTAAGAACCAAATATCAATGTAGCATAGAAAAACGTCAGAAAAAGTACTCAATGCCTTGAAAAAGAGATAATTTCAGACAATAATCCTCTTCGATGGGGCAACCTCCTTTTACCCCACTTAAATGTTCTAGTACAAGATGATTCAAAATGAAAATGTCTCCTTGGTATATATAGGAGACTAGGAGGTATAATTACAACTAATGGCCTAAATCCAACATAAATAAAATAACATTAATAATATAATATGCCCCAATTAAGGGCTAATGAGCCAATATTAGTGCTTAACATTAAATTTCTACTCAATTTTAACAACATATCGATAAGCAGCACCGAGTGATGAGATGTCCAGAAAAGTCATTTCAGTTTGGATGTATCTGTGTAGAGCCCCATGATATTTCAGAACCAAATGTAATTTGGAGTCTTTGATAACCATATTGGTAGGCAAGGTATGGAAGGTATTGGTGAACTCTGGAACGACTTGGCCCCTCTCTTGCCGCAGTGTGGTCCATCTCATATATTGCTCCTCATAGTTGTCAATAGGGTAATATTGTTCCTTTATTGCATCCAAAAAACAATACCAAGTGGGATCAACCCCATATATTCCAAACTCTTATGTGTAACTTTTATCCCAGTAAGTTTCTCACCAATGTTTTACATGGGGGATATCTTTAAGGAGTGCGAAGGTGATCTTTTCCCTGTCGGAAAAATGGTGAACAAAGAAATAACCTTCTAGCAGATTTAACCATTTGTCTATGGCATCTGCATCTATCCGGCATTCAAATTAGGGAATATCAAAATTAACCTGTACCTTGAAAGGAGAGGTGATTCCAAAGTGGTTGTTTGATGAAGATGCATTTGTTTCTATCGGTAGACATTGAAGGATGTGGGGAAAATTCTCCATCATTTCGTCCCGCTATCGTGTGAGAGCTTGCTCAAGCAACAAATTGATAGAATTGTTTCCTCCATCATTTTTATTTTCTTCCACCATGGAGGGTTTATTGGGTGTACGAGATTGATTATATTCAAGAGAGACAATATCATTACCCAACTTTCTATACTCATACCTCATCAGGGACATGCACTACAAAAAAAAAATCGATCAAGAGTAGCCTGCTCTGATACCACTGATTCAGATTATTTTAGGCACAAAATGGGAGCGAAGATATAATAAAGAAATGTACATAGATATCTCAAATATCCAATATTATAACAAAAATGTATCATAGATGCAACCATAAACACATATATACATTAATACACAATTTTCTATTAATGAGCAAAAATGTACAAAGACTATAAAATACAGAGTGAAAGACTCGCTAGAAAGGTGGCAGCTTACCTCTGAGAAGAGATGTGAAGGCTACTCACATCCGTGAGAAGATGATTTTACAATGAGGATGAAAAGGTTTTTTTATCATAAAGAAAATACAAAACCTTAACCCTGGAAGATGAAAAACCAATAGTTTTGTGGACCCCGTTTTGGGTAGTTTGGTGTATCAACTTCACAGGGGCATAACTTTGTCATATGATCTCTGTTTGGGGTGCACGATAGTTCGTTGGAAAGGTATATTAGAGGAGATTCATTTGGGGGGCTCAATAAGAGACTTTGACTATATTTGAGAAGCTCATTTCTTAAAAAAATTCATTTAGGCCCTCAAAATGGCCTCGGAAGTTAAAAACTGCTAAAAATAGTAAATTGTCAAAATTGTCAGAAAATTGTTTTGAGCCAGTTGGAAGAGGTGGGTGGCCACCGAGATCCACCTAGATCAACCCAATTATGAATACAAGGTGAGAATATATGTAAGGATCATTTCTTAAATATGTGGAATGGAGTCCACTTATGTCTCAAGCCCACTACTTGGATGTTTGCGTTGGTGCCTCGATTGTTGAAAGAAGGGGGTGAGGGTCTGTATTGTTGAAAGAATAAAAACATGCGACGAGGGTCTCTATTTTTGAAAGAATAACAACCTCAGTAATGAATGGGTGCCTCGATTTTTGAAAGCATGCAATGAGGGTCAATAAATCACATAATGTTGTTGACTTTAGAGATCGAAGATACAACGATAGTCCCCTATTGTTGGAAGTATAGAAATCTCAATTATAAATAGGTGCCTCGATCATTGAAAGAAGGTGGAAAAGGTCAATCAAACATAGAATGTAGTCAGCGTTGGAGATCGAATATGGAACACATTGACAATGATGAAAAAACAAGAGGCTTGAGGACGACTAGTTTTAGAGAACATTAGGGTTTAATAAAAACCTATCCCTACATATATATCCCTTCAACATAATTATTACAAATGGTTCTCAAACTATAGTAGTCACTACTAAGATTCCATTGCCATTCATTTGTAGATGGAATTTTTTATTCATCACACATGACTTGATTTATCTTAATGATGGGAATAACTTTACTTTGTATACTGCTAATTTAGCATAACTACAATATATAATATAAACTGCCCATTAAACTTCAGTGACCAACATGAACACACCATCCACACAATTGAACACAAGATGTATCCCGGGAAAACCAATATGGGAGAAGCATAAATAAGCATAGGCATTGCCAATAACCCTAATATGTATCTCCGCTACATGATAAACCAAATGAGATATCAACATTAGGGCCTTTAGACTTACCTTGACCCATGCCTACTCTTAATCATCGATTAAATTATCGATGTTTCTTTCTTAGGCTACTTTCCATTCTCCCTCTTACAGAAGGATTATTTTCAATTTCTCCCTCCATTCCAAGTAATTTGAACCAATCAGCAATGGATTCTTAGTGAGTGTTGGTTCTTACTACATTATATCATGTCTGAGTTTGTATTGAGTGACCTAGGGTTCATGTATGTTCGGGGTTCCAATAAAGCCTCTAAAACTATCGGCCCTCTTGGTAGACCAGAAGGAAACACAACACATCGGGTGCACTGCGTTGTCTCACCCAAGATAGTCTTAATGGGCGGTTCCAATACTCATGTGTTTGTAGCGCAGGATTGATTGGGATATCTAAGAACTGTATGATGTGGCTTCTAATGTAAATTATTAATGTATTGCAATGTTATTCATGATTAAACAAGAAATCTAACCACTCATTCATTTATCATATTCATATATACTGAAGAAAATAAAGGAATACATGCATTCAATCACATAACACAGATGTTACCTTGGTTCACCTCCCTAGGCTACGCCCACAAATATCTGGCTCTTAGCTCTTTTATTATAGTAGTTTTGAATCTGCAACACTGTGCACTTTACAACTCTTCTTATTCGGGTCAATATCTATTATGAGGCAGACTAGATCGCACTAGGATCCTCATCCTGCAATCTAACCCTCGAGATCTACCCTCCTTAGTCCTCTCTAGCTCAACACCTTACAAAATTAGGTCATACAACAAAACATTATATCTTTATATTTGTATCTCTCTCACTAGCTAACCCCTTCTATGAGACTTAGGTATCTATATTTATATGTTTATGGCTCGCTAGCCATTACAATATATTTCCAAAACCCTAAACCCGTCATTGTTAGGTCTTCGTTGCATGCGTGCATGTTTCTTTTTCTTCTAGTTGTCGCTTTCCTCGTGCATGCCTTCTTTCCCAAAATCATCTTTCTTTCCTCTTTGGCCTTCTTCCAACAGGCCCCCAACACTGACATGTGGCTTGTCCTGAGCCACCTAACCTTTGTGCACTTCGTCGATCTCTCTGGTGATCGCCTAGAACTTCTCCTTGAGCTATGCTTCTAATGTTTATGCCTGTGCAGTCTTCTCCTTCAGTGTGTCTACTATATAGACTGCAATACTGTCACTAATCAATCCTGTGCACTCTGCCTAGATCTATGCTATATGTGTCTTGGATTCATCCGCCTATGCAATGACTTCTTCTATGCGCTCTTGGAGTGGTTCCATTTGAGCTTGACGCTCCTTTTTCAGTGTTTTCACAGTGGTGAGTTATGTCTATAGTTTCTTCATATCTTGTGCCCCTTTGACGTGCTCCATGATGGAAATTGTCTTCTACATCTGCTTGAGGTCTTGGATAGCTATGCTTATCCTTTCTTAAAACTTGGGTAATGCTAACCTGCAATTTGTGTAGAGCTTTGGATGGTATTCACGACAATACCAATTGTATTTGAGCTAAGTCCTTTAGGGGTGTCTGCCCCATGATATCATCCATGCGCAACATGATGGGTGTAATGTGGAATTTTGCACTCGACTGCAGTATTGTGTGAATTATATCTCACTCACTTGCTTCAGGTTCTTCTCCTTTCTGTGATGTTGACAACCCTATTCCTATGTTGTTTCATGTTGCCTGCACTTCCCCGATCCACTTGAGGAACTGTCGCATGTCTTCCAACTCCTCTTGAATTTTGTCCCTGTGGTGCATAGAATTTTCAAAGTCCTCAGATATACAATCTTGGACCATTCGGGCTATCATTTCTGCATCATCCTCTGTGATTCTGTATTATGGAGGTGTTCATTGCGCCTTCATTTTCTTGCTCACACCCCCCATCTGCGTAGTTGGTCTCTTAGTCAAGCCTGGTTCTTTTTTATTGGGACTTGGTGTAGTCCCCTGTGTTGCCTCATACTATTTTTTCTATTCTTAGACTGACTGCGTATTATTATTCTTCCCCTTCTAGGTCCCCATCTTAGTTGTCCCCTCATTCAATTGCTTTGTTTTTGTCTGGCTCGTCCTTCATTTCTTGGGCATTGGGACTTCCTGAGGCTGTGTTTCTCCCTGCCCTATTTCCTCTTCCATTGTCTTTGTAGGTATGTCTTGGGTGAGGACTAGAATCTTCTAGTCATCCTCACAATCTTTGATAACGATATCGATATTTCCCTTCGTGATGCAATAGTGCAATTGTAGCCACCGTATTGGGGTCCTTTCATGCTTGTATCCACATCGCATGTTGAGTGGCCTTGAAGTTGGCGATAGTGTGTGATAGCCTGTGGTGTTATTATCCAAAGGTTGGATATGGTCTCATGTAGATCATGAAGGTATCCCTCGAATACAAATGCGTTCATCCTTCTGCGCTTGGCATCTAACACGGCGCCAAGTGATAAATATCTTAATCCATGATTCATCTTGGGTCTGGGGGTGAAATATGCGTAATTTGGTTCTTTCCATCTCATGATGGCCATCAACATGAGCAACCATGAGTAATGAAATTATGTTCCCAGATCCTACACATCCTTACAATCATCCAAAAACATATTCAAGAGATATGGTGTCTAGCTAACTATGATTCCCTCGGCACATTGTGCTTCAACTACGACGACCCCAGCCAGGACTTCCTCCTTGCAGCATTTTCTTAGCAGCTTGCAGGCCAAGATTTTTGTGGCCATTTGTGTCACGGCATCATTGATCCTCTTAATGATTATTCCTCGCATCCCCCTATTAGTGTCATATTTCATTTTCATCTCTTATCCGAGTGCTTTCACCTTTGTTTTGTCGTCGAGAAAATGCACAGGATCCATGCCCTGGGATGGTATCCCTGTAATGTGCGCAATGAGCTCCACATCTATCGAGATGATATTTTCCAACCATATATCCCCTCCATGTGTTACCACCATCAATTGTTTGATGCAATTGTTTACATACTGTCCTCTACCAAAGTGTGGTAGCTCTAGCAGGCCTAGAATCCCCATTTTCTCCAATCCTGCTACCCACTGGAGTGGTTGATCAATCAATTCCCCAACTGCATTCATGCCCACAGTCTGTAAGTATACTCTCTTTTTGAATTCCGGGAACTTTTCCATGTCTGTTACATCATGGTCCAAGTATTTTAGCTTCTCAACATGGCCTAGCAAGTCTGATTTCACCCATACCCCATCTGGTATACGCAGAAAAATAAGGACTACAATGGGTTGCTTGCGTGGTGACCTAGGTACATGTTTCTTATCTTTTGTAGTGGTTGGCTTGAGGTTCCAGCCTCCATCAGTTGAACATCAAAAAACCATTCTGGCTAGCCCGTGACATCTTCCATTGTTCCTTTTGGTGGGTGGTCTAACACAGTTGTTTGAGATTCGTCTGACTCGACTGTTGTTGCCAGATTTTTCATTGTCCCATTGACTCTTGGAGATCCTTTAGGGTTCTTTGGTTGCACCTCATTCAAGGTTCTTGTTCCCTCGTTATGTTTCTCCCATTCTTCTGTTGGCATATCCACATTCGTGTCCTCAGCAGCTGGTTGTTGGATTTCTTCTACCATGGTTGTGGGGTTTATTGGTGTCGTATCTGATGAGGGGATTCCATCAATATTGATGATCTCTTGCGGTTGTTGTTTGCCTTCCTCCAATTGTTCTTGTTCCCTAGTCCTAAATCTGGAGTGTCTAGCAGTCTGGCTTGTTTCTTCTTGCTTCGGTGGTGCCATAGTGATGAATGTCGAGTGTTTTATGAGTTCAAAGGTCTATGTAACCTTTGTGAACTGTGACATGTGCTTGGTATGCTCTCTCTCTCTCTTTCTTTTCCAATCTCGCAGTGAATTGTTTTCTCTCGCATCCATTTTTTTTATGGGCATCGCATGAAGCTTGTCGAATACGCTACCTTTATGTTGGATTCAATGAAACTATGATGCCTTCATACTTTCCATTACTCTCCTCCACCATCTCTAGTTGGTGCGATTAATGTGTCATCCCATCGATCCTTTCTGGCATTCAATTCCGCATAACTTCATTGTTTTGTACTGCTTTTTTTGTTTTTTCTTTTCCCGCTCGTTTCCATCGTGACCTGGTCATTGGCCTTGTCCTCGCCGAGTTTTTTTTTCTAAGTGTGTGTGTTCCTTTTTGGTGCATTGTGCCTCTCTTGGTATTGTTTAATATCATGTTTTTTTATTTTTCGCGGTGACTTTTCACATTGTGGATGGTCTCCTATCCTTGTACAGTTTCATTCGGCTCTCATTGATAATCCCTCTGAGTTATGTTCATGTTAAGTCCTTCAACTGTACAACTCCTCCTTCTGTGACAATTTTTACCTCGTACGGTCCTAACCATACATTCTGAGTTTTCCTGGGTGTTGAAATGATTTTTTTTCATACAACAACACTAAGTCTCCTTCCATGAAAGTTTTATTCTTGATGTGTCTGTCATGCCAAGATTTTTCCCTTGCTTTCTGAACTTTTTGGTGGAACCCTGCTAGGATCCGATCTTCCTCTATGGTCATCAATTGATTTAGTCTCTCTTGTACTGCACCTCATTCCGTCATGTGTGTAATTGTTTCCTTTTGCAATCTTGGTACTAGAAATTCTAATGGCACCACTGCTTCTTGGCCATATACCAGTTTAAATGGCGTATGCCCTGTCAACATTTTGCACGTAGTCCTGTAGGCCCATAGTATTACTGGTATTTTTAGATCCCAATCATCCCTATTGACATTACAACTCTTAGTTAGTGCATTCTCAAGGTTTTTTTTAAATGCTTCTACTATTCCATTTGCCTATGGGTGGTATGGTGTGCTCTTCTGATGATGGACTTCAAATTCTTCGTTCATAGCCTTGATAGTACTGTTAATGAAGTGTGTGCCTTGGTCACTCATCAAAACTCTCAGGCACCCAAATATAGTGATGATTTGTTCAAATAGAAAGTGTGATGTTGTTTCTTCACTGCAATCCCTCACTGGTGTTTCTTTGGCCCATCTTGTCAGGTACTCTATTGTGGTAATAATGTACCTTTATCCTATTCTTTTTTTTGGTGGGTTGATTGGTACCACAAAGTCTATCACCCATTTATAAAATACCTGCAATGTTACCTATGGTCGTAATGGCATATCATCCCTTTTATTGGGTTTACCAACCCTTTGGAAGATATTGCATCTCTGGAAGTACTCCTTCGAGTCGTTGTGAATGGTTAGCCACCATAGTCCTGCACGTGATACCTTATGCACGGTAGCTTTGCATGCATAATGTCCTCCTGCTATTCCCTCATGGGATTCTTCTAATACTCTTGGTATTTCATGTTCTAACACATATATGTGCAAGATGTTGTCTGTGCCAATTTTGTATAGGTGTCCTGTGATCAGCTAATATTATGTAGCCCAGACTACCAGGTTTGTCTTATGCCCGGTGTTATACTACTGTGGCACAGTACATGTTCTCAAGTACTGAATGATATCTGCGAAGTACTCATCATCAATCTGGAATGAAAATAATTGTGCGTCCGGGAAGTTGTCCTCTAAATTCATAGGTTATTCTCCATTTGTGACCCTTGATAGGTGGTCAGGTCCTACATTCAATTTTTCTAGCTTGACTATTACTTCAAAATTGAATTCTTGAAACAATAGTAACCATCGACAGATTCTCCCCCCCTGATCTGGATTATTTTCGGCACAAAATGACAATGGAGATATAATAAGAAAATGCACAGAGATATTGTAGATATTCAATAATATAACATAAATGTATCAGAGATGCAACTATAAACATAGATATACAGTAATACAAAATTTCTATTAATGAAAGAAATGTACATAGACTGTAAAAATACAAAATGAAAGACTCGTTAGAATGGTGGCAGCTTATCTCTGAGAAGAGATGTGACGGCTACTCGCATTTGCAAGAAGATGATTAAAATGAGGCTCTGGAGGCATTTTTACAATAAACAGGAATGCCAAAAACCCTAGATATCCAAAAAACTAACCCTAGGAGATGAAGCTCCAAAAGTCATGTGGGCCCCGTTTGGGTAAGTTAGTACATCAACTTCTCGGGGTCATAACTTTTGCATACGATCTTCGCTTTAGGCATATGATAGATCGTTGGAAAGGTATCATCAAGGAGATTCATTTTGGGGGATCAATCATTCCTTTGTATATAATTAAGAACCTCAATCTCGAAAAACCTTCATTTGGGCCCTCAAAATGGCCCGGGAAGTTAAAAACTGCTAAACATAGTAAAGTGCCAAAATTGACAAAAAAATGTTTTGAGCCATTGGGAAAAGGTGGGTGGCCACTGAAATCCACCTAGATCAGTCCTCCCTCCTTAGGAAGAAATTTTCTCCATTGCGTTGAGTTCCCGGAAGAGAGGGAAAATCGTTTGTTGAATCTGCATCTTGGTGAGCTGCTTGCGTTGTTGGAGACGTCACGCTACTCAGTTTGTGGAAGTCTGTCACGAACCTGTTGAGGATGAGGTTGTTCAAAAAGTCAGGCTACATGAGAGGACGGTGTGTAGAAGGAATCTTTGTGCTTTGCTACAACCTTGTCGACCTGCTTATGTTGGATAGAAAGTGCTTAGGGAGAAGTTGTAGTGGTTGCAGTGTCCTTATGTTCCCCTTTTGAACAAATTGTGAAGAAGATGAATTTTCCAATATGAGACACTACCTTGCGAAATTTTTTAGGTGAAGTAGTAGTCAAAACTACCTCTAGTATTCTGCAGAGATGACCCCCCCAGAGAAACAATGACACTGCGGGGTTGAGACTCATAAACAACATGGTGCTTCCACATATATGGTTGGCCCAAAAGAACATCACAAACATCCAGTGGGGAAACATCACATAATACCTCATCCTTGAAGGGATGGATGTCATATGACAATCAACATTCTTGGCTGACATGAAGATCTCGTCCTTGGAGAAGCCACCCGATGTTGTATGGTTGTGGGTGTGGTGTTGTCAACAATCCCAAATGTTTGATGACCTTTGTTGAGACGAGGTTTGTTTGGCTTCCACTATCAACAATAAAATGCAAGGGGGTCCCCTTCACCCACATCTGTTAATGAAAAAGGTGCTCCCCCTCTTCAGGATCTGTTGGTTCTTCTGGTTGAATTGTTGTGATCGCGACAATAGCAGTTGGGTCTACATCAATGATCTGTCCTTTACCATTATTTTTATAATCAGATTTTGAATCAGGGTTTGGCTCCCTTTCTTTGATCTTGTCCATCGATGACTGTTTTGAGTGACATTCATCGGTGTTTTCCCAGGGGATTTTGTGGAAATCACACCATTCTCCGATGTCCTTCTTTGTCTTCCTGTGACCCTTCTTTTCCTGTTGCTTGAACTGATTTTCGGGAGACTATTTGTTAGGGTCGTCTTTGTCATACTTTGGTTGTTGTTGATTTTCAGAATCGAACTCTTGTTTTTTCTAGTGCTTAAATTTCTGCTCGATTTTAACAGCATATCGATAAGCAACACCTAGTGATGAGATGTTAAAAAAATCCATTTCAATTTGGATGTATCTGTGTAGAGCCCCATGGTATTCCAGAACAAAATGTCGTTCGAAGTCTTTTATACCCAGCTTGTTTCACAAGGTATGGAAGGTATTGGTGAACTTTGAAACTGCTTGGCCCCTCTCTTGCCGCAGTGTGGTCCATCTCATGTACTAGTCCTCATAGTTGCCAACAGGGTAATATTGTTCCTTTACCGCATCCACATAAAAATTCCAAGTGGGATCGGCCCCATATATTCCAGACTCCTCTGTAGAAATTTTCTCCCAGTAAGTTTCCCACCAATGTTTGACATGGGGGAGATAATTAAGGAGTGTGAAGATGATCTTTTCTCTGTCGAAAAAATTATGAACAGAGAAATAACCTTCTAACAGATTTAACCATTTGTTTAGGGCATCCGCATCTATCTGACCTTCAAATATGGGAATATCAAAATTAATCTGTACCTTGAAAGAAAAGGTGCTTCCAAAGTGGTTGTTTGATGAATATGCACACGTTTCTATAGGTAGGCATTGAAGGAAGTGAGAAAAATTATCCATCATTTCGTCCCTCTGTCGCATGAGAGCTTGCTCAAGCAACAAATTTATAGGATCGTCTGCTCCATCGTTTTTCTTTTCTTCCGCCATGGAGAGTTTCTTGGGATGCGAGAGAGATTGTATTCAAGAGAGAAACGCTCGAGACCTAACTTGCTATACTTGGACGTCGTTGGGGACATGTAATGAAAAAAATGATCAAGAGTAGCCTGCTCTGATACCACTTAACCGGATTATTTTCGGCACGAAATGAGAGAGAAGATATAATAAGGAAATGCACAGAGATATCATAGATATTCAATAATATAACAGAAATGTATCAGATATGCAACCATAACATAGATATACAGTAATACATGATTTCTATTCATGAAATAAATTTATAGAGACTGTAAAAATATAGAGTGAAAGACTCGCTAGAATGGTAGCAGCTTATCTCTGAGAAGAGATGTGACAACTACTCGCATTTGCAAGAAGATGATTACAATGAGGCTCTGAAGGCATTTTTACAATAAACAGGAATGCCAAAAATCCTAGACATCCAAAAACCTAACCCTAGGAAATGAAGTGCCAAAAGTCATGTGGGCCTTGTTTGGGTAAGTTAGTACATCAACTTCACAGGGTCGTAACTTTTTCATACGATCTTCGTTTTAGGCGTATGATAGCTCATTGGAAAGGTATCATAAAGGAGATTCATTTTTGGGGATCAATAATGAATTTGGCTATCATTGAGAACCTATATCTCAAAAAACCTTCATTTGGGCCCTCAAAATAGCCCCAAAAGTTAAAAACTACTAAAAATAGTAAATTGCCAAAAAATTGTTTTGAGCCAGTCGAAAAAGGTGGGTGGTCACCGATATCCACTTGGATCAATTGAACCAGATTTTATGAGTAGAATGAAATGAATACAGATTATTAACAGGTTCTTAACACAAAATAACAAAGATACAGTAAAACTGGTTTTCTATTCAATAACGAAATAAGTTGAAACTGTAAAATGCAGTGGAAACAAGCTTGCTGGAATGGTGGCGACTTATCTCTGAGAAGAGATGTGACGGTTGCATGCATTTGCAAGAAGAAGATTAAAATGAGGCTCTGAAGGATTTTTTACAATAAACAAGAATGTCAAAAACCCTAGACATCCAAAAACCTAACCCTAGGAGATGAAGCGCCAAAAGTCATGTGGGCCCCATTTGGGTAAGTTACTACATCAACCTCCTGGGGTCGTAACTTTTGCATACGATATCCATTTTAGGTGTATGATAGCTTGTTGGAAAGGTATCATTGAGGAGACTCATTTTCGGGGAACATTCATTCCTTTAGCTATCATTGAGAACCTCTATCTTGAGAAACCTTCATTTGGGCCCTCAAAATGGCCTCGAAAGTTAAACACGGCTAAAAATAGTAAATTGCCAAAATTTCCAGAAAACTATTTTGAGCCAATGGGAAAAGGTGGGTGGCCACCGATATCCTCCTGGATCACCCCCAACACTAGCTTGTTGACTAGGTATTTAAGGGCTAAGTGATTTGTGAACATCTTGAAGTGTTTCCCGAATAAGTAATGTTTGAACTTCTACAGTGTGTAGACCATAGCTAGGCCTTCCCTCTCTGTAATATTATAGTTATGTTTTGATTCTAATAGATTTTGTCTCGCAAATTCTATAGGGTGATCCAAATCTCTCGCTCCTGACTACGCCAAGATAGCTCCAAGTGCTATTGTTGATGCATCTACATGTATGTGGAATGTCTTCTCCCAGTTTGGAAATACTAGTATTGACGCAGTGACTAGCTTTTATTTCAACGTATCCAGACCATGTTGACAATCATCATTCCACTAAAACTTTGTATCTTTTCTTAATAGTTTCTCCATTGGTGCGGTAATCTGGGCATATCCTTTGATAAACATTTTTTAGTATCATGTGTATCTCAATGTCGCTCTTAGCTGACGGACTATTTTTGGTGGTGGCAAGTTAACAATTACTGCAATCTTTGTCGGATCTACTAATAAACCTTGTTTGCATACTATATGTCCCAATAGTATCCCAAACGGTGTTCCGAATATACACTTTTTTATGTTTACTGATATCTGGCATTGTCTACATCTTTCTAACACCAGTCATAATACCTCTACATGTTCTTTCAACAAACTATAGATTGTCCAATCGTCCAAGTATACTTCTAAAAAATGGTGGATGAATTCCTTAAACACGGCAATGACTACTCTGAAAATATTGCTAGTGCATTCTTCAATCCAAACGGCATGACTGTGTACTGTTAGGATCCCCATTATGTGGCAAACATGGTTTTGTATCTGTCGTCCCGTGTTATCTTGATCTGGTGGTAGCCTGAGAATCCATCAATGAATGAGTAAGCTTTGTGTCCTCCTACGTTCTCCAACACTTCATCCGTGAAAGGTGTAGGAAATGGGTCATGTAGGCGTGCATCGTTCAATTTCCTCAAATCAGCGCATATATGTATCCCTCCTTGTTTTTTTCCCTGAACTACCATCGGAGTTATCCATTCTGATTCTTCCACTGGTTCTATGATTCTGGCTTCGAGCATCCTGTCGATCTTGGCTTTGACTTTATGGTTATATATCGGGTTCAATATGTATGGTCGACGTCTGATTAGTCTTTCTTCAGTGCTGAGTGGTATCTTCATTCTTCATTTCTCTTTCTATACCCTTCATCTCTATAAATGTTGTGGGAAATAGTTCATTGTACCCACGCAGTAACTTTGTTATGCTTTGTATTGTTTGTTCATCCTAGTAGTCTCCAATGCTAGCCATTTTGGGATTTTCAACTGTCCCAATGTTGACTTTCTTTACCTTGATCAATGTAGCAATGAATTATGATTTGATAGGTGGGCCCTCCACTTCTCTTTCGCCTTCTGCTTCCTCGATCTGAATATTGTGTGGATTGTCTTCATCCAGTGCTTCCTCCTGCACATGGTAACATGACAACAGTTCTCTGACTGTCTGTTTGTTCCATTGTTTCTCTTCTGTTATGAGTTCAACTTATGGTTCCTTGATGAATATCCTCCCTCTTATATGTTTAAGAGTTGCATCTATGTTGGGGTTTTCATTCTTGAATGAAAAAGTAACTGTAAAACTTTGTTGCAATACTGTCCAAGTCGTGATTCCTTTGCGCAGTTCCTGGTCTGTATACCAGTTTGTTTGTATGCCCTCTAGAGTGTGTATAAAATGATGAGGCCATTATTCTGGGGGTTTCAGTTTCCACAACATTCTTCACTTCTCCAAGTGTTCCGCTGGTGCCCCGTGTCCATCATAATTTTGTTTCTTATTGTTTTTTTATTCTACAACGAACTTTATGCACAGTAACCGCTTACATTGGTACCGATCTATGATTGTCTCTTTGTGTGCACCCCACCATCTTGTAGGTGTGGCCTTCAGTGCTATATCAAGTGCTAAGAGTCTCTAATTTTCTACAACTCCATCTTCATATTGTGCCAAGAATACTTCCAGATCGTTTATTCTGTGGAAACTAGGTGGTTCCCTTTTCTCCATGCCTACCCATCTTACTGCGCAGTCTATTCGTGCACATATTCTCATGGAAACTTCATGTAGTCTTTGTTTCTAGTTCTCTAAACTGGTATCTAAGTCTGTCACACATGAATTAATGCTCCGCCAACTGAGTATTCCATCTGCAGTTGGATTTACACAATCCTCATCGTGCACAGTTGTTCTGTACAACTGATTGATTTCTTCTAATTCTAGGCAAGTGGGTTCTACAAACCTTTTTTGATGGGTCTAATGGTGCGATGAAAATGTATTCACCTGACTCAAATGTCATTTTTCTTCTCTTAAAATTTATTATGTCCTGGTTGTCAAACGCCCAATCCAAACCAAGAAATGTTGGGTATGGTGTTGTGTTGTCAACTATTTCAATCACTTCAAAGTATGCCTTAGTGCACACTCCATCTAGGTCTATTGTCACTCCTTTCATTCTACCAATTAGGGCTGTAACCTGATTAAATTGTGGTGTGTCTTGCCCAATCATCATTTCAACCTGCACTCTATATGCATCCGATGTCCTTTCTCGCATCAACTCCATAGTTCTACAATCTTTGTCATCGTGGCCCACTGACTTGCAAAAGTTTCAATACGAACTCTTTGGGACTGTCTGGTATTTCTTAATCATTGAGCAGTGGTATGGATCGTGGCCCAGTTTCTTATAGATTTTGCACCATAGTCCTCCTGTTGGTAATGGAATTGGCATTCATGTTGCCATATACTGTGTGAATGTTGGAAATTAGTTCTTGTGGTGCCCTTCCTATTGTAGTAAAATTCCCCTACATACAAGTGAATGTCCTCTTGGATCTTACACCCCTGTGACCAAGACAGAAAAGTGCTAACTTTGAACACTAACATTCCTTTAAACATAGGTAAACTAGTCAATATAAAAGAGGAAGAAAGTATGAGTACCTTTTTATGAATTTTTTCCTTTCTCGGTCCAGATTAAGCATGATCTTCAATTCCTTCAACGAGTCCTACAATACAATAAACAACAAAGGCAAAGCACACTTCCTATTCTACCATGATTAGTTTAAAACTAGATTCATCCAAAAGGAATAAGTCCATGCAAATGTACACAAACTTTAAGGAAACAGGCCAAGCACATGTATTAATGAGAACTCAAAACAGATACATACAAACCATTGATGAAGTCGCAATAGCCTCTCCAAGTCCTCCTCGTCCAGTCCTTGCATAAATATTTCTACCAAGACCAAAGGCTTGATACCTCCAATTTACTTCCTTCCTTATGAGATCATAAGTTTGGTATATCTAAACTTATCCATCCCCCCTTCCTCCATGGAAATCCCTCATTATATAGGATTTTAAGGCTTAAACACCATGGAGAGGATCTCTCATCAGATCCACTAAAAAAGGGATCTCTACGATATTTAGGGAGAAAATATTTCTTAAGGATTTTAGGGAGAAAATATCTCTCAAGGATTTTAAGGAGGAGATATTTCAACCATTCATGAGATCCTCCACCTTCCCTAAAAAATAGGAAACCAAATGTGAGGTGTATTCTCACACTTAATTACTTTCTTTTTCATGAATATTAATAATAATTCATGTGCACTTGATTCTCACACTTAATTAATTTCTTTTTCATGAATATTAATAATAATTCATGTGTACTTGGTATTTTGGCCTTCATGTAATATATCCCTCCTCCACATTGACTAGGGATTGTGACATAGGTTATTCCATGGTGTCGATGTGTATGAGACACTTATATGACACTTTATGACACTTAGGGCAAGGTACCTAGGTGTGAAAATTTCATGTGTAATAGAATGCCCCCTAAAGTGTGAGGTCAGAAGAGATAATGATGGTCGAAACACTTTACAAATCTTTAATGCAAGGGTGTGGATTTGGAGAACCTAGAAGAAGCTACAAACAACCATCAAAAAGTATTAAAAAATGTTCCATTTCCAAGGCAGGCATTCCTATGCTCGGAATACAAGATGAATCAAAGCATGCTCGTCGACCAATACATTGTGGATCGATGAAAAATATTGACTAAGGATATGGACACCAAAGATACAATGTGGATCCATACCTCCATGACGTGAACTAATCGTAGCCATGAAAAATACACAGTGGAGCTACAAGATGATAAAACATAGCTATGGACCAATACATTGTGGATCTATGTAACAGTCTATATCAGCATGCTCAAATGATCTCCTTCGCAGCCTGGGCAAAGCAGTTAACAGAGTGAAATTTCAACTCAGGGTCTTCGTCCCAATCTCGATGTTGTACGAATCTAGCCATGTGAATAGATGTTTTGATGTTGAACATGGTAGAAACCACTTGATTACCGGTCATTGAGGTAAACCGTCAAACAAGTGTGAGGGAAATCACCAATGATGTCAATTAATCCCAAGGTACCCTAGTACATTACAGAAAATATAAATAAATGAGCTGAGGTTGAACATTTGTGGAATCATCCAATCATAGGTCAATGATGTAAACCCACTGTCGGAAGTGAGGAGGCCTGCCATTGAGGCATGCAAGTCTCAAGGTACTAACTGGTTTCTAAGTCTAATTCTTGGATGATGTGTTGAAGTCGACAAGAAGAGACTCGTCGAATGAGGGCCTTGATGTATCCCCCATCAGTGACACGAAACGGACATAGGAATGTGATGTAAGATGATGAATCAAATGAGTATGGACTGACACAGGAAATGGAAACTGGTAATACTGCAAATGGATGGTTTGAAGTGAAACTTCCCTTGAACATGATGAGGCACAATAACTGACTTGACAACATTGACTCGACGAGTACCAAAATTTAATGTGATGACAATAAGAACACTCTTCCACTGGACGAAAAATTATGGAAGCACATGGAATTGGTATGACTCAAAGAAAAGAAGATTACACAACTATAAGATGATATGCATACAGGTGCCATGTTCCAGGGTGACAAAAGCTGCCATAAAGGATTCTCAAAAACTTGATCCACTTCCTTCAATTTTTCCCCCACCCAGATAGATGAGTACCTATTTTTAATTTAATGAGCTTGAGGAGGATAACACATGCTCGATATAACTCACCTTCGGTAAGTTCCTCTTCCTTTGTTTAATGAACTGGAAGAAGTAAGGGTTCGTCCCCATATGGGTCCTTCAATGTGTAGTTTAGCGAGACCAGAGAAGGAAAACTCGATGGTTTTTCATGTTTAGAGAGTTTGAAAATAACTTAAAGGTGACTCAAAGGTTGTCATTTTTTGTAATTTTAGTCTCGCAGGGCCGAAAAAGAGATAAACTACCACTCAAAAGACTCCCTTTCAAACCTTTTAATGAGTGTGAAAGGAAACAAGATCACTTGGGAATATTTTCATGTTTAGAGAGTCTGAAAAGAGCTTAAAGGAGACTCCAGGGGGTTCCTTTTTCGTATAAACTTTACGAGTCCAAAAAAGTGATAAAAGTCTACTCGGTTACATTCTCATGTATTTTCGAGTGTGAGAAAGAACAAAGACTAAGCTCGGTATTGGTTTCATTTTTACACAAGCTTGAAACAAAATTAAACTATGCTTGTAACTTCCCAACGTAATTTCCAAAGGTAGGGATACCCATGGATGGTTGGTACTTTTCCCCTAGCTTGAAATGCTAGTGGCATAACTCCAAAATGATAATCAAAGGCTAGAGACATGCCCCCCCAAGCTTCAATCCATTCATCGACTTTGAGGTTGTCACCAATTTCTGTACTAGATTCAGAAAAAGGATAAGGGTGGATGAAATGAAGGTTCATATACAAGACCTGATGAAAGACTCGAATCGACATCTATGAGATATAGCTAAAGACTCGAATTGATATCTACAAGATCTAGTGAAATACTCGACATGATGGGAGAGGTTACTATTTCATTTTTTAACGAGCTTGACACGAGAAAAGAACTATGCTCAGGACCTCTATTTCATTTTTTAATGAGCTTTCCACAGAGAAGAAAAAATATGCTCAAGGTCTCTCCTTGATCATGGATTCCAAAAGGACAATGCTCTGGAAGGAATGCATGTCAAGAGACAAACGCCAATCATGGCTTCCAATAAATCTTCACTAGATGGAAGAAAATAACTCTGGTAGGAATACATGTAGACGACCTCAATAAGGGTAGGGAGATCTGGCTCTAATATCCCTATTGAAAAGATGACCATGTCAACTACCAGATCTAAGTCAAGAGAGACTGAGCTCATAGTGAGAGACTCATCTTCATCCGTAGTTGAAGGTATGGGAGATAATGGCACAGAATTGACATGTGGCGGGGAATATATTGTCTGAATATAAGAACCATTTAGGGAGGTCATTGGGTTGGTAATCAAGTCAGGACCAACGAATGAAAGTTGATCAATAGCCACAATTCTTCCATTGTGAGGAAAATATATCACACGAAAAAGAGTGGACACAATAGCTTTCATGGCATAGACATAATCTCGCCCAAGGAGTAAATCGAAATCCAATGGGTCTTGGAATACCATAACATCAATAAAGATAGTTTTCCCTCCCAAAGTTAGGGGAAACTGAGGAAGGAATCCTAAAGGGTGACTAGTTCTTCTGTTAAAATATAAAAAATTATGTGTAACTGGTACAAGCTAAGGATAACCGAAATCTTGCCAAGCAATAAAGGATAAAATACTAACAGACACACCTTCATCTATCAGCATCTGAGGAACGTCCTGACCACAAACTTGTACTATAATATTGAAAGGAATCTGAGAGGGAAGACAAGGTCTAGTTAGTGCACCCCAATAAAAAAGGATGGCCTCGTTACTTGGAGGGGGTTCCGCGAGAGAAGAAGGAATGCCCCCCAGCACGGTATATTATGTATCAACGAGAAAAACATGGGCAGTATCAGGTTTACTCTCTAGAGGGAGAGTAGGATCGACCGATCATGGGATCAGATCAACCACTTGGGTTTTATTCTCCAAGGGGAGAATGGGTTCGACATATAGAAACAGATAGACGCTTGGATTTCACTCTCCAAAGGAGGAGTGGGATCGACCAATGAAGGAACCAGATCGACCACTTTAGCACTCTTTAGAGGAGGAGTGGGATCGATCGATGGAACTGGATCGACTACTTTGGGTTCACTCTTTAGATGAAGAGTGGGGTTGACCAATGATGGAACTAGATCAAATACTTTGGTTATTGGTTCAACCGAGGATGAAACTAGATTGACCACTTGATCAACTGGAATGCCCAGAGATGGAACCGGATTGACTAGTCCATCAACTAATGATGGGTTGTGGGAAATCTTATGATAACCAGTTGGAAGTTGAAGCTTTTCCAAAATAGAAGAATCCTCATCCATATGAGGACAAAGGTGATACTAATGATCACCTTTGCATAACATGCAAGGAAATTTGAAAGTTGTCTTCTTCTTACCAACCTTAACGTCACTAGTTGATGGGGCATCACTAGCATGTCCATAAGGGGTCGATGACATGGAGGACCACATTTCTAATACCTTGGGAAGTGTTGTAGGAAAATCTTCCTGCGGACAAGTAGATCGACCTCTAGAGCTTGACCTTAACCCTAGACAGAAAAATGCTTATCATGGACACTGACTTCCTTTCAAATCTATCTAAGCCTAATGCATGAGGAGGGAGAATAACAAAAGTACCTTTTACGCGTCGTTTGTCCCTGCACACTCCGAGTTGCGCTCCAATCCTTCTGCTCCTCGATGAGGTCTGTGGACAAAACAAGATACAACCACTTCCTACTCTATTGACATTAGCTTGGAAACAGATCTATCAATGAATGATAAGTTCATGTAACATCAGACACAAACTAGAAAGAAACAGGCCAAGCTTGTCATATTAATGAGAATAACGACAGCAGTACTTACAATCGTAGATGCGAATGTGACATCTTCTTCAAGTCCTCTTCGTCCAACCCTTGCCTGAGAGATCCACAACCTGGATAGCAGCAGCTTCGCTAATCACTTCTCTTTAGCTGACTGTCAGTTTCCTCCAAGATCATAAGTTTCATGTGTTCAGTTCTTTTCCCCCTTTTCCACCATCATGAAGCTTGTTTATATAGGTTGGGCAAGGCCTAACCCCTTGAGTTATGTTTAGAACCAGTTAGGAACCATCTCCTTGGATCAGGGATCTTTGATGAAACCAAGAATTTGAGCATAACTTCCTTCTAATCTCGAATGTTCTCCTCCTCATTTGACTCAACGGGCTAACAATTGACCCAGAATAGGGAGTGCTCCCCCAAAGGGGTATCAGAGCGTTATAGCACCTCTGATGTGCCTTGGGAAAGCGCCAACGCTCTTAAGGTGAGCAGCGCTCCTCCAAAAGGGTTGAACAGCGTTATAACGCTTATGGACCATGGTGTAGGGGCGCCAGTGCTTCTCTAGCAGTATTAGAGGAGCGTTCCCCTTCCAAACCACTATTTCAGGTCTTCTTTCAGGTGTTAAAGGTTCTTTGATTCCAGTAGATCAGTTCTTGCTCTCCAAAAAAGTCAGATGAGGTGTCATAAGTGCTTCCTTAGTGTCGTTATCACGTCATTATGCTTAACCATCATTTACGACATTAGTGGTCAATTTGTGACACTTGCGAAAGCTGTAGGGAAGATGCGACACTTACGACGATTGACAGGGACAATGCGATACTTAGCAATTTTGACATGTAACAGAATGCCCCCCAAAGTATGAAGTCAGAAGATACGAACTGATGGCTGAAATACTTTGCAGACGTTCAAGCAAGGGTATGGACTAGGAGAACCTTACAAAAGTTTCACATCAACATCCAACAAATATCATGACATATTTCAAAACCCAAGGCAGGCATACCTATGCTTGGGTGATCAAGATTCGCAAGATATGGCCGCCATAAAATACACTGCGGATCCATAATCGTATTGGTATAAAAGGGTATAGCCACCGAAGCTACACTGTGGATCTATACTTTTGATGACTCAGATAGATCGTAGACACGAAGAAAACACAGTGGATCTACGAGATGATAAAACATAGCCACGACCAATACAAAGTGGATCTATGTAACAATGTATGTGTTCTTTGTCCAGAATCTCTTCGCAACCTGGGTGGAGAATACATCAAGTTTTATGACTCAACCCAGGGTCTTCTAACCAATCCCCGTGAGATACAATTCTAACCATGTGAATAGATGTTTTGGTGTCAAACACGGCAGAAACCACTTGATTACCGGTCAATGAGGCAAACTGTTAACAAGTGCGAGGGAGATCACCATTAATGTCAATGATTCCCAAGGTATCATAGTACATTCCACCAAATGTGAATAAATGAGATGAAGTCGAACATTCGTGGAATCATTCGATCAGAGGTCAATGATGTAAACCTATTGTCGAACGTGAGGAGGCCTGCCATTGAGGCATGCAGGTCCCAAAGTACTAAGAAGTTTCTAAGTCTAGTTCCCGGATAATGTGTTGAAGTCGATAGGAATAGACTCGTCGAGGGAGGGCCTTGATGTATCCCCCATCAACGACACGAAACAGACATAGAGATGAAGTTGTAGATCGAACGGACATGGACTGACACAGGTTTTGAGGCAAGATATTTGGGATGGATGACTCTCGAGGCGGATACTTCCCTTGAACACTGAGGCATAACGGAAAAACATGACATGGACCAAACTGTGCAATGGATACTGTGACTTGTGTCGGGTGACCCAAAGGAGTGAAAGGAAACTCAAAGGATTGGATCAGTGCAGAGGTTCAGCGAGTTATGATATGTGCAAAGTGACAAAGTGTCGTGTTCAAGGGCAACTCTAAGGAGTGTTGGATAGTATTCCCAAGAGACTGCTTGGCTTGTTCCTTTCAATTTTCCCCCCATCCAGATAGATGAGTACCTCTTTTTGATTTAACGAGCTCGAGGAGGATAACACATGATCGATATAACTCACCTTTGGTGAGTTCCTCTTCCTTTGTTTGACGGACCGGAAGAAGTAAGGGTTCGTTCCCATATGGGCCTGTCGATGTGTGCTTTAACGAGTCCAAAGACAGAAAACTCGAAGGTTTTTCGGGATTATAGA
>ML802779.1:0-14375 GCA_009831015.1 Picea engelmannii
AGAAATTAATTTCATTAATTATTTAATTAATCCTATTTCCCTCACCCACCTAAAATCATTCCTAGAATCGCTCCTAGGTGTCCCCATATTCCCTTACACACTTTAATGACTTACCCCCTTACTAATTTACAAGTTGAGTTCAATTTAGAAAGTTCTTAAAGGCAAGATTCCTCGCCAAGTTAGTCATTCTGCTTTTTCCTTAAGTTTCCATTTCTCTTTATGTTTCCCCCTTTTCCCCTTAGTTTCCCAATTCTTTTAAATTTGCCTCTTTCCCTTTTTACCTAAAACTCAAAATAGAAAGTGTAGACTTTATCCTTTTTCCCCTTTTTCTTTTTAGTTAAAAGTTTTATTTTCATAAGTAACAAACAATCAATTTCCCTTCATTTTTTTTTTAAATTTTAATCTCTCAAAATAATTTGATTTTAATAATTTAATCACATTTCTTAGCCCCTTTTTATCACATGTTTGATTATTATTATTATTATTATTATTATTTTTCCACGAGTGTCACTTAGACCTAGATTTGATTGTCCTAGGTTGGGTGACATTTTATTAGGGAAATTGTTTTTAAATCTTTCTCATCACATTATTCATTCTAAGGCCATATAGGTTTATTCAATTTTTAGTTAAAAACACGACATGCCCTTCATGATGCACTAGGTGCTCCAAGGGTGCCACTCACCTCATTCTGCTTCCCTTGCACGATGTGCCCTTCAGGACACACTACGTGCTCCAAGGGTTCCTCTCGTCTCTTGACAGACTTGGTAGACATAAAAAACACGTGGAGTCAATACTCCATCAGGTTATCTCGTGGGAGACTAAGGGCCTCTAAGGAATAAGGCCCTTGCCTTATTGCGCACCCCTTAGAATCATCGTGAGTGACTTTAGCAGTATTCCCTCATGAGATTGTGTGTCTTCATGAACTAGGTAATCGTTAACCTACAATTTGAGCCATGGAGGGAGTGCTAGTAGGTTGTGGCAGGATTGTTTTCCACACCTCTCCCTCAACGTCTCTGGTAGTTTTGCATGACTCCTCTACTCCACATGTGAGTCCTCCTCTATTCCACATGTGAGTCTGGTTGGCAAGCTATCATGAGCCTGCATCATCAACGAATCATGTCATAATCAAATACATAATCATAACATCTAATCAGATGCACATATGTCATATATACAAAAATCAAACCCCAATAGTCCACTCCCTGACTCGATCTAGATTCCAAGGGTTTCATCGATGCCTCAACATCCTCGAGGTCCAAATCCTGCACACTTAGGAGAACCGAGTCAATAGCACCTGTCTAAGTCAATACAACAAAATAACATATAACTACATCCATAATGCCTCATAATCATAATCAACGACCAATAGTATAATAATTTGGATCACTTGCAAGCAAGTGTCCTCAAAGAATAAGTTTGCTCAGTGCACGCAAGAGTGGGATGTTACATACATCCCTCTTGGTCTAAAATTTGTCCTGAATTTTCATAGTATATAAGTGCTGAAATAATGTGTATCACAGTTTCATAAGTCTATCTATCAAACAAAAATGGAAACTTCTGGTGCATATCATATGTGTCCTCCCAGGTTGCCGAGTGCGGAGTATAGTTGTCCCACTAGACCTTGACCTGATCTACCATTCAACGTCGTAGATGTCGAATGTGATGATCCAGGATGTGGATCAACTTAGCCGTGAGCGCTCCCTCATAAGATACTTGCAAGGAAATCATGTCAATAACATGTGTAGGATCACTAATATAATGTCTCAAAATAGATACATGAAAAAAATCATGCATACGCCTCAAATAATTAGGCAAGGCTAGTCGATAGGCCACATGCCCCTTTCTCTCCACAATATCGAAAGGTCCCACGAAACTAGGAGAGAGTTTATCTCCCTTTCCAAATTTGATCGAATTCTTATGCGGTTTTACCTGCAAGAAGACTAGATCGCGAACTTCATAACTATGGTTGACACGGTGCGCATCAACATAACTCTTCTGCCGATCCTGTGCTTCTTTGATCCTTTTTCTTATTGTTTTCATTTGATCTTCCATCTCTTGGATCACTTCTAGTCCCACCAGGACCCTATTCTCAAGCTGATCCAAACTCAAAGGCATCCGACACAGTCGTCCGTAAAGAAACTCAAAAGGCGACATCTTAATGGTGCTTTGGTAATTGCTGTTATATGTGAATTCCACCAGTGGAAAGAATTCTTCCCAACTCTTCTGTTGGTCCATCACGTACATGCGCAACATGTCTTCCAAGATCTGGTTCATTCATTCAGTCTTCCCGTTAGTCTCTGGGTGATATGAAGTACTAAAGTTAAGTTGGGTCCCCAAGGCCTCTTGGAAACTAGTCCAAAATCATCCAGTAAACATCGATCCTCGATCGGATATAATCCTCTTAGGTATGCCATGCAGCCTCAAAGTCTCATTGATGAAAACTCTAGCTATGTTAGGTGCATGATACGTCATATGCACAGGAATAAAATGATCACTCTTCATCAGTGTGTTGACTACCACAAAAAATGAGTCATGTATCCTTGCTGTCAGTGGCAATCCAACAATAAAATCCATCGAAATAACCTCCCATTTCGATGCCGAAATAGCGTGTGGCTGTAGTAATATTGTTGGATGTCTATGTTAAGCCTTTACCAGCTAACATTATAGACATCTGGCCACATAGTTGACTATGTCTGCCTTCATTCCTTTCCATAAGAGTAAGGGTTTAAGGTCCACCCTCATCTTCATGACTCCTGGGTGAGCCATGTACACTGCTCTGCAAGACTCATTTGGGATCAAACTCCTCAATTCGTCATTTAGTGGTACGTAAATCTGATTTTTAAACCTCAATAATCCATCTTCGTCAAACGTAAATCCTTCAAATCTTGGTACCATCATTGTGTTTTGTCTGATAAAATCCTTGACCTCTTTGTACTAGTCTTCGTTGCACTATAAAGTTAGAATATTTTCACGTAGATTCGTCTGAAGCGGCAACACTGAAAATATGTGTGGTCTCCAACTCAACACATCTTCCACTCAGTTCACTGTTCCTTTTATGTAAGTAATCTCGAAGTAATACTTGATAAGCAATTTTGACCAATGCCATTGTCGTGTGTTCAGGTCGCTTTGCGTAAAGATGTGGTGTAGTTCACAGTGGTCCAGTTTTAGTTCAAATTTTCGTCCAACAAAGTAGTGTCTCCAAACCTTCAAGGCATAAACAATTGATAACAACTCCAAATCATGCGTCACATAGTTCTCCTCATGCCTTCTCAACTTTCTCTAAATTTAAGCAAGACTCTGCCTAAGCCTTCCTTTGATGCATTAGTGCACACCAAGAAGTTTGTGTCCATGTCAGGGACCATTAGTATCGGTGCTATTGTCAATAGATCCTTGAGCCTCCAAAATTCCTCTGCGCATTTCTCGGTCAAAAAAAACTTCTTGTTCTTCTTCTGTAATTCCATAATCGGATTTGCTATCTTCGAAAATCCCTCGACGAACCATCGATAGTATCTTGCTGAACCCATGAAGCTACGCACTTTAGAGACATTTGTTGGTGCAGGCCATTCCATAATAGCCTTACCCTTTGTTGGATCCATGATGATACCTTCGATGGAGATGACATGCCATAAGTAGTGAATCTTAGATTGGTAAAATGAGAATTTGGACAATTTTCCATACAATTTGTGCTTTTGCAGACACTATAGTACCAAGCACAAGTGCTCGTCATGCTCCTCCATCATCCGAGAGTAAATCAAAATATCGTCAATGAATAATTGGATGAAATTTTCCAAGTACTCGCGGAACATGCTGTTTGATCCAGATGGATATTGGTGGCCACCCACCTCTTCCAATGGGGTCAAAATAGTTTTCTGACAATTTTGGCAATTTACTATTTTTAGCAATTTTAACTTCCAGGGCCATTTTGAGGGCCTAAATGAAGGCTTTTCGAGACCAGGCTCCTCAATGATACCCAAATTCATGATTGAGACCCCAAAATGAATCTCCTCTATGATACCTTTCCAACGAGCTATCACATGCCTAAAATGGATATAGTATGCAAAAGTTACGACCCTGAGAAGTTGATGTACTAACTTACCCAAATGGGGCCCATTTGACTTTTGGTGCTTCATCTCCTAGGGTTAGGTTTTTGGATGTATAGGGTTTTTGGGATTCTTTCTTATTGTAAAAAGGCCTTTAGATCCTCATTTTAACCTTATTCTTGCGAATGCATGATGTCATCACATCTCTTCTCAGAGATAAGCCGCCACCATTCCAGCAAGCTTGTTTCCGCTGCATTTTACAGTTTCAACTTATTTCATTATTGAATAGAAAACCAATTTTACTGTATCTCTGTTATTTTGTGTTAAGAACCTGTTAATAATTTGTATTCATTTCATTCTGCTCATAAAATACAGATCATTGGTATCAGAGCGGTTTTTCTCCTTGTCATCTTAATGCATGTCCCCAAAGAGGTCGAATTACAAAGAGTTGGGTCTCTAGCTTATTTCTCTTGAGGACAAAAGCTCTCACATGCCCAAGTGACCTCCCATGGTAGGAGAAAAGAAAGATGATGGGATAGGATATCCTTTGAAACTGTTGATTGAGGAAGCCCTCATGCAACAGAGGAACGAGATGATGGATAGTTTCGCGCAAATCCTTTGGCGGCTACCAACAGGCGACGAATCTTCTTCGAACAAAGGTGCCACCCCCTTCAAGGTACACATAAACTTTGGTATTCCTATATTTGAAGGTCAGATAGATGCAGATGCTATAGACAGGTGGTTGAATCTAATAGAAGGGTATTTTTCTGTCCATAACTTTTCAAATAGAGAAAAGATTACTTTTGCGCTCCCCAAAGCTGTTCCCCATGTCAAAGATTGGTGGGAAACTTTTTGTGAGCAAAAGGAAACAGAGGAAACCTCATTATTTTCATTCACAACCACCTGGGAATCCTTCAAGGATGCTATTAAGGAACAATACTACCCTGTTGGAAGTTATGACAGCTTGTATACCAAATAGACCACACTGCGGCAAGAAAGAGACCAAGCAGTGCCAGATTTCAAAAATATCTTCCATACCTTGTGCACCAAGTTGGGTATCAAAGATTCAGAGAGACATATGGTGCTAAAGTATCATGGTGCTCTGCATAGATACATCCAGATTGAAATGGAATTTCTGGACATCTCATCCTTGGGCACGGCCTATGGATATGCTGTCAAAATTGAGTAGAAGCTCAAACAAAAGACGCAACAATTTGGGCCTGGGAATCCCTCACAACAAAAGCCAAGAAAGGGCGGCCCCAACCCACCAAAAAAAGGACAAAGTAAATATGGACAATATCAGGACAACCAGGCCAATCCGCAAGCAAATAAGGACACTGGAAAGACAAAGAAAGATATTGGGAAGTGGTGCGACTTCCATAAGAGCCCTTGGCATAACATTGCTGACTTCCACTCAAAGCATTTGCTGGTGGCCGAAGTGAAAGACTCTAAATCAGATGCATATTTTGACTCTGATCTAGAACTAGAAAGGGGAATATGGATCATTGACATAGAACCTAGTGCCACCATTGCTACCACCAAGCTCCAGCCTGGTGAACTAGACGAGCCAGAAGAAGGAGAGTGCCTCTTCCATTCACAGATGTGGGTAAAAGGCACCCCGCTGCACTTCATCGTTGATAATGGTAGCCAAAAGAGCCTCATATTAGCAGAGGTCATAAAGCGACTGGCCCTGCCAACAACATCACACCCACAACCCTACACCATTGGATGGATCTGCCAAGGAAGTGATCTCCACATCAGCCAACAATGTTGTCTGTCGTACAACATCAAGCCCTTCAAAGACGAGGCATTGTGTTATGTTTCTCCTCTTAAATTTTTTGATGTTCTTTTGGGCCAAACTTATTTATGGAAACATCATGTTGTATATGAGTCTATGCCTTGTAGTGTTATTATTACTTTGAACAGAAAATTGTACAGGATACTCGAGGCAGTCCTACCTAGTGCTATTTCCTTGATATCTGCTAAGCAATGCAGGAAGGTCATATCTTAGACGAGGAATTTTTTCTTCTTCGTGATTCGCTCTCAAAATAAGAAAAAGATCACAGCCACATCCAGGGTCTCTGCGGCCGACCTCTCCACACAGTAGAAGCAAGTAGATAAGGTCGTGAAAGAATACTCATATATCTTCTCCTCACCTACAGGGGTACCTCTGCACTTCTAGGTCAAGCACCCCATCGATCTGACCCCCGACGCACAGCTACCCAATGGGTCAGTCTATCGTCACTCTTTGTTAGAGAATGAGGATATCAAGTGACAGATCCAAGAACTGCTCCACAAGGGGCACATCCACCCTAACTCATCACATTGCGGGAGCCCAATCATTATGGTACAAAAGAAAGATGGAACCTGACAACTCTGCATTGATTACCGGGCTTTGAATAAAATCACAGTCAGAAACTGGTACCGGATTCCCTAAATCGATGACCTCCTTGATCAAATCATGGGGGCCAAATACTTCAGTAAGATTGATCTGAAGTCTGGCTACCACCAGGTCCCGATAGAATAGACAGATGTATATAAGACCGCCTTCAATTCAAAGAAAGGCCTTTTTGAATGGTTGGTCATGCCCTTTGGTTTGACAAATGCTCCAGCCACTTTCATGAGGATGATGGACGATAACCTGGGACCATTCACCAATACTTTTGTAGTGGTGTATCTGGATGAAATTCTAAATTACAGCAAGACTTGGGTCGAACACTTGCAACATATTCAATAGGTTCTGCACACCCTACGGAAGCACAAGTTGTACACCAACTTGGAAAAATTCTCCTTCGACATGGACATGATCCATTACCTGGGATACATCATTGATCATTATGGCATACATGTGGATCCAACCAAGATTCAAGTCATCCGTGACTAGCCAGCCCCAACAACACTCACTGAGCTTTGGAGCTTCTTGGGCCTTGCCAATTTCTACCGCAGGTTCGTGTTGGGATTCTCCCATATTGCATGGGCCCTCAGCCAAATAAACAGGGGTGGTGGTAAGGTGAAATTTGTGTGGGGTTGGTCCCAGCAACAAGAATTCGATGATTTGAAGTAGTGTTTTTTATTATCCCTAGTACTTTCACTGCCAGACCTACAACATCCTTTTGAGATCAAGACAGATGCTTCAGACTATGTTGTGGGTGTCATTCTCACTCAGCATGGCCACCCCATGGCCTATCATAATGAGACGCTGTCAGATAATGTTTATAAGTACCCTACTTACGACAAATAAATGTACTCCATTGTGTAAGCATGCCGCCAGTGGAGACATTACATTCTTGGGAAGGAGACAATCATCCACATTGATCATAAGCCACTGCAGTTCATGTAGACATAGGGAAAATTGTAGAATGACTGCCATCAAAAGTGGTCCACATACTTGCAACAATTCCACCTCAACATCAAGTATAAAACAGGAAGCAACAATTGCATCGTTGATTGCCTCAAAAGACTTCTAGTTGTGGCACTCACCACAGTGCTAGACTCTTGCGGCCATGAGACATCAAGATGGCCCCAACTCTATGAGATAGACCCTGACTTCACAACGACCTACCAAATGTTGGGTGAAAACATAGTTGTCGATAATTTCCATCTTCAGGATGGGTTGTTGTGTTGTCTGGGCCATATCTATGTTCCATCAAGTGAGCGAGCAAAGATGATCTAGGAATCCCACTACAGTCGGGTGGCAGGACACTTCGACGTCAAAAAGACATCGACGATGCTACAAAAACATTTCTACTAGCCGAAACTTCGACAGGAGGTCAACAAGTATATCAGGTCCTGCACTGCCTGCGTTATTGCCAAACCAACCACTAAGAAACAGGGCCTGTACATCCCTCTTCATACTCCTAATAGGCCATGGGAATCCATCTCAATGGATTACATGTCAGGTCTCCCATCCAACAAGCAGGGAAATGACTATGTTTTTGTGGTTGTTGATCGTTTTTCTAAGATGGCGATTCTGGTTTTCTACAAGAAGAGCATCACAACAGAGGCCACTGCCAATATCTTCCTTGAACGAGTCTGGGTACATTTTGGAATCCCACAAGCCATTGTCTCAGATCAGGATAGTCGATTTCTCAGCACATTTTGGTCGAGCCTCTGATCACTGCTGGACACCAAGCTCACCAAATCCATGGCCTTCCACCCCCAGAAAGATGGCCAAGCCAAGGTTGTAAATCAAATGATTGTGCATATTCTTCGCATGTATAATTCAAATCACCCTTGCACATGGGATGAGAGCCTTCCCTATGTCTAGCATAGCTACAACCAATCCCTTCATATCTCAACTGACCACAACCCCTTTCAAGTGGGGTTAAGATTCCAACCATTGGGTCCCATAGATGTTGCACTTCCCCTTGCGGTCACCTCGACTGACTCATCTCCTACTCCAACTTAAGCTGACAAAGCCACCTGGTTCATTGAGCGGATCTAGCACATCCGCCAGCAAGTTCAGGATATCCTACAGAAGTCCAATGACAAGTACAAATAGTGCCATGATCAACATCGAGTGCCACATAAGTTTCAAGTGGGAGACAAAGTTTGCTTGCACTTGTAGAAAGAACACCTTACAGGACCCCATCGGAAGCTTCTCCCACTCCATTATGGGCCATACACTATCACCAAGGCCGTGGGGGATAATTATTTTGAGCTCAACATTCCTCCTTTCCTTGGCCTACACCCAGTGTTCAACAGGGATCTCCTTCGCCCTTATTTCCCACCATTATTGGATACCTCAGAAGTAGTAGAACAACTGACACCAACAGAGATCAACCCCGACTACATAAAACAAGAATCCAATGATCAGATTGTGGATAGACAGATCAAAGGCAATCGACAACAAAGGATCCAACTTTATCGAGTCGTCAAAGCAGGGCAGCTCCTACACCAAGGCAAGTGGCTCACCCGGGGCCAAATTCAACAGAAATTTCCTCATCTGATGGGTGACCTCAACGCAATGGAGACCATTTATTCCAAGGAGGGAGGATTGATCCATATGGATATTGGTGGCCAGCCACCTCTTCCAACTGGGTCAAAACAGTTTTCTGACAATTTTGGTAATTTACTATTTTTAGTAGTTTTAACTTCTGGGGCCATTTTGAGGGCCTAAATGAAGGTTTTTCGAGACCTGGCTCCTCAAAGATAGCTAAAGTTATTATTGAGCCCTAAAAATGAATCTCCTCGATGATACCTTTTCAACGGGCTATCACACGCCTAAAACGAAGATCGTATGCAAAAGTTACGACCCCGGGAAGTTGATGTACTAACTTACCCAAACAGGGCCCACATGACTTTTGGCGCTTCATCTCCTAGGGTTAGGTTTTTGGAGATCTAGGGTTTTGGGGATTCTTTATTATTGTAAAAATGCCTTCAGATCCTCATTGTAACCTTCTACTTGTGAATGCGCGTTGCCGTCACATCTCTTCTTAGAGATAAGCCGCCACCATTCCAATAAGCTTGTTTCCACTGCATTTTACAGTTTCAGCTTATTTTGTTATTGAATAGAAAACCAATTTTAATGTATCTCTGTTATTTTGTGTTAATTACCTATTAATAATCTATATTCATTTTGTTCTTCTCATAAACTCTAGATCACCATTCATCAAACTCATAAATATCCCTGGGGCATTTGTTAGTCCAGACGGTAAAACAATAAACTTGTAATGTCCAAACCTCATCTTAAAGGTGGTCTTAGGGATGCCATCCTCCTTGATCTATGACTGGTGATACCCTGATCGCAAATCAATCTTTGAAAACACCATAGTACCCTTCATTTGATCAAACAAATCATCAATCCTTGGCAACATATATTGATTCTTGATCGTTGCCTTGTTCAATTGACGATAGTCAATGCAGAGTCTCCATGACCCATCCTTATTTTGTATGAAAATAATAGGCACACCCCACGATGACACACTCAGATGTATAAGTCCTAGGTCCAGCAGCTCCTTCAGTTGCATTCTCAACTCCTGTATTTCCAGGATCGACATTTGATAAGGCGTTCTTGCTATCAGTTCAGTCCCTAGTTTCAGGTCTATGGTAAACTCCAATTCCATCTCTGGGGACATCCTAGGTAACTCCTCCAGGAAGATGTCTGCAAACTCTCTCACCACAGTAAGGTGTTCTAGACCTTTTGCTACTCCCTTCTCATTTAACGCAAGGATCGCATAAAGCTTACATCCCTTGCACATTCTCTTTCGTAATTGCAAGGAAGAGATAAACTTCAGGGAAAATCCCTGGTTTTGACCTACAATCACACATCTCTTTCCCTCATCATCGACCAAGATCAACCGTTTCATCTTACAATTGAATATCGCCTCATGCGATTCCAACCAGTCCATACCGATCACGAGGTCATAATATCCTAATATTGTGACGTACAGGTTGGCCCTGGTGACAAACTCTCCGAGGTCAAGGGTATAGCCTGCAACCTTTCCTCCAACCCTCTGTTTGGCTCCCAAAGCCATATCTACAAAGCTAAACTCATCCTGTTCAACTGCCTTTACCTTAATCCTTTTTAGCACTGTACTAGAAATGACTCTCGGTAGCACTGAGATGTATCAAAATACTAAAGGTCTGGTCAGCGATGGTACCTGATGTCTCAAGCACAATTGATTGGTGATCTTCCTGGTGGTTATTCATCGCTGCTTGAATCCAATGGTCCTTTCCCAAATCTACCATGGTAGTGGGTCTGAATGATCTAGATGATCTAGTCCTATCTACTGGGCAGTCGCGCTGGTAGTGTGGCTTCCCACAAGTCCAACACCCCTTCTTCGATCCAGTACTCCTGGTACCTGAAGTAGAAGCTGACGGTCCACCGGCCTGAAATCCTAATCTGTTATGCTAAACATGCCTAAAATGATGCTACTGCGGTCGACACTGCTACTGATGATGTGTTCCTCGATAAGGTGTCCGTTGCTGCAGCACTAATTGCTAAGGTGTAGTGAAAGTGGATCCTCTCTGGAAGCCACGATATCAAAGCGTATGTATGCCTTGTGTCTAATGCTGCTGTGCATCGGATGACACCTTCCCTATCGGTCTTGCTGGAGTCCTACTCTGCCCCCCGCTAACAAGCTCCTCCTATGCTATGAGGGCCTTCTATATGACATCATGCAATTTCTGAGGCATTAGAATCCTAACCCTTGCACGTAAGATGACATTAAGGCCAAACAAGAACCTGTTGACCTTAATTTTCTTGATATTAAGATATGGAGGATAACGAAGCAAGTCCATAAAATACGCCTCGTACTTGAGCACCGTACGACCACCCTATCGTAAGGTGTTGAATTTGTTGAGATGAAACTCAATGAATTACTTTGATAGGTACCTCTCTCGGAACCGTTCCTTGAATAGTTCCCATGAAAAATCTTCGATTACCATGTTCAATTGTGGTAGGAGCATCTTCCACCAAAGGAGATCACTCCCCTTCAGTTGAAAGATTGCCATGCAGACCTTCATGTTGGAGATATAGTCGCAAAGTGAAAATCACATCGCCATATTCTCCAACCATGCCCCAGCGGCCGCATCGTCTAGGGTACCAAATAACTCGAGAAATTTTACCTTCTCGAGTTCGTGGTGAATGCTACCAGTACCAACCGGAGCACGCTATTTAGAACCAAATATCAATATAGCATAGAAAAACCTCAGAATAAGTACTCAACGCCTTGAAAAAGAGATAAATTTAGATAATAAGCCTCTTCAAGGGGGAAACCTCCTTATGCCCACATAAATGTAGAATTACAAGATGATTCAAAATGAAAATGTCTCCTTGGTATATATATAGGAGACTAGGAGGTATAATTACAACTAATGGCCTAAAGCCGACATAAATAAAATAAAATTACTAATATAATATGCCCCAATTAAGGGGTAATGACACACTATTTAGGGCTTAACATACCCCTCCCCTTGAGACAAGTGTTGTCCGCAACACTTGAGTAACTCTGGATGCTTCTGTATAAAAGGCTCATCTTCCCAAGTGGAATCTTCAACTAGTAGTTTCCTCTATTTAATGAGATACTTTGAAATGGATCTATTCCTTAGCTGATGAATTCTTGTGTCAGTGATGGCTTCAGGATCCAATATGATTTTTCCTTCCTCGTCAAGTTCTGGAAATATAGTTTGAACTAGGATCTTGTCACCTATAACCTTGTTTAAGCATGAAACATGGAAAATTAGGTGTACTCATGAAGATGCAGACAACTCCAATTTGTATGCCATAGTACCAATCTTTTGCAACACCTTATAAGGGCCATAGTACTTTGGTGATAATTTATTATCCTTCTTGTCTTTCTTGAGGGATATCTGTTTGTATGGTTGTAGTCTTAAAAAAACCCAATCCCATACTTCAAAACTTCTTTCACTATGATGTCGATCTGCTTGTTGTTTCATACGATTCCGTGCCATGGTCAGGTGAGCCTTTAATATTTGGAGAACTTGTTGTTGATGCTCGATGTGATCTTCCACTACCTGAACCTTAGATTTTTCTTTTAGAGAAGAAGTTATGGAAGTAGGGTGGTATCCATAGAGTTCCATAAATGGTGCCATTTTTGTTGCAGTGTGAAAGGAAGTGATATACCACCATTCTACCAAGGGTAACCATTTGAACCATTGTGTTTGTTTATCAGAGACAAAGCAATGAAGGTAGCCTTCCAAACATTTGTTCACTATCTCAGTTTTTCCATTAGATTGAGGATGATAGGATGATCTATAAGCCAATTGAGTACCCAAACAAGAAAATAATTCTGTCCAAAAATGTCCAGTCAAGATGGGATCTCTGTCACTTACAATAATCTTTGGGCTGCCATGTAGCTTTTGAACTGTCTCCATGAATGTGGTGGCAAATGTACTATCTTTGAAGGGATGCGAGAGTGCACAAAAGTGTGCATACTTGGTCAGTCTATCAACAATCACCATGATGCCACTCTTTCCTTCAGACTTCGGCAACCCTATGATTAAATCCATGGAAATGTCCTCCCAATGCTGACTTGGGATGGCTAATGGTTGTAAAAGACCTGGGGTCTTAATTGTTTCCACCTTATTTTGTTGGCAAACCAAAAAATTCTACCACAAACCTTTGAACATCATTTTTAAGGCCATCCCAAAAAAAATCCTTCTTGACCCTATGGTAGGTTTTTAAAAATCCCGAGTTCCCTCCTACTAGAGAGGTGTGAAATTCCAATAGTACCTTTTGTTTGATTTGGTATTTATTACATAAATATAAGTGATCTTTGTACCATAGTGAATCATTTTTCCATGTAAATGTATCTGATGTACTGGAATCCTACTGCAGCCTTTGAATGAGAGTCCACACTTTTTCGTCATTCTTCCATTCATCCCTTTCTTGTATTATCCAATCAGGTTGGATGATAAAGATATCATAGAGAAAGGCCTCAACATCTCCATCCTTCCTTGAGAGTGCATCTGCAACAAAACTTTGCTTCCCTTTTATATAGACGATTTCAAAATCCAAACCCAATATCTTGGTTACCCATTTTTGTTGTTCTTCTGAAGACAGTTTTTGTTTCAAGAATTATTTAAGACTATCATGATCTATTTTGACCTTGAAATTCCTACCTATTAGGTAAGGACGCCATTTCTTCAATTCATGTAGTATTGCCATCATTTCCTTCTCATAAATGGGTTTGTGTAATTCCTTTCCTTTGAGTGGTCGACTTTCAAAAGCCAGGGGCCTTCCTTCTTGCATTAGGACAACACCAATTCCATTTCCTGAGGCATCACATTCCACAATAAAGGTTTTTGTGAATTTTGGAGTGGTCAAGACATGAGCTTTTCACATCACCTCTTTAAGTTGTTCAAAAGCTTTAGTTACCTCTGGAGTCCATGAAAATGCATCGTTCTTAGTTAGTGTCGTTAAAGGTGCTGCTATTCTTCCATAGTGTCGCACAAACTTGCGGTAGTAACCTATCAAACCCAAAAATCCTCTAAGATTATTTAATGTTTTGGGAATTGGCCAGTCCATCATGGCCTTAATCTTGTTAGGGTCTACCTTGACACCTTCATGAGATACAATGTGACCCAAATAATCTACCTCCTTCACTCCAAAGAAACATTTGGATGGTTTGGCATATAGTTGTTGCTCCTTTAGTAGTTGTAGCACCTTGTCAACATGTTGCACATTATCCTCCCAAGACTTGCTATAGATTAGTATATCATCAAAAATTACTAACACAAATTTTCGAAGGAAAGGCTTGAAAATGGAATTCATCAACCCTTGGAATGTGGAAGGTGCATTTGTAAGGCCAAAAGGCATGACCAAAAATTCATAATGGCCTTCATGAGTTCGGAATGATGTTTTTGGGATAT
>ML802779.1:14475-52666 GCA_009831015.1 Picea engelmannii
TGAAATATTTGTTACCTTTATATTCAATCTTTGGAAGTTCTCAATGTGCTCTATAACTGAACCCTTTTGCTTGAGATTTATCAATTGGCTAAAGAAGGTATTGCTCCTTGTATCCTCGTACTGTGCTATCATTTTTTCCATGAAAATTGTCCAAGTGACGAGTGATTTGCGAGAACATATCCATTTATACCATACAAATTGATTGGTTTATAAATATAAAGAAGCAATTCATACCTTTTGTGTATGTGGCACATTATGTAGATCAAAGAATTGCTCCATTTGAAGTATCCATGTGATAGGGTCCTTGCCATCAAACTTCCTCATATCGATCTTATAAACATGGTTGGTTTTCAACCCAAAGTTATAGTTCTCCATTCTTGATTCACCTTCCTTGTGTCCTCATCATGAATTTCATGGGATACATTTTCACTTTCAGGTGTCCTCTCTATTATGAAAATTTCCAATCCTTCCATGAAACCATCCATCTTTGCCTCCAACTTAGCTTGCATCTCTTGTAGTTCATCTTTTGTTACTATCTTATTTTGTAAATCATTTATGTCCCTACACATTTCTTCACCTTCCTAAAGATTCCAAGTAGGATTGTCTGGAGGCTTATTTGGTGTAGAATTTCCTTTTTTGGGTGGCATGTTGTCCAAGTATCACTTTTGAACCTTGATTTTGAGGTGGTTTTGCTAGACAATCTTTCTTCTACCGTATCTCCAAAGTTTCATCCCTTCTAGCTATGAAACTTTATTTTTTGTATTTATCTGATATTTATTCTCTACAATGCCATAGTTCTGATCAAAATTGGATGTGCCAAGTGGAATTTACGGTAACTTCCCCACAACTTGCTAATTTTTGGCCTTTTCAGGAGATCTCACGTGTATAGCGTGTCCCGCACAAAATAATTGATATAAAATTCTGAAACTAGTACCATAAATACTAAAGACTGTCCACTATCCAATGAAACCAGTGTCACTCAATTTGGATACTCTAGGAAGAAGTTATGATTGTTTTACCTAGAACACCTTCTTGCAACTAGTCAATAGGATTAGTTAGATACCCTATATTCCACAGGGTGTATCTACAAATGTAAGATTAACCAGAAGCTAAAATTTTTACCACAGATACCCTATTAATTTCAGTGAATAGCCTCTAGGGTTCAGGGTATGAAACATTACTGAATTTTTTTTATATCTAAAATTCCGTAATGACTGAGTTTAGGATGATTCCAGAACCCTATATTGTACAGGTTGTATCTCCAAAAGTATAAGGCCTCAGGAGCTGAAATTTTAACCCAACATACCCTAATCCATCTACTAAATAAAATCCAAGCCGTTCCTTGTGAAATGTTTTAGAAAACAATTTATAGCGAAAATTCCAAGGTGTCTCAAATGCAGCAGCGAAACCCCAAGACCTTGAGCTCTGATACCATATGTTCAGAACCAAATATCAATATAGCATAGAAAAACCTCAGAATAAGTACTAAACACATTGAAAAAGAGATAAACTTAGTGAAGAGGGGGAAACCTCCTTATGCCCACATAAATGTACAATTACAAGATGATTCAAAATGAAAATGTCTCCTTGGTGTATATAGGAGACTAGGAGGTATAATTACAACTAATGACCTAAAGTTGACATAAATAAAATAACATTATTGATATAATATGCCCCAATTAAGGGGTAATGAGCCACAATTTAGGCCTTAATATGCGCGGTGGACCCTAAGGGGGTTTCGACACCCTGGCCTCATCTCTGTCCAAACGGCTGATCAGTGCCCCAGACATGCGCTGAAAGGACCTCATCAACCCAACCACGTCACCCACCTCTATCTTCTCCTACCACATAACCTGTTCGTCTCCCTGGGGGTTAGACCCCTCAAGCATGGATGCTATTGTACGCGTCATGCCTCCTACCCTAACACCTTGTTGTCTGCCTTCACGACGTCCTATAACCATGATTACCTGCACGAATACAAGTCAACTTAATTAGCAACATTATAATCAAACATCGTATCAATGAAATCCATAGTGTTCCCAAGTCATGGGTTGAACTCGCTTTGATACCATATGGAACAACCCCATTGTTATGACTAAGCGAAGCAAAGTGCAATTTTTTTTTTTTTTTTTAAATTTAGGCAAGAAGGAAAAGACGACACAATTAACCACACCCTGACGATGAACACAATGCCTATAGAGAAGGCAACTGACAACAACGTCTCTACATGATGGCACATCGAGCAACTGGGCGACACATGCGTAAAACAAGAAGGAATGACTACTCGCCTGACACAAACATGAAAACACCTACAAGATAAGGGACAACATCCCCATCTCAACATAATGGCCTTGACGAATAGTTAACTAGAATCTCGATGGCATGCAACCCAACACATGAAGGCATTCAACCCAAGTTCCAAAAGAAAACTTACAATGATCAACAACACCCACACAGAAAGAACAGACCCCGACCAATTCATCCTTTGCCTCTATCCCTTAGGGCACTCAATGATCCCCTCATTAGGAATAATGTCATCCCCAGGTGATAGGCACGACAATAACCTTGGCTCTAACTAACCTATCTGGAACAAGGAATCTAGATGAAACCAACTCGCTAGGAGTTTAGTTACTGACAAGAGGACTACACCCACACCCCAAGAAACTTATCGACAAGACGCAAGATGATAACACTTGATTTAAATTGCGTGAATGACTAGAAGATTCTTGTTTCCTACAAGGC
Organism: Picea engelmannii; assembly: GCA_009831015.1. NCBI lineage: Eukaryota > Viridiplantae > Streptophyta > Pinopsida > Pinales > Pinaceae > Picea > Picea engelmannii. The sequence goes on from ML802779.1 coordinate 17,218, forward strand.
AACTTGTATGGTGAATCAACAAGACCAAACACCCCTTCTAGCTCGACCTAAGGCACAAGGTGCATAATTTCCAATTAACTAAAGGCTATTAATTATTTTAGTTGATACATCTACTAAACTCTCGTCCATTAAGTTTTCGCAAGATAATCAATCATTATGCCTACAACCTTTATGTCTAACAACCCTATTAACCCACCATTTCACCTTTTCCCAACAAAAGATAATCCTATTATGTTTAATAAAAACAATAAACCCTAAAACCTTACATATTTTAACATTAATAATGATTATTTCTTATAACAATCTACTTTTATTTTCTTCTAGGATCAATTTACTTAACGGGTAAATTAGTTAAGTCATTTAAGTGAAAAAAAAGGGTTGAATTAAAAGTTCCCAAGGAAGAAGGTTTATGTGAAGTTTTTCTTCTCTAGAAACAAAATAAATCATTGGACATCAGTTTAAGCTATTGTTGTCAATAAAATACTGTCAACATAACTTTCATAACAGTCAAATACAAATGATGCCAATAAAAATATCATGTTGCTTTATTATTACACAATAGTCATAATAAAAATGTTGTCAATATAGTTATCATAATAGTCAAAGACAAATGTTGTCAACAAACATTAAAATCGCTGAGTACTGACATTTACTGACGACATATTTACAATTGTCATAACATTAAAGTTATTCACTGATAGCCTGGGATACAATAAAAGGAAATGCATATATATAAATGAAAAAGAGAGTGGAAGACATGTCCCTTCAGATGGAAACACTGGCATAGGTAAATTCAACTGCTATACAAAACAAATGTGAAACATTACAACACAGGTGTCATACATTCACTATACAATACAATAATTATTTCACGGTGCATACATTTCTTTCCCAAGCATATACATTAAATACATATGAATTGGTTGTTGGTTTAGTAGTCACTGTTCAACATATGGATATTAATATATCTATAGTCATATGAAAAAATTGTATTGATAATTAAGTTGTTCCCCCATGTTGTCTTTCCAATTTATATACTAAATTAGCAGTAACTCAGAGTATAATAAATTCGTTACCGGGGAGGACATAATTTGCTAACCCACATCAAGACATTATGGAAGTCATAAAATGTAGTCAAGATGTAAGTAACAGGCGGAGTGCACAAATGGTAAAGCTGGCACTATAGAGATGAGTTCACAGGGTGGCTACAGGATAAGAAAGATGGATCGCTTCCCAGCACACAATGAACACGCATGCACACCAGTAAAATATAGTCAATTACAACAAATCATAGTCTCTATATTAAGTGGGTGCAGACTGGTCCAAACAAATGCATACACACACATTTAAATCATAGACAAAAAAAACGTGAAAAATGTCATTTAAATCCATGAACCCGCAAGTAATAAAATAAGTGATTGTGTAATAAGATAAATGTAAGGTCATGGGTTATATTGCCAAGACAAATCTAGGTTGGAAGATGGGTAGAACGCCCAGAAAAATGAATTGATTGCTAGAGTATGTTAGGAGAAAGATCGGGGTTGAATGCATTGGCACGCAGAGGGTAAATGCCATAAGATGTATTAAAAACGCAACAAACCAGGTAAGATAAAAAAAAATGTTGGGGTTCGTCATGGAGAACGCCCTTATAATGAAACAAAACACCCAGGCATTAAAGCACTAGGTTTAATACAAATCATGTTAAAAAAGAAATTACAGAGTCATTTTCCATTAAAAAGTGATAAATCGCACACAGTGAAAATGCTCGGTACACACAACACACACATAGAAAAACTGCAGGTAGTAAAAATGCCTAGTACACACCACAATGCGCCACCATTTAGACATAGTAATTAGCTATTGTTCAAGAGTAAAAAGGTGCAGGTGTTCAAGGTAAGTTTTCACTGTAATTCCAAGAATATAAAATAAACCCATTCCAGATTTAAATCAAATGCTGACATTCAAGTGGAAATAAAATAGAATAAAAACGTAGTCCAAATAATGAGAAACGAGGTTATTAAAATCATAGAGATCGAAGATGAAAAATGCACAGAGGTATCCAAACACAAGAAGGCGCAAGACAATCAATCAACCAGGAACAACCAATAGGGGTAGACAGTTGTGAAAAAACATCCTTCGCTCATCATCCACCCATAGAAAATAAGTGCATTAGGATTTATAGGTCTATTAACACCGAAGTGACGACCGTTGATCCGGCTCCTAGCTGACTTCTCAGGTGTGGATTGATGATCTAGGGATGAGGACAAAGTATAATGCACAAACTCTTCACAATAAATCAATAAAACCAATAGGACAGTCACATCATTCAGGGATCGATTGCGAAGGGAATCAGTTCAATCAGTGAGCTTAAGGATATGGTGAATTTAATTTCTCGATTAAAATGATAAGTAAAACACTTTCTTTACATAATTAAAGTACATAAATTAAAGCGTAAGATCAATAGTAATCTACCATGTAAAATAAAAGCATGCATACCGTAGCACAAGGTGAGCGCTCCGAGTCGTTTTCCCGAATGCTCTGTGCAGCTCTCGCTTTCTGACCGATGAGACTTCATTGGTACCTCCAAGCCAATGCTAGGGGTAATCTTCTTCCCCCTTAGCCCCCCAATCCGCAAAGGGTCCATGCACAGTAAACTAGAGAACAACTAGCTCCCAGATCCCCTCGCAAGGCTGAGCTACCACTCCTCACCGAGTTGGGTATCCCAACTCCCACAAGATAAGTCAGTCAAGTCAAAAATTCTGCAGCGTAACCTTACGCATAAAGAAAGATATCCATCCTCCTCCTCCTCCCTCCTTTACATAGAGTTTCTAAGTCATTTATTTCCCAATTTCCCATTTAATTTAATTCATAAAAATCCTCCTCGTACATGTGTCACCCATCCCCTTCGTTCACTAGAAACTAATTTCATTAATTATTTAATTACTCCTATTTCCCTCACCCACCTAAAAGCATTCCTATAATTCGCTCCTAGGTGTCCCCATATTCCCTTACACACTTTAATGACTTACCCCCTTACTAATTTACTAGTTGAGTTCAATTTAGATAGTTCTTAAAGGCAAGATTCCTTACTAAGTTAGTCATTCTGCTTTTTCCTTAAGTTTCCCCTGCTCTTTATGTTTCCCCCTTTTTCCCTTAGTTTCCTAATTCTTTTAAATTTCCCTCTTTCCCTTTTTATCTAAAACTCAAAATAGCAAGTGTAGACTTTACCCTTTTTTCCCTTTTTCTTTTTAGTTAGAATTTTTATTTGCATAAGTAACAAACAATCAATTTCCCTCATTTAAAAAAAATAAAAATAATAATCCCTCAAAATAATTTGATTTTAATAATTTAATTGCATTTCTTAGCCCATTTTTATCACTTGTTTGATGATGTTTATTATTATTATTAGTTTTTATTTTATTTCCACAAGTATCACTTAGACCTAGATTTTATTGTCCTAGGTTGGGCGACATTTTATTAGGTAAATTGTTTTTAAATATTTATCATCACATTATTCGTTCTAAGGCCGTTTAGGTTTATTAACTTTTTAGTTAACAACATGACATGCCCTTCAGGACGCACTAGGTGCTCCACGGGTACCACTTGCCTCATTCTGCTTCCCTTGCACAACATGCCCTTCAAGATGCACTATGTACTCCAAGGGTTCCACTCACCTCCTAACTGACTTGGTAGACATCAAAAACCCCTGGAGTCAATAATCCGTTAGGTGATCTTGTGGGAGACTAAGGGCCTCTTAGGAATAAGGCCCCTACCTTATTGCGCACCCCTTAGAATCATCGTGAGTGATTGTCGCAATCTACCCTCATGACATCGTGGGTATTCTCGAACTAGATAATCATTAATCTACAGTTCGAGCCACGATGAGAGTGCTATTAGGTTGTGGCATGGCTGTTTTCCACACCTCTCCCTCAACGTCTCTGGTAGTCATGCGTAACCCCTACACTCCACATGTGAGTCTGTTCGGCAAGCTATCATCAACTTGCATCATCAACGAATCATGTCAGAATCAAATCCATAATCATAACATCTAATCAGATGCACATATGTCGTGTATACAATAATCAAACCCCAATAGTCCACTCCCTGAATCGATTCAGAGTCCAAGGGTTTCATCGATGCCTTAGCATTCTCGAGGTCCAAATCATGCACACTCAGGAGAACTGAGTCAATAGCACCTGTCTAAGTCAATACAACAAAATAACATATAATCACATCCATAATGCCTCATAATCATAATCAATGACCAATAGTATAATAATCTGGACCACTTGCAAGAAAGTGTCCTTAAAGAATAAGTACACTGAGTACGCACAAGAGCAGGATGTTACATAATCATGGAAATTCCCATTCTATAATTAAAAGGAAATAATATAATAATAAGGGGGTCGTTGGCATGGACCCCTAGGAAGATTCATGAGAAAGTATAAATACACATGATTATCATTGTTTTGGATGTGTGTTGATGTATTGTCTTGTAGCAAGCATGGCTTGTGGAGTGATTCCTTCCATAAGGAGTATTTGATGGTGTTACCCTACCTTAAGGGTTCTTCTCTCTATATTTTTGTGTTGTTTATGGTGAATGTTTTAGTATCTTTGAAGTTTAAGAGTTTAATTATGAAGTATTACAATATGTTATATCTTTTATCCATCATGGTTAACATTTAATCCATAGATTGTATTACTTGGATTAAATTTCAAAATGGTGGTTTCACTCAAGGAACCTAAGACATAGCACGTATGTTCATAGTATATTAAATATTACCCCTAATTTTATTAGATATTAAAGAACATCTCCTAGAATCCTTTTGTTGAATCCCTTCCCAATAAACCTTTCCAAGTAATTTTTTTTCTCTAGATATCATAGGTATATATTTTTTAATGATAACTTTAATACCCATTTTTATTTCTACCCCTGATATGGTGATGTGACATAGCTCTTTTTATATTTGGATGAGGATTATCCAAACTAATGGGATACCCATTTTTCCTTTTTTTCTTCCTTATTTTAATTCAACTATCACGACTTCTTTCAATGGTAAGTGAAAATTATCCTAAGGACTCTCAAGGTGACAATCCTCTTACTATTATATGTGATAAAAAATTCTTGTATTATCTATCATTAAGGGTGACCTCTATAAATATTACAAGGGCGTGTACCACCACTTTGTTGATATCCTCCATTGTATTTAACCATAGTAACACCTAATACATCTATGCACATTGAATCTAACATGTTTAAAGGAATTTTTTTGTGTGTGTCCAAGTAAACCTTGGAAGACCTAGGTTTGAAAGTAAAATTAATGTTGAAGTATTAAATTATTGGATTTGTTAAGAAACAAAACAAGCACAACACAAGATAAGAATTGTCGTAAAATGTTTCGCGCCATATTCAACACATGGATTCATCCAATGATATCAATATATACAACACATTTGTTTCACCACCTCTAGATCTAGATTTCATTAAAAAAACATCAATGGATAAGGATGACACCCCATTAGTAGAAAAGGATGAGAAATCACAAGAAGGTGATTATGAATTTGTGATTGTATAGGCACTCACATTCTAACATTCCCCCTCTCAATCAAAAGTCTAAATACTTATACTATTAAGGAAAAAATAACTAGTGCATAAATATGTATCATTTCAATCTTCATTTTGAAACTTCTAAACTGACTTTGATGAATATATGCCTAAAACAATAAAAATATGGATGTTGAATGGTTCATTTGAAATCAAGTTTGAAATACAATGGAATTTTTGGAAGTGAACAATTGTCATGTGTGAACATTCTCATGCTAATTTGTGAACAAATAGGGTCTCCATTATACTATTAGTGAACAAATAGGATCACCAAATAACTCTTTGAATTTAGACACAGTTAGGTGTTGAAAACAATCCCATTGAATAGTTGAAGAGCAATGAGAATATTCTAGATTCCATGATATATCTTCCCAAATATGTTTATTTGAAGAGATCAATTAAAGTTGATTGAATTGTAGATATATTGTTGAGGAGTCTATTTGTCATTTTAGCATTCCAAAATTCTAATTGAATTTAGATTGATAGGACTTCAAAACTGGAATCCTAACTAACATCATTGACATTACCTCCCATCAGGTGCAAGGTGAGGAGATTGTTGAAGTGATCCAAGCTCGATCTTTTGGATTCTTCTATTCTTCAATGGTTCATCACTCTATCTAGTAACCAATAGAAATTTTGAATTTATTAATGTCATGGTTTTGGTTGACCACTAACCATTTGGATTTCATCAATGTAATATCCCCCTTATGTTCAAGAGAGTACCATATTTGACTCAAGTTTAAATTTAAAAGACATATAGAATTGGGCCTCGATCATGCCCAAAATATTCATCTAGAATAGTTGTTTGAAAGGATTTTTCTTTTTTGATTTTTCTATGTGAATATATCTTTATCTGTGTCTGAACTAGATGGTAATAATTATGAAAATTCTTGACTTTTTTATTCCATCACCAAGAAATTATCCAAACATAATGAATTATTGGATTTTTAGACTTCCTATGCTTTCAACATTTTTGTGAGAGATGATTTTTATTCCCATAATGAATACAAGAATGGAGATCAAAACATTGATTCTCCATGTGACCAATTCTATGAAAACATTGGTACTTATTAGGAATTTTCTCAATGTTTCTATCATTAACATTATTAACTTATTCATTAACTGTTGGAGTCTTCAATTTTTCATCAAGAAATCCTGCACTCATAAATTGAATTGATTTGGAGTAATATAGAATATGAAAACTATTTTATTTGTCATATCTCAATCCATGTTGATTATTTTTTAATTGAATTATTCGCAAGGTTTGACAATCATCTCGGGAAGAACATTTTTTACTTCTTTATGTTCTTCATAAATGTTTTATTTTGTGACTTGAAATTCACATTTACTACTTCTTCTATCAATCTATGCTTCTTTTTGTTACTCATATTCAACAAGAATTTTCTTCAATTCACTATGATTCCATCATCAACCATATCTTTTGTTTCCTTTGTATCAGCCATTAGATTTTTTGTATCACAAGAAACATCAACATTTTGCATTAGATCATCTGTGTCACAAGTTGCATTAATATTTTGAATGGGGTCATTTGTTGCACATGTTGCATCAACCATGTTCTCAATTTGTTTCTCTTTTTCTTTAATTTAGTTGAATTTCTTCAATCAATCTATCCTTGAGATCAATTTGCTTGTGAATATTACTAACCCAATTATCTAATTCATTTAAGGACTCTTGTAATTCCTTGATTTCTTGGTTAGCATTTTGAAAATGATTTCCTCCTTTACCAATTTTAGATTTTTCACTTCTGATGTTTGCTTATACTTGTAAGGAAATGAAACACTTCAACAATAAACCTAATAGAAGTGAGGAATAAATATTTAAGATATATAAATAAATGACAAAGAAAACACACTGTACACAAATATTTTACCCTGGAAACCCAAACAAGAAAACCAACATTCCTTCGACGTTTTTCTCTCTTATTGTATTATTCATTCAAAATAAAAGGTTACATGCCTAAACTTGGTGTACACCTAAGACACAATCGACATCATACCTTATTACTTTAAACTAGAACAACCCTATAGCCAATTCGCCTTACATATGTATGATCATCAACCTCTAAAATGATTTCTCTAAAGATTAACTTTTACAACATTATAACACACCTTATTTAAAGGCTCTACAGTAGGAAAAAACCTAAAGAAAGGTGGCCAAAAATGATTACAAATCCGCACAAATAATTGGCTACATATCCCACGAATCTCAGGATTCTATTACAGTAGACTAGAAATTTAGATTACTAGTCGACAACCAGTCGAACTTCATTCAGTCTTTATTCGATTTCCATAGGATTGCCTATCAACCTATTATTGGTTGACCTCTTTGACTTGTTGTCGATTACTTCAACTTCAACTTTTTCCAGTCGATCCACCTCAACCTTCAACTTTCACTGCAAAGAATATAACAACCCAACATTCTCTCACTTGTTTTATTCTTTGATGAAACCCATAGTTTCCTGAACTTTTGTTCATAGACCTAGGGAAACAATGCTCATTGCCTCTTTTCACCAAGCGAACTTCACTACATTCACAGACTTGGTCAAATATTTTTCTATGTTTTCTAATGTGTTTACTTTCTCCAACAACACCTTGTTTATTTTCACCATATCTCTCACGAAGAGGTATTATACATTAATATGCTTAGTCTTGGAATGATAAGTCGGTTTCTTTGCCAAAAATAATGCGCTTTGACTATTACAATTTATCTTCATAGTTCTCTGTTGAAACCCAATCCATGAACAAAAAATTTGCAACCATACTGCTTATTTTCTTCCATGAGTGGTTACCATGTATTCAACTTCTGTTGTTGACAGGGCTATGATCGCCTATCGCTTACTCATCTAGTTGATTTCTCCACCAAACATCTTGAACACATATCCACTGGTCGAACTTCGTCGATCCAGATCTCCTACCCAATCAACGTTGATAAATACATGTACATCTAATTCACTTTCACCTCCAGGTTTTCCTTGACAACATATAGCATAATATTTTTTGTTACACAAATACTTGAATACTCTCTTGACAACTGTCAAGTGCTCCTTTCTAGGTTTCAACATGTATCTAATCAAAAATCACATTGCATGGGAAATGTTTGGTCGAGTGCATACCATCACATACAATAAAATACCAACAACACTTGCATAGGGTCTTTGGACACTACTCAACAATTAGTCTTTCTCTCACAGGAATTGGCAACTTTAGAGGTTTGCAATCCTGCATGTTGAAACATTTCAAGACCATTTCAATATATTTCTTCTAGTTCAACCATGGCTTCTTGGTTGATCGAGCTCTCTTGATATCCATTCCTAGAATGATGTTCACTACACCGAGATCCTTCATGTCAAAATTAGAGGATAACTTCTTCTTCACCTCCTTTATTGTGTTCATGTTGTTTCGAATAAACAACATGTCGTCGACATATAATGCTACATATATGAAACACCCACCTTCTTCTTTGGAATATATGTAGTGATCATATTTGCTTCTCACAAATCCTAAACTAAGGATGTATGTGTCAAAATTTTGATACCACATCCTTGGTGATTTATTTAGACCATAAAGGGATCTTTTCAACTTGCACACCAAATATTTCTTTCCTCATACTACAAATCCTTTAGGTTGTTTCATGTAGATTTATTCTTCTAGGTTCCCATGTAGGAATTTTGTCTTCACATCCATCTGTTCTATTTCTATCTCAAATGCAACAACCAGAGACACCAATACTCTAATGGAAGTTAATTTTTCAAAAGGGGAAAAACTCTCACTGAATTCGACTTCTTCTACTTGGGAATATCCTTTCGATACCATTCAAGGTTTGAATTTCTCAACTTGACTTGTTGCATTCATCTTTTTCTTGAATACCCACTTGCTATTGACAATATTTATTCCACTAGGAAATTTGAATAAATCCCATGTATCATTCTTGTGCAAGGATTCCATTTCTTCGATCATGGCATCCTTCCAGAGTCTACCCTCTGTCGAGTTGACTGCCTCCCTGAACAACTTGGGTTCCTCGTTCATGGTAGTTAACATAAATGTGTAATGAAAGTTAGGAAGACTATACCTTTCAACTGGTTTTCTTACTCGTTTTGATCTCCTTACAACTGGGGTTGGTTATTCCACCTCTTCATCTGATTCAATTGACTCATCTGAATCATCTTCTTCGTTACTCAGTTCAAACCTCACCTTCTCTAGATTATTCTCTGTTTGAACTATCACTTCAGACTCATACTTCCTTCTGAATTCTTTGAAGACCACATCTCAAATGAACAATTTTTTCCTTGATGCAGGATCCAAAAGCTTATACCCTTTCATTCCTTCTTTATATCCAACGCAAATACATTTGACTACCTTCTTGTCCAACTTGCTCCTCTTTTCTTTGGGAATATGAAAAAATGAATCACAATTGAATACTTTGAGATGTGAAAATGAAGGATTATTACTAGACCATACCTCATGTGGAGTCATGTTGAATAACACTAATGAAGGATACATATTCACTAGATATTTTGCAGTGTCGACTGCCTCTGCCTAGAATTTTTGTGCAAGCCCAACACCACTGAGCATGCTCCTTGTCTTGTCCATCAATATTCTGTTCATTCTCCCGGAAACTCCATTTTGTTGTGGGGTATATGCTGTGGTATTTTGGCAAGCAATTCCACACTAGTATAAATTCTCAACATACTTTCCACAAAATTCACCACCATTGTCAGTTCTCAGCACCATAATATTCTTATCTATCTAGTTATCTACAAGAGACTTAAACTCTTTGAATTTCTTGTAAGCCTATGATTTATTTCTTAGGAAATTATATCCATGTCTTCCTAGAAAAATAATATATGAAGGCGACATAGACATAATATAGGGATCCACCAAGTGAAGGAACTAAAACAGGGACAAACACATCACTATGAACAAATTCTAGAATCCCCTTTTCCCTTGTTGCTCTAGATGGGAACCTCACTCGAATTTATTTTCCATATATACTATGTTCACAAAATTCAACTTCTAAATTAAATTTAGGAAAGTATTTGACCATACCTTTTTTATGCATACATCAAATTCCTTTTTCTCCAATGTGTCCCATCCTTTCATGCCATAACATGGTCAGGTCGACTTGATGAAGACTTGTTGATTTTGTTTGAACCAAATCAACCCAAGTTGAATCAAGCCGATTCGAAGTTGAGTCGACTTTAGGAAAAATTATGTTGGTGCATTCAATCGAGTCGACATTACCTAACAACTTGTATAGGGTTCCAATACAAACTCCTTTCATTAAGACCATCACACCTCTAACCATCTTGCATGTATCCTTTTGAAATAGAGTGTGCACTCCAACATCACTCATCTTACTAATAGATATCAGGTTTCTTGCCAAACCCAGAATATGTAGCACACTTAGAAAGGTTCTACTCCTCCCATCCTATAGTATCAGTCAGAATCTTCCCTATCCAATAATTTTTGTTTTCGAGTCATCCCCCAAGAACACATGTCCTCCTTCATATAATTCATATTCACATAACCATTCTCTATGTGGTGTCATATGATAGGATTCTCCCGAGTCAATCAACCAAACATCTTGATCCGACTGTGTACTCGTTGACACTAGGTACACATTGCCTCCCTTATCTGAAGTCGTATTTCTCTTAGTCGACTGCTTCTCATCGGATCCTGTAATGACTTCCATTTCCTTCGACTTGCAGTCCTTTTTGTAATTCATAGATTTAATGCATTTCCAACATCTTTTCGTCAATTGAACAAGGGATTTAGATCTACCCTTCGACTTAGACTTTCTACTAGAGAATTTACCTTTATCTCTGTCAAACGGTTGAACTCTCACCACTAATGCATCTTTGGTTGATCCTTCCATGTTATTCCTTCTCATTTATTTTGACATTATAGATAAAACCATGTTTTTTTAGCACTAATGTGGTTGAATTACTCCTTACAACCACGACTAAGATATCCCAAGAGTCCGGAGAAGAACATAATAGGCTAACACATTTATCCTCCTTAGTGACCTTGATATCTACAAAAGATAACTCGATTATTATGGTATTAAAAAAATTTAAATGCTCAGTCATCGAACTGTCCTCACTCATCCTCAAAAGATACAGTTTCTTTCTAAGGAAAAAATTATTTACTAGGGATTTTGACTGGTACAAGCTCCCTAAATTATCCCACAGTTTCTTGGTCAAATATTAACCCAAGACATTTAGCAGTACCGAATCTGCAATACAAAGTCGAATCATACTCCTTTCCCTTCTCTGAGTTTCTCACATACTTCCCTTGACATACCTGTTGGAATGGTAGCTGGACAAACTTCTTCCCATTGTTCTGTATCTACAACGAGGTATTCAATTTTAAGCTTCCAAAGCTCAAAATTCTGGACATTAAATTTTTCGATCTTTATTCTCAAGCTACTTGCCATTCTTTAAGAACAACTTTAAATATTTTTTACTTATGACTCATACTGAACCTATGGTTGATCTCATATGAGGTTGTTAAACCAAGCTATAATACTACATGTAAGGAAATGGAACACTTCCATGCTAAACCTAACAAAAGAGAGGAAGAAAGATTTAATCTATATAAAGAAATGACAAAGAAAACACACCATACACAAATATTTTACCTTGGAAACCCAAATGGGAAAACCAACATTCCTTGAGCATCTTCAGAATAAACCAACAATCACTACAACCAACAAAACACTGGCTCCTATCCAACAATTTTTTTTTCTTTTCCAAGCCAAGATCAAAATGAATGAGGAATAATAAATGAGTAAAATAATGAATGGAGAGAGAGAACATACTGAAGAGTGAGAAACCCCAAAAAACTGAAATATGAGTTTATATATTTATTGGAATTAAATAACCACATGGCCTTCCCTCAAGAAGCTCATGTAACTGATATTCTCCATTAAAACCAAAATAGGTAAATAAAATATAAAATAAATACTCATCCCCTCAAGCCCCCTTTAGTGTGGAATCATACCCCCCTATAACTCTTTTCCTTGTCCATTTGGAAGCCAATGATGTATTTTATTATTAATAATTATAAAAAAATTACATTTCCTAGGCACGCTGGCCTCTTTTAATTGTTTGGGCATTCCGACCTTTCATAAATTGAAAAAACACATTATTTAATATGGGGATTCAAAATCAGGGTATTACACCCAACTCCGATAGGGCCTTAATATGAATATTTAATATGGTAATGCGTAGAACTCCATTGGCCACCACACTCCAAACATTTTATCCTTCCTCTAAACTATGAAAGAAAATGATTTTTGATTATATATATATTCACGTTGAGAAAGGTAAGAGGATATACATATATTTCCATGTATTAAAAATGTTGATAAACAAAAATACTTTAATATTAACACCTTCAGGAGGGTAGAGCATCCCATGTAGAGCGTAATTTATAAAGTTGGGAGATTTGGCACGGTTTAATCCTTGCAAAGAAGGGAAATAATTTCCAAACTTCCCATCTCTCACACATACCAGACTGGAAATCACATAATTTTAATATATAATTTTCTCAACTTATTATCCAAATTATTAAGACATTTGAATGGTAACTTTGGAAATTTTATGAAGGTTTACCAATCTTTACCATTCATTCAATTTTTCTCATAAAACATATAAAAATATAAATACATATATAAATTCATGCAAATTATTTGTTTAAATTCGTTTTCCATAATATTACATTTCTTGGAAATAAAATCCACCATGGTAAAACTATGGTTTTACCAGAAATTACTATCCTCCTCTTTTTATGCATTTCTTTGCTATTTTAAGGGAATAATTACTATTTCCAATTATTTTCCCTTTGGACATTAATTTACTGTGCAATTCTTGGTATAAATACCTTTCTTACCATATAGTCATGAAACTTAGTTAATCAGAATGCATTCAATTCCCAATTTCTTTTATTTCCAATTAGAAGCTTGAATTTTATTTCTCCTTCTTTCCTTATCATTTATTTTAAATACTTTTCCTCTCTTTAGTATTTGAGTTCTTTTCCTAAGGTAAAACAAAGATCTGAACCTCTCTAAAATTATGAAACTTGGCATATTTTCCAAGCCAACAGAGTGGCCAAGGCCAGCTGACCAATCTTCAAGTTTATATTAGCAATTGTATTTCCTATTACCCAATTTGTGAGTTCTTTAGCAGCTCAATATTTTAATAAAAACTTAGTTATTTTTTCATATAAATTACTAGAAGTGGCCAACCAACACTCTGCTCATACTTTGAGTGACAAACATTTACTAACAACCTCCCTTTCCAAACAAAGACAGGTAGAAAACCAACACCAAAATGTATTTTCCCAGATCTTATTTCAAATTCACAATCATCCAAATAATTAGAGTGACATTTCCATTATTTGAATAAAATGAAAAACTCTTCAAATAAATAGTACATTAATTTCATAATATTCAATAAACTTGTCATGTCATTACAAGGAACAAAAAACACTTATATGAAATTTAGAAATTGTTGGCAACTATTGAAGGGTGTGCCACTTTCCACCCAACCATAGTCACAACCGCACCAATTATCTCTATAGCTGGCCACCCCCTATACAGAGTATGATACCATGAGAGGAAAACATTTTACTCAACATATGAGAAAATATGAAGGCCACTCTCCTACACCTACAATAACTCAACAAGACAAGTCTTCAATCCACCAAGAAAGGTGACTGCTCTTTCCACAAGAGCTTCAACCATTGTCATACACATCATAAGGGAGACCTTTCACTTCCCAAAACTCCCTCAACGCCATCCATTCTTAGTTCCTTCATGATTTCTCAACCAATCACTAAAACGTTGTAGCCCCATTTACCAACCTGATTTAAGACAATTGCTAATGATTCATGCACCCATAAAATTCATTTCTTCACTTATCTCCATTCTACTAAGAACCAACAGAGTTTCCCACTCCTCTCCACTCATATTTTTGTCCCCAAACCCAACCATGTGCATCCTCCTCCCCCTGCCCATGATTTTTATCTTTTTCTTTCCTTCTACAACAAGATTTCATAGGTCAAAATCCCCCAATTCATGGGTCAGATCAGAAACTTTCAGATGGGTACTGTGCCTATTCTCTCATTAATTTTTGTGGAGGACCAACCAATCACCAACTTGACTGGTGATTAAATTTTTCTGGGGAAGAGGAAAATTTTGGGTTTGAACATTTTTTATTCAACAGAGTACTTCTTGTTAGGGGTCATCTCAACCAGTTATGGTTCCCCTCACCATTCCCTTTCATGGAATCATAACCTATGTAGGCAATCCCCTTCAACAATTATTCAACATTTTTCAGTTTCTATTAATAACAAAAAGTATTTACATCACATCCTTTAGCAAAGGTTCGCCATATTTTAAAATCCACACATAATAGATATATCCATTGTCTTCTAGTGGAAATATAATATAATTATATTTATAGGCTGGGGGAAACATGTGTATTGCAATCCCCTCCCCCTTAAAGGAACACCGTCCTCAGTTTTCTTTTCATCTCAACAACACCAGTCATGCCCACATCTTTCAGCTACTTTAGTAATCTTCTCCTCTTCTTGGTTTGGTCCTTTCCCACACTCTTGGCCTTTGTCACATGCCTACAGTAATTTCAAACAACAAACATATTAATCACAATTTCATGCAATTTTTTTTATTGTTGTTCAAAACTCAAGAGGAAATATTCACATCAACAAAATACTTATCTGTGCAATTTCATGGATCCACATCTAGTTGGTTTTTTTTCTAACTAGTCTCACTTTTTCCTTGATATACCGGTTGTGTGCATGATCCCAACCATCAATTTATAAGAATTCATTAAAGTATCCTCTTCCTTGCAATCACTCACCCTCTAGGTCGAGACTCATGCATCCCATTTTTTGCTATATAGTCCCTCAAGTGATCCATATTTCCTTGCCAAGGCTTTCTCACACAAGAAGAGTTTATGATACTTCACCGAGTCTTATAGTTGAGGCATCCCTCTGACCTGTGTTACCACAATAATTTTTTTTCTATCGTGATCATGACTTATCACAAGGTTCTCATGTCACAACAATAACATTTTTCCATGTTGTTCATCTTGAAAACCATCATCTGTCCCTCCATGACATATATTTCATTTCATTTGTACCACATGCATACAGTAACCATGTGATATTATCATCAATTTTTTCAAATATGTTACCCACATATTTCTAATTCCACATTTTCATTTTAATATCTATTCCACATAGAACACGATTCACAAGTATGAGATCTTCCTTCTCATA
Source organism: Picea engelmannii (assembly GCA_009831015.1). Lineage (NCBI taxonomy): Eukaryota > Viridiplantae > Streptophyta > Pinopsida > Pinales > Pinaceae > Picea > Picea engelmannii. The sequence goes on from ML802779.1 coordinate 33,148, forward strand.
ACAGTTTGGCTCAAAACGCATTGGTATTCCTTATAAGATTGAAACACTACCCTATTTAGGACCCTTCTTTCCTGCAATTTCAATACTCACACAAACAAACCATTGTTAGTTCTCATGCACACTATACTTTGATTTCACACTTTCACTGGATCACAAATAATTTCAGAAGTGTGCATACTAACAATCAAATTATATTTATATGTTCAATGACATAAAATAAAATAAATTACCATTTCCCTACACATGCATCATTCTAGCTTACCAAGATTTTCAAAAAGCAATCAACTATTAGATGAATGTATTCCAATATGCCAATATCCATGGACACATTCACATACAATGCACCCTTGCATTGATTTTAGATTATTATTTTTCATGTTAGGCACTCTTGCCATGGTGTGTTGGAACTCAACCAACCTCTCACCACATGGATCGTCTATCCATGTTGATTATTACAACAGGGTTGTTCCTCCTTCCTTGAGATGATCATAACCTCAAATCAACACACCTTGATATGAAATTAAAACTTAATATGAATTCCTTCCAACATTCTTTCTTCATTAATAACCAAGGTGCCAATGTCTATGGCCACCCAATTAGTTCATTTACCATTCTACAACTCTGGTAGAGTATTGGAAGGTCTTCCTTCCATAATGGGTAGTCCAGTATCTACCCTCTCATGCAAACATGAGTTTCCTCAATGCATCAATCAACAAGTTGCTTATGAGCACTTTTTTTCCCATTCACTCTTGATTGGTCAATGTACCCATGACACGATTAGTTAATGAATTTCCTTGCAAGGATTTTTAATCATCCTTGGCTGGAAGATATTTCCTCTCTCTATTATTCATATTCTTCTTTCCTAAATCTTACCCTATTTGGGTATCAATGGCATACAACAACTACTCAAAATTATTTACATATCATTAATATAATAAAATACTTTATAAAATATTCTTACCCAATCCATTTCAACTCCCATATCACATGAGCATGAAATATTTTATACATGTTCAGGTTGCCAACACCCTCTCTTATTTTACCTCATCAATGGTGCTTCACGGGAACTCTCAAAGTCCCTTCAAAAATATTTCAACAACATCCCTTTTTTCATTTATTTTCTTCTCGAAGTTGTCAACCATTATCAATTGTCCTTCCTCAACAACTATAATATTTTCCTACACTTAACCTACATCATCACAGTCACAAACATGTTATCTGTCATGTTAAATAAAATGCACATACATAACATCTAAATTAGAAATCATTATCAGATATGTCCTAGCATATCTACATGTAATTCATCACATTAATCCTCAATGTGCTCACTAGTGCAACCATAAAAATAATTCAGTTGTTGGGTATCCTACAACCATCAACATATTAGTTTCTCATCTAAGAGAAACACAATAAACAACAAGGAAAGGGGTTAAGGGAATCTTCCCTCTTTTCCAAATTATCCTATATAGTCTGGAGATTTTTAGTTCAACTGAGTTATTTCCAAGGCCTCACTACCTTTATTTAAGATGGATCGACCAAGCCTATTCATTTAAACATACATATTTGTTTATTTTCCTTTGCTTTCACAACTATTTCTTTTTGAGGTTTATAACTCTATTAACCAAATCATAGTTTTCAGAGTGAGGAAAGTGTTTCTCCTTTCCTCCTCCTTTGCTCGAACAATCTGTCCCTATTGGGATTCACCTGCTATGTTCCTTGAAAAGTTTCAGTCAAGTTTCATATTGACTTCCCTGGATAATTCAACATGTTACAACAACAATATTTTTCCTAACAATTAAGAAATAGAGAATTCAACACATTATCCAAAGAGAAAATTAGGTTGGCCAACATTCACTTTCATATATTTTAGACATGCATGAAATTTTAAAATGTAATCCATGATTCTTGTACAAATAGACTTTGTATTCTATTGTCTAATTTTCCAGCAGTCATTAACATTATGACTCTATTCTCCTGGCAGAGTTCTCACACAATTCTTTCACATGGAATTGTATAATCATGGAACTTCCTTATTTCATATCCATCACTATCTCGAATAACCTCAATCTTGAGTCAGCCTCAACTTTGTCATTTCAGATTCTTACCCAATATTCCATAAGGAATTATTAGCATGTGCTGCATCCCCCCTTCCCTCCTGGGGATTCTACGACCTCCAAGTCTTGATTCTTCAAATTCCTGAGCCAAATTATCTCTTCGGGCCTTCAACAGACCCAAAACAAATGATACACATAGTTCCCTCTGATGTTACTTGCAGGTCTAGGTTACCCATGATGTTTCTCTGTGATGATTGACAACACCAACTTTGTGAGTGCTAGTTCTGTGCTAGACTCTTTCTCCTATATGACCATAGGATGTGATCATGGGTAAGTTCTTTGTAACTTCAGGATTTGGAAATATTGTGACATTCGCCTTTGTCTCCTTCCAAAACAATTTTCCCTGAATTCATGGATCTCTACCGCATGTCCCCCTGGATATGATGGTCCAACTGTACTTTGGGTTTCACAACTTAATGAAATTTCACCTACTCCACACGAAAATTCTCCGGACCTCTAACTCCCATATTTTTCTAATCCACTGCCACGTGTCTCCTCGCAACCAATGGTTAGGATTCACTTCACGACTTTGGCAATCCCGCTTCTTGACACTTTTGAACACTCTGAACTCTGAAATGTTGAAGTTATTTATGGCTAACCTCCACACAAATTTCCCCAGATATGATAGTCTAGAGTGATCCTAGTCCCTCTTGGATGGATATCTCTCGTTAACCTCGGGAAACCTTAAAGGATTCCTCACTTTGAAGATTTTTCGCCACTCTCCCTCTTGAGCTTCTGAGTAAAAAACAACTATGTCGCGCAATCCTTGCGAACAAACTTCCTGCAATCTTGAATTTGAAGGATGACGGTGCACTCCTTGCAACAATCCTTCCATGCTCTATTGTTCCCTCTGAACAATATGAAATTGAGCGAGGTTCCTCCTATCCACACTCTCAAACTATCTCTGCTGAACTATTTAAGTCACTACAGAATCTGTCACATGCACCTTGCAGACACTATGCACTCCTTGCACATATAAAGCTCACGTTATCTCTTCTGAGATTATGGGTCAAAACATACTCTGTCAATGCACTCCTTGTGGACGCTATGCACACTTGCACTTGCTCATAGAAGAGAAATTATTTATTCTTAAAGCTTCACAGATTCATATATTCAACCATGTAAATGCATTCATAAACACAAGAACAAGAACTGACATAGAATTGAAAATAAACATAAAGTCTACCATTAATCCATTCAGATAGATACAACAACACCAGGCATTTGGGGAAATGCTCCTCTTTTATATTCGTTCACTTGAATATACATGTGTTCATAAACTACTTCTTAGTAGCTCTCAACTCTCAGCTACAATGGAAACAACTATAAAACAACTAGAATTCCAACAACCTCTTCTGGGAAACAATACAAATATTTATACAAGAGGGACCTTCGAGCCTTTACCTCCAACTACTCTAGAACTATCCTATCAAAATAAAATCATTCCACTACTTATAATTTATTACAATAAATATTTGTGACAGATAGGTAAGATCAAACACATCAAATCTGTACTACACGTAGCTTCATTAAAAGAAAATACATTCTCCAATGATCTCATGTGATCATCCAAATCCAAAATATTAAAGATGCTCATAATTTCCAATTTCTTTCTAAAGGTTTGTGTGATACGCCTCCCTTAAAATTAAAAAATTCTCTTTAAAATGTGCGCTAGGCGCTTAGCTATCTTCCACTCGTGCTTTGTTGGCAATGCTCCTGGATCATACTCCTATGGATGAAAAATTCATGGTGTCCTATCCATGAGCTCTTGCACTGACTTTACATGCTTATGAATATCCTCTTCATTTACCCAACTAGCATCTTCTATCAATTTTCCTTTCGATTTTACTAAATACTCAAAATATATTTTTCTCCTGGTCTTCTTACCAATTCGCCAATCTACGATCTTCTCCATCTACAGATTCTCTGCTACAGGCATCTATTTTTCCCACTAAATATCTTTTTGATCTTCTAATCCTTTGGTTCAATCTTACCTCTAAGGATACAGGTCTACAATATTGAATATGGGCGATATACCCACATCTTCTGGTAGATTTATCTAATAAGCATTCTCACCAAATTTTCTTAGTATTTTGCATGGTCCTATATTCTTCAGCTTTAGTTTATTATATGTTCCCCTTGGGAGCCTCTCCTTCCTAATATGTGCTAGAACTTGATCTCCAACTTCAAATTGAAGTTTCCTCCTATGTTGATCAGCTCTGTGTTTATATTCATTGTTGCTCTTCTTAAACTACTCTTTGATCTGAATATGAAGCTCCTGCATTTCTGCAGCGAAGTCTTTGGCTCCAATGCTTTTGAATTCATTATGCTCTAGATATATTAACTCTGACACTCCCCTCAGATTCATTCCATACACTATTTGAAATAGACTCTTTCTGGTACTTCTGTTCATTGAGTCATTGTATGCGAACTCTGCTTGTGCTAGAATCTGATCCCACTGACTATGATGTTCAGTGACCAAACTTCTTAGCAAATATCCTAAACTATAGTTCACCACTTTAGTCTAGCCATCCATTTGAGGGTGATATGAAGAACTAAAGGATAGTTCTGTCCCCAACATTCTCCATAATTTTCTCTAGAAATGACCAACAAATTTGGTATCTCTGTTTGAAACAATACTCTTGGTAAACCCATGAAGTCTCACATTCCTGGAAAAACAAGTTAGAAATGTGTGTTGCATCATTGGTCTTCTGGCATGGGATAAAGTGTTCCATCTTTGAAAATCTTTCAACTACCACAAATATGGAATCACTTCCTCTTTGTGTCCTTAGCAATCCCAACAAGAAATCCATGCTTATTGCATCCCAAGGCCTCTCTGGAATAGGCAATGGTTGATACAACCCGATATTTTGTCTCCTTCCATTTGCACTAGAAAATCTTACATTTGTTCATGAACTTCTTCACCTCTGCCCTCATACCTAGCCAATAGTATGAACTGTTCAACTGTGCAAACATTTTTTCATGGCCGAAATGTTCGGCTAGATCTCCACTATGCTTTTCCTTCAGCAAATTCTCTCTCATCAAGCATTTCAGTATGCACAACTAGAAAACCTTGAACAACAGCCCACGTTGAATCATGTATTTTTTCCACTGACTTCTATCTTTGAGCACATGATTCTCACATGCTTCATATTCCTCTTTAAAATCTGTATCATCCCAATACATTTCCTTAAGGTGTTCAAACCCCAAGGTTTTCACTTGAAATTTCTGCAGAATTAGACATCTCCTGCTCAATTCATCAACAACCTTTTTAGCATTACTAGAAATATGTTTAATGAAAAAGTGAAATTTTTCATAAACTCTATCCACTTAGTATGTCTTTGGTGTAACTTCTCCTGTTTGGTTATGAATTGTAAAGCTTGATTGTCACTATACAAAACAAACTCTTTTGGTATAAGATAATGCCTGAATTTATTCAAGGCTTTAATTATAGCATATAAATCTTTATCATATGTGGAGTATTTTCTCTTAGTATCATTCAAATTCTCATTGAAATATGAAACAGGTATATTATCTTAGCTTAAGACCGCTCTGATTTCAACTCCACTCACATCACATCTCACTTGAAATGTCTTCCCAAAATATGGCAAGACCATAATCAATTGTTATTTTATATTCTCCCTCAATATATTAAAGCTTTTCTTAGCCTCTTCTGTCCATTTGAAAGAATTGTATCTTTTCTTCACTATATCCATCATCTGTGCATCGATCTCACTAAAATTTTTGATGAACGTCCGATAGAAACTTGCTAATCTATGGAAGCTTCTCACCTCAAATATACTCCTCGGTGACGACCATTCTCTGATTTCTTTCACCTTTTCAGGATCCATCTTCAATTCATTTGAAGAGATCACAAAACCCAAGTAAATGAGTTCTATATTCATAAAAGGGGACTTCTTTAAGTTTATCATCAACTTCTCTTGCTGCAATCTCCTCATCACTAATGTTAAGTGCCTCAAATTCTCTTCTTCAGTTTTACTGAAGACCAGTATATCATCCAGTTATACAATCACAAATTTACCAATAAAATATTTCAAAACTTCATTCATTAACCTCATAAAAGTACTCAGGGAATTCGTTAAACCAAACGACATAACAAGCCATTCATATAATCCATCATTTGTCTTGAAGGATGTTTTACACTCATCACCTTCTCTCATCCTTATCTGGTGATATCCAATTTTCAAATCTATCTTTGAAAAATAGTTCGCTCCACTTAAGAAATACATTAAGTCATCCATCCTTGGCAATGGAAATATTTTCCTAACGGTGATCTTATTTATGTCTCTTGAGTCTGTACACATTCTCCATCCTTCTTCAAACTCAACATTGTTGGTACTGCACATGGACTCAATCTTTCTCTTACCAAACCTTTGTCTAACAGATCCTGAACTTGTCTCTTTACCTCTTCATTATATCGAGGTGTCAATAGATATGATGATTTGTTTGGTAGACTCTCTCCTAGTATTAATTCAATGTGATGGATGATACTTATGATAGGTGGAAATGAGCTTGGAAACTCATCCACTACTATGTCAACAAAATTCTCCAAAATTTCCCAAATTTCCTCAGGAAAATCTTCCATAGAATTAATTGTAAGGATAACTTTTGGCTTCCACACTACAACAAAATGCATCTCTTGTTCCTTCTTAACTTCACTCGGGAGTTCCTTCCCACTCATGAGAATTATGCTCGTGCTGGATTATTCCTTTAATTTATTTTCCTCAATTGGAAACAATATGTGTGTCCTACCATTCTTGTCCAAAGTATAAGTATTTTTTCTCCCATCATGAATGAAATTTCTGTCATACTTCCATGGTCTTCCCAACAAAACATGACATACATCCATGGGAATCACATCACACAAAATCTCATCCCTATATCTGCCTATTTTAAATTCAACAAGGCATTGTTTAGTTACCGTTACCTGATGACCTTTCTGCAACCACGAGACTTTATATGGCATTGGGTGTGCAGTTTTCTCCAGCTCCAATTTCTCCACCATCTCTATGGACACTAAATTATCAGTTCTCCCATTATCAATTATCACCTTCCAAAATCTATCCTTAGTCTTGCAAGTTGTCCTGAACAAACTGTTCCTCTACACTGGTTTTTCAAATTCTATCTTTGGTTTTAATAGAACCTTCTTCGTCATCAAACACCTCCCATATTTTTTTCCTTCTGCTTCAATATCTCACTTCAGTGCTTCTGAAATGTGAGCTTCACGTCCTTCTTTATTTCTATTGGTACATTCCCAAGACAAGTGTCCTGTATTTCCATAGGAATAACACTTCACCTCTCCTCCTCTTCCTCTTCCTCTTCCTCTTCCTCTAGGAAAAGAGTTTCTACCACCACTCTGTCTCCCTCGGGAACTTCCTCATCTTTTAGGGTGACTATGTGGTTTCTTAGTCTCACCTTTGGGATTTGGTTCCTTGTCATGGGAAATTACTTTGCCTCTGTTCAAAATTCTTCCCCTGCTTTGATGACTCTATTTTCTGGCCAACTTCTCCTTTGCTTTCAGTGTTATCTAATAAGTGTCCTCCACTGTCCTTATTGTCATCATGCTGATTTCATCTTGGATTTAATATCTCAGGCCATTTATATACCTGCCAACATTTTCCTCATCTCTCTCTCTTTATCTAGCCCTGATGTTCAATTTGTAGAACTCCTCTATGTAATATTTCATAGTCATTCATTTCTGTCTCAGGTTCTGCAATCTACTGAACAAATTTATCTGATAGTCCTTGGGTATGAATTTATCCTTTAGCTTGGATACCATTATATCCCAGATCTTAATATTTTATTTGCCTTTAGTCCTTCTGTCATCCTCCAGTTCATCCCACTACAGCGCTGCATGTCCTTTTAACCTAGTGACAACATGTTTCACCTTTTTCTCCTCATCGGCGTCTTCATAGTCGAAGTAATTTTCCATTTCTTATATCCAATCAAGCAATTCTTCTACATCTAAATTACCTTCATACATTGGGATGTCTATGTTTTCCCTAGCTCCCAACTTGACAACCGCTCTCAGCAAGCGTTCTTTCAAAACATCCTCTACTACAACTTCTTCAACTTCCACTTCTTCATTCTTTGCATCACTAACATCTCCAGCTTTAGGTGCTCTCCTTTGCATTGTTTCCATGGCATCCAATCTTGCTCTGAGTTCTTGCATTTCCCTTTCCATATCTCTATTTTCTATAGGTGGCTCTGCACATCTACTAGGCGACATTGTGCTGATGTATCTGATACCACTCGATGATATCATGCTACTTCGTTGTCTCCTTTTCCTACATAAATCAATTATGTGGCTCTGATAACACTCTGGTGAAACCCCCCTTCTCTCCTTGGGATTATGCGACCTCCCGGTCTTGGATATTCAAATTCCTAAGACGAATTAGCTCTTGAGGCCTTCAACAGACCCAAAAAAAATAATACACACATGTCCCTCTGATTTTACCTATAGGTATAGGTTATCTGCGACGCTGCTATGTGGGGATTGGCAACACCAGCTCTGTGAGTGCTAGTTCCACACTAGACTCTTTCTCCTATATGACCATGGGTTGTGATCGTGGGTCAGTTATTTGTAACTTCAAGCTTCAACAATATTGTGACCTTCTCCTTCGTCTCATTCCGAAACACATTTCCCCGAATTCATGGATCTCTGTCGCGTGTCCCTCTAGATCTGACGGTCCAGCTGTACTTCGAGTTTCATGAATTTGCAAAATTTCACCTACTCCACACACAATTTCTCTGGACCTCTAACTCCTGAATTTTTTTAATCCACTTCCACATGTCTCCTCACAACCAATGGTTAGAATTCGCTTCGAGACTTTGGCGATCCTGCTTCTTGACATTTTTGAACATTTCAAACTATGAAATGCTGAAGTACTTTACAACTAACCTCCACACAAATTTCCCCGGATCTAATAGTCTGGAATGATCCCAGTCTCTCCTGGATGGATCTACCTCGTTAACATAGGGAAAACTTAAAGGATTCCTCCCTTTCAATATTTCTTGCCACTCTCCCTCCTGAACTTCTAAGTAAAAAAAAACTCTGTCGTGCACTCCTTGTGGAAAAACTTCATACAATCTTGAATTTGAAGCATGACTATGCACTCCTTGCAACAATCCTTCCATGTTCTATTGTTCCCTATGAACACTACAAAATTGAGTGAGGTTCCTCCTACCTGCACTCTCAAACTATCTCTGTTGAACTTTCCGAGTCACTACAGACTCTATCACACATGCCTTGCAGACACTATGCACTCCTTGCACATATAAAGTTCATGTTATCTCTTCTGAGATTATTGGTCGAAACATACTATGTCAACACACTCCTTGCGGACATTATGCGCACTTTCACTTGCTCATAGAAGAGAAACAATTGAATCTTACTTAAATATTCATAGATTCATACATTCAACCATTTAAATGCATTCATAAACACAAGAACAAGAAATAACAAAGAATTGCAAATAAATAGAAAGTATACCATTCATTCATTCATTCAGATAAAAACAACAACACCAGACATTTGGGACAATGATCGTCTGTTATATTTTTTCAACTGAAATATACATGTGTTCATAAACTGCTTCTCAGTAGCTCTCAACTCTCAGCTACAATGGCAACAACTAGAATGCCAACAACATCTTTTGGGCAACAATAAAAATATTTATACAAGAGGGCCCTTCGAGCCTTTCCCTCCAACTACTCTAGAACTATCCTATCGATATAAAAACATTCAACTACTTATAATTTATTACAATAAATATTTGTGAAAGACAGATAAGATCAAACACAGTGAAACTATACTGCACTCAGCTTTATTAAAAGAAAATATAAAAGAAAATATATTATCCAATGATATCATGTGATCGTCCAGCTCCAAAACATTAAAGATGCTCATAAATTCCAATCCCTTTCAAAAATTCGCTTCAAAATGTGCGTTAGGCGCTTAGCTTTCTTCCACTCATGCTTTGTTGGTGATGCTCTTGCATCAACATGCGTCTCTATTATGCATTCATATTGTGAATTCAAACATGCACATTTATTCCATCATATGCATTCACATTGTGCTTTAATCACTTGTTTCAGCATGTGGTGTGTGTTACCACCATAGGGACACTTTATAGTTTCATTTATGTATCTATTGAAAATTAATTTGTTCATGATTGTTCACAATCATCTACATGTAGTATTTAAAAGCATAATCATGTTTCCTTTTATCATGACAACATATCATCCTTGCTAATTTACTCTTTCATTAATGTATACTAGCTTTTCCCCAAAAAATGGAACACATCCTCCTCAAGATATTATTCGAAACAAAACAAGCATGCCTCTTCAAAATAGAGTCAGCCATGCATCCATGGTATCTATTCAATCCTAGAAAGTGCAATTCTTGACTTGCATTTCACTTATTCAGGTAGTCATATCATGCCCTTAGTACACACATAATCATACATCATACATGTACATCAATTTCACATTTTTATATCATTCATTCATATCTATTTGGTCTTAATATTATTCTTCACATCGGGAAACCTTATATCACATTCAATCCATGCACTCAAGCATATACAAGCATAGATAATATTTAACACATAAGTTCACTTCTTTCACCTCTTTCCATGTCATTTACACACATGGACATTTCAAACTTCTAAATCCTTCCTTCTAGAGACCTTACAACCATTCTTATGACAGTCTCATAGGAGTACTCAACACTAAACTTCCTTCTCCGTTGAGATCTTACAGTCATTCACATAGAATGTATCGCAGACATATTCATCATTATGTTTCCTTCTCTACATGAAAACAAACAATAAGAAAACACTCTTGCCTCAAATGCTATAAAATTATTCCACAACCTAGAAATGCAATCTAGGCAATTTCAATAGTGCCCAAGACAACAAGACAACCAATATAGCTTCTCTTCATGCCTTAAACCATTCTTGGTCAACAAACCCTTTTATCAAGGGAATCCTTTTCTATATTTCCTCTCACTACTACTTGAGCATACCAAGCCATACCTATATGGATACCATCCACCTCTAGATATCAATATAACCCATTGGTCATCTAGAAATTCCACAACACTTCCTTTACCACATTCAGGATCAACATTTTACTTATGTTGTTATAATAATATTATCACTAACATATGATCTATGACATCACCATATTTTACATCCAATCCATATGCATGTTATATGCATGATCATTATTTTCCGTATGCATTCCAACATATCCTTGTACACTAAGCATTTTATCCATGCCTACAATGCAAACATATTCTAGCTATTTTCCTTTTGCATTCACTTGCATAGGAAATAGTTTAGGTCAATAGGTATATACATTCTCTTATTACAACAGTGAGCTCATGAAATTTCTCATATGTTCGTATCACTTTACCTCTTCCAAGAGGACTAGAGACAGTCCAAAGGACTTGTTTTTATTTGCTTAACTGGGTTATTCCAACAACAATTTTCATTCATTGTAGGGCAAGTAAACCAACCTTACAATTTTCCCATCAGTCCCCTAGTCATGAGGGGTTATACATATAGGGCTTATAATATTTTATTAAAGAAACAATTTATTACTACCACAGATTCTATCACGTCATGTTCAGTTGCTTTATACATAAGGAATTTTCCATAAATGTCTTATCCCTCATATAAAAAACCATCATAAATTCCAGAGGCTCCAACTTCCCATACTTAGAGGAAATATTACACTCACTAGTTTATCCATCATTTGGGCTTAACAAGCCCTTAACAAGACTATGCCATTTTCAGTCATTCACATTCAGGTTCATCCATTAGTGCTTGTCAACATATTCCCACTCATGTAGGAGTAGTTATCATAAAGAAACAATATTCTCCTTCTACTGCAAATCAACATGTAAATTTTTTGCTGTAAGAAATTTCAAAACGAAATTTCAATCGAGGAGATTGTGCAGATAATAGATAACTTTTCCCAATGTAGAGGAAATTTTCTAACATGCTTGTCTTGGTATTGTTATACTAGTCTTGGGACGGATTTCTGGCCCATCCATGCCTAGTATTGTAGCCTACTCTGATACCAATCTGTAAGACACCCAACCCCCTAAGTAATTTTTTAAGGGATGAGGTATTAAATTTTTTCTTTTCCTCAATCATGTCAAAGCCTCATCTAGAGGCTACCATCGTCTTCTTCTCGTTAAGATATTTCCAATGAATATAACCAAGGTTTCCATACTTTCATTCATTGAGTTCATATTTAGTGCCATGTGGCAACCACGTGGTTCCCGTCACTCGTTTCATTTGACATGGAATTGACGTGGAATTTTCCACTTGATCCATCTGACTCTCTCGTCCACTGGTTCAAATATTTGTTTCTTCTTCGGAGTTCTCCCATTGGGGTTAGTGAATTTTCCACACCTAACCCACTATGATAGAATCTCTTCGACTATACACACTTCGAAAGATCTAACCTATAGATCCAAAGACCCTTGGGATTGGAAAATCAATGGCATAGATTAATTTGGAGTGGCCAACTCGCACAACGTTTAACGACACTTCTCATGCTCCAGCTACGCTTAGCTTATATGGGGCCCTTTGAGATCTACGATTGAGATTAAATCTCTCCTTCCTCCGTGGTCATTGCTTCCACTGCATACTATGTCCTGATGTGACACATGACTCAATACACACTTGACACATGGACCCATCATGACATGCCACATCACCATAGGGTACAAAATCTTGCTCAACCAGATATTGACACTTGTCCATTTCTTATAAACTAGTTAAGTTACTTAGTCAATATTTTCTTAAAATACCAATCCTCAATATTCAATTATTTGATCCTCATTAGGGATTAATAGTCATTAAATAAATACCCCATAAATACATTTTTAATTAGCCTAATATACTAGCCCGGTAATTAATAAGGATTCACTTTCTCTCCATTTCCTTGGGAATGGTTTAGTGCTAATTTAATTATCCAGGTTATAAACACATTATAATGGAATTAATTAATTATATCATAATATAAATAATTGCATTGTAAAGTACCCAAATTATTTTATGTTGTAATTAAATCCATCGTAATTCACCGAGGTTGCATTACAATATATTTTATTATATTATTAATAAGGCACGTAGGGATTTTGGACCCCAAATTTTGCACACAATTCATGTGCTCCTTTCCCATTTATACGATGGTCAAACTTCGAAAAGGTAATGGATTTAATATTTAATATTATGATATTTATTATTAAAATATGTCAGGTCATCACACCCTGAGCATTCACTCCCTTCTCGTTACTCTGATGCCCAATTATGAAAGAGAAATATTTAATATTATAAAATATATGTGGGACCTTATAGTACCCAGGCTATCACACTCTGATTGTGTGCTCCCCTGTTTTTCCTTTGATGGTCAACTTCGAAAGGGAAATCATTTATTACTACAAATTATATTTATAATCTTATAATATTAAGACCATCGCACACCGATCATGTGCTCTCTTCTTTTTCCTTTGATGGTCAACTCTAAAAAGGGATGCGTATAATATTATATTATATTTAAAAATATTATAATGTTTATGTCATCACTCCGAAAACTTCACACTTCATTCAAGTGATTCCTTCCTTTTACTCCAATGAACCAATCCCGATAGGGCCTTAATATATGAATATTTAATATGGTAATTCTTAGAACTCCATTGGCCGTCGCACTCCAAACATTTGCTCCTTCCTTTGAAATCCGAAACAAAAGGATTTTTGATTATATATATATATATATATATATATATATATATATATATATATATATATATATTCACGTTGAGGAAGGTAGAGGATTTACATATATTTCCAAGTATTAAAAATGCTGATAAAAAAATACTTTAATATTAACACCTTCAGGAGGGTAGAGCGTCCTATGCAGAGAAAAATTTCTAAAGTCGATATATTTGGCACTATTTAATTTTTGCACAGAAGGGAAATAAATTCCAAATTTCCCATCTCTCACGCACCAGAATGGAAATCACATAATTTTAATATATAACTTTCTCTACATAATATCCAAATTATTAAGACATTTGAACAGTAACTTTGAAAATTTTACCAAGGTTTACCAGTCTTTACTATTCATTCAAATTTTCCTAGAAAACATACAAATCTATAAATACATATATAATTCATACAAATTATTTGTTTAAATTCTTTTTCCATAATATTACATTTCTTGGAAATAAAATCCACCATGGTAAAACTATGGTTTTACCATAAATTACTATCCTCCTCTTTTTATGCATTGCTTTGCTATTTTCAGGGAATAAATACTATTTCCAATTCTTTCCCCTTTGGAAATTAATTTACTATGTAATTCATGGCAGAAATTCCTTTCTTGCCATATACTCATGAAACTTAGTTAATCACAATGGATTCAATTCCCAATTTCGTTTATTTCCAATTAGGAACTTAAATTTTATTTCTCATTCTTTCCTTATCATTTATTTTAAATACTTTGCCTCTCTTCAATATTTGAGTTATTTCTTAAGGTCAAACAAGGATATAAACCTCTCTAAAAATGTGAAACCTGGCATATTTTCCAAGCCAACAGAGTGGCCAAGGCCAGCTAAACAATATTCAAGTTTATATTAACAATTATATTTCCTATTACCCAGTTGTTTTGTGCATTCTTTAGTGACTCAATATTTTACTAAAATCTTAGGGATTTGTCGATATAAATTACTATCAGTGGCCAACCAACACTCTACTCATACTTTGACTGAAAAAAATTTACTAACAACCTCCCTTTCCAAACAAAGACACGGAGAAAGCCAACAACATAATGCATTTTACTATATCTTATTTCAAATTCATAGTTATCCAAATAGTTAGAGTGGAATTTTCACTATTTGAATAAAATGAAAAACTCTTCAAATAACTAGTACATGAATTTCATAATATTTAATAAAATTGTCATGGAATTATAAGGCACAAAAAACACTTATATGAAATTTAGAAATTGTTGGCAACTGCTAAAGGGTGTGCCACTTTCCACCTAACCATAGGCACAACTACACCAATTATATCTATAGTTGTCCACCCCCTATCTAGAGTATGATTCCATGAGAGGAAAATATTTTTCTCAACATATGAGAAAATATGAAGGCCACTCTCCTTCACCTACAGGAACTCATGAACAAGCCAAGTCTTCAATCCATCAGGCAAGGGGGTTGCTCTTTCCACAAGCGCTTCAAAAACTATCATACACAACAAAAGGGAGGCATTTTGCTAACCAACAGTCCCTCAATGCCATCCCCTCTTAGTTCCTTCATGATTTCTCAACAAATCACTAAAATTTTGTAACCCTATTTATCAACCCGTTTTGAAGACAATCGTCAATGGTTCATGCACCAAAAAAATGCATTTATTCACTTCTCTCTATTCTACTAAGAACCATAAGAGTTTCTCACTCTTCTCCACTCAGATTTTGGTCCCAAGGCCCAACAGTGTGCATCCTCCTCCCTCTACCCATGATTTTCCTCTTTTTATTTCCTTCTACAACAAGATTTCGTGGGTCAAAATCTCCCAATTCGTGGGTCACATCAGAAAATTCTATATGGGTACTATGCCCATTCTCTCTTTGATTTATGAGGAGGACCAACCAACCACCAAATTGACTGATAATTAATTTTTTTGGGGGCATATGATAGTTTTTGGTTTGAACATTTTTAATTCAGCAGAGTACTTCCTAGAAGGGGTCATCTCAACTAGTCATGGTTCCCCTCACCATTACCTCTCATGGCATCATAAACCATGTAGACAATCCCATTCAACAATTATTCAACATTTTCCTTTTCTATTAATAACAAAAATATTTACATCACATCCTTTAGCAAAGGTTCACCATATTTCAAAATCCACACATAACATATCTGCCCATAGTCTTCTAGTAGTAATATAAAATAATTATATTTATAGGCTAGGGGAAGCAAGGGTATTGTTCGTTGTGGAGCCTGATTATCTTCATGATACAGAGGTATTTTTTTTCAACCATGTTTTTACCCCATGAATACTTTACACCCTGGAAGAATGTACACCCCTCCACATGGGGAAGTGCAGGGGGGTTACCCCCTCTACGGGGTCCAGGGGAAAGTGGGCCCCTAAAGGAAAAATTTCCTTGTAAATGTATATTGTAATTTCATAGTAAATCTAGACTGTTCATTATAAGGTCATAGATATGACATTAGAAGTTATGTTAGGTTTTTTTTACCTAGAAGGAAACCCTCTTTTATGAGGGAAATGTATTGTGGCTATGTATCATTGTGAATATTGTATTTTGAGAGAGGAAACTGTGAGAGAAAGAAGAGGAAGTAACAGTGGGTGTGTTGTAGGTTGTATCCCTTCATTTGTTGGATAATAATAAAGGAAGGAACTGGCAATTTCTTTGGTGGACGTATCCCACACTGGGTGAACCATGTATATCTGTGTCTCTATTGTATTGTGTATCTTCTGTCTTTTATTTCCACATTTATTTTATTTTATTGCTCCAAGATCTTGTTTTTATAACAACTGGTATCCAAGTGAAAGGTAACTTGTAGGAAAAGAGGGTTCCTGGTTCGAGTAGGAGAAATGATGGAAGATGGAAAGTTTAGGGTCGAGAAATTTAATGGCCAAAACTACCAGTTATGGAAGATGTAGATGGAAGATTATTTATATTAGAAGGATCTATTCCTACCATTGGGTGGAATAGAAAAGAAGGTGACGACCATGAAGGATGAAGAATGGGAGCTTCTTGATAGAAAGGCACTAGGAACGATACAAATGATCTTGGAAGCATCGGTGTCTTTTAATATCTCGAAAGAAAAGACAATGAAGGAGCTGATGGATGCATTGGCCAAACTATATGAAAAACCCTTAGCATCCAATAAGGTATTTCTAAAGAAGAGATTATTTAATATGAAGATTGCATAAGGTGGGTCTATTGCAGATCATTTAAATGAATTTAATATGGTTACTAATCATCTAAGTTTTGTAAAAGTGGACTTTGATGATGAGGTCAGGGCTCTTCTAATATTGTGCTCATTGCCAAAAAGATAGAATGGCTTGGTCATAGCTATAAGTAATTTTGTCTCTAGTTCAAACACTTTAAAATTTGATGATGTTGTTGGTGTTATCCTTAGTGAGGAAATGCGACATAAAATCTCAGGTGAGACATCAGGTAATGTGTTAAACATGGAGAGCAGGGGAAGACAAAAGGATAGAGGAAAGGGCTAAGGAAACTACGAGAATTGTAGGAAGAGCAGATCCAAATACAGATTGGGAAAGACAAAGTGTTGAAATTGTGGGAAGAAAGGACATCCAAAGAAAGACTATAGAGCTCCAAAGAAACAAAGAGATGGACAGTAGGAGAAAAATCAGGAAGAAAATGTAACAAATGATGTGTTACAATATTCTTTGATTCTTTCTGTAGATAATATTTATGAATCTTGGGTAGTAGATTCAGGGGATTCATTTCATGCCACACCCCATAGGAAACATTTTCTATATTATGTTCAAGGTGATTTTGGATAGTTTCATTTGGGGGATGATGCACCATGCAAAATTGATGGAATGTGAAAGGTAAAAATAAAGAAAAGGAATGGAAATCAATGGTTGTTGAAAGAGGTAAGACATGTTCCATATATAAGGAAAAATCTAATTTCAACAGAGCAGTTGGAAAGTGAAGGTTGTATATCCATATTTATAGATAAGGTGTGGAAGGTCACCAAAGGATCAATGGTGATAGAAAAAGGAGAGAAGGTAGGCACATTGTATTTATGTACTGGTAATACTGACTCTTCTATCTCTTTAGATTCTAAAGGCGTGGATACAAGATTGTTTCATAATAGGCTTGGACACATGAGTGATAAGGGGATGTAATTGCATCATAAAAGAAATTTGTTTCCAGATCTTAAACAAATTGATTTGGATTTCTATGAGCATTGTGTTTATGGAAAACATAAGAGAGTCTTATTTCTCAAAGTCAGAAAAGAAAAGAAGAGTGAAAGGTTAGAGCTTGTGCATACATATGTATGGGGACCAACTTAGGTATCATCTCTTGGTGGCTCTCATTATTATGTTACTTTTATTGATGTTGCAACTAGAAAAACTTGGGTTTATTGCATTCGAAAAAAATATGATGTTTTTGATACTTTTAAGAAATGGAAATCTTTGATTGAGAATGAGACAGGAAAATGGTTGAAGTGTCTCATATCAGACAATGGAGGTGAATATTGCAACAAGGATTTTGATGATTATTATTCATACCATTTGATTCGTAGAGAGAATACAGTTATAGGAACATCACAAGAAAATGGTGTGTCAGAAATGATGAACATGACAATCATGGAGCATGCAAGGAGTATGAGATTGCATGCTAGTTTTCCCTTACAGTTCTGGGAAGATGTTGTAGATACTGTTGTTTACTTGATAAACAGAGGATCTTCAATATCTTTATATGGTGGAATTCCAGAGGAGGCATGGACGATAAAAAAGCTTAACTATTATTTTTTGAAGACTTTTGGTTGTGAAGCATTTGTCCATATTGATAAATAAAATTGAACAAAGCTTGAGGAAAAATCCAAGAAGTGTACCTTTATTGGATACAGTGTTAATGATTTTGGTTATCGGTTATGATATTATGAAAATCACTAAATCATTAGGAGTATATATGTCATGTTCAATTAGAAGTTCATGTACAAAGATCAGTTGCAAGGAAAGAAACAGGAAAAAAATACCAGAATACACAGTCCTTGATGAGATCACTGAAAAATAAATTCCAAAGGTACCGAAAAATCAAAATGTAAAACAACATGAGCAACAAGTACCTCAAACTCCTGCAATTGTTGTTAGAATATCTATCAAGTTAAGTAGACCCCTTGAACGACACTCTCCTTCATTGTATTATTTATTGTTGACTGATTCTGGTGAACCCAAATGTTATGAAGAGACAATGTAGGTAGACACCAAAAAGAAGTGGGAGCAAGGTATGAAAGAGGAAATGGATTCCCTGGTAAATAACTAGAATTGGGATTTGGTTAAGTTTCCTGCAGGAAAAAGAGCATTGCAAAATAAATGAGTTTATAGGTTGAAGGAAGAATATGGAGGAAAAAAATGGTACAAGGCTAGACTTGTTGTAAAGGGGTTTGCACAAAAGAAAGGTATATATTTTGATGAAATATTTTCTCCTGTTGTTAAAATGACTTCAATTAAGACTATTTTAAGTTTTGTGGCAGTAGAAGATTTGCATCTTGAACAATTTTATGTAAAAATAACTTTTCCCCATGGGGATTTGGAGGAAGAGATTTATATGCAACAACCACATGGGTATGAGGTCAA
>ML802779.1:59293-93739 GCA_009831015.1 Picea engelmannii
CTTGAGTAATGAGATAGAATACAAGGATGAGTGATGCATCTACCCATGAAGATGGATTGAGTCTGAAGTATATTTGGGTGACGAGATTTATTGGATAAGATCAATGTTTCTTGTGTCTTTCATGTTGATGGGTTGCGTATTTGATACAATTTCTTCATGGAGAAATGAAAACTCGTTATGTTGTGCATGCCTTATATCTTCTGTGACTAACATTTGTGCACTAAGATTAAAAAAAATAATATTTCAAAGGATCATTGGATGATACATTGATGCTCACATTTAATTTTGGAACAACAAAATAGTCATCGAAAACATGTTTATCATGATCAAATTGAGATTCAACACATTTCAAAAATTCAAATTGTAAAGGACTTTCAACATTGTGCATCCTAGATGGACTTTCATTAATAATGAGTCTTTGATCAATCAAAGTTTGGAAATCTTGTTGTTCTTGTTTATCATTCATTATTTCATTATGAGAAAAGTGTGAATATCTTACTGAATGATAGGTTGGTGAATTCTCATGTGAGAGTTCGTTATCAAACATGTTTGTATAAAGATAAAATATATCTGGAGATTTTGAAAATGAAGCTATTTCTTCAATGAGAGATTTGTTACAAAGCAAAATATACTCATGATTCTCTAAAGGGGAGATAGTATATTGTTCAGACTCTAGGTGTAATGGGTTTAATATTTTTGGTAAATATTTCCCCATAGTTGAGATATAGTGTTGATTAGAGATCATGTACCCCCATCATTCATCTCCAGATCATGATTTTCCATGAAGGGTACAATTGTTACTTCTCCCAATGCTAAATTATCATTTAAATCTACAACAATTCGATGAACTGATTCTTCTTTCAATATAGATTTTGACATCATCTATTGAAAGTATTTCCTCAAATTGTTCTCTGAAATTAGATTGCATAGTATCAGATGTATGAGGATAGGATTGAATGGTCTATAGGTTTGAAATTATTCCATTGGGATAAGAGGTGACTGAATGTTTGTCATGCATATATGAATCTTATGAACAAGAGATAATTTGATTATTCAAATCATACCCTTCAGAAATATAGATGAGGTATGAAAACCAATCAAATATTTCTTGGTCAGAGGGTTTGTCATATCTAGGAAATCTACAATAAATCTACATGACTCTTTGAAATAAATCATCCACAAATTTTTTCAGAGCCTACAAATTTCTTCAAGTTAATTAAAGAGTTCATCATAAACATAATCTACATGAGAAATGATAAATACTTGCATGGATTATTTCCATCTATGTATCTATTTCACCAATAATGTCCTGAACCAATTTTAATCCATCCTACAAACATAGATGATTTTAAGGACATAAATTTATTTTAAAATGTAGAAACCTTGGCGAATATTACTAATCCTTCATATGCCAACTATAAATGTTTGGCGATATTTTTGTAAAAATAGTCAAATTTCTAAGGATTTTATATAGTTTGTATAAAATTTTGGCGATTTTTAAGGTAAAATAATTTTATCCTATAGAGTTTGGGCGAATCATATTTAGAATGGAGAATATTTTTTTAGGAAAACCATGGAAAATTAGCCCATGAGCGAAATTTAGCCCCTAAAATCATTCTTGCCTACAAATGTGAGGAAAAATAATCGACATACTTCATTTTCTTGAAGAACCTTAAGATTTTTTCATGTGATGTTAAATTGATTGAGATGCGTGAATGTATAGACATTGATCGAAGAATTTTTGTGAGAACTTTCTCTACAAAATGTCTACACCAATGATCTTTTACTAACACTTAATCACATGTGAACATGATCAAATAATTTCTAAGCATTGCACATGGACATGAGCAAAATATCATAGTTATGTGCATATGTGCAATTAAAACTCTACTTAAACAAGTGAGAATGAAATCAAAACTCACACATATAATTTGACACCCATGTGATAACGGAGTTCACCAGACTCTTCTGGCTACATCTATGGATACACTTGGAATACAAATCACTTTATTATCTTTTCTATAGAAAGGGCTGAAACCTTCTCACAAAATGTGGCACATACTCCATAAAGGGATGAAAACTGAGAGCAACCTTCTCTTATACAAATATAACTTAAGGCTCTCACATAAGTGACATTTATTCAGACACTAGAAGGACTAAATTCCTTTTCTCCAAGATATCTTGAGCTATCTCTCCAATCTCCCTAAAGGGGATCCATAAAGGGATAGAACCCATAGCTTACATAAGGAATTTATATGGTTTCCTTAACTCCATAATTCAAGTAGACAATATCCATAAATTTAGGATCTAATAACAACTCAAAGGAAAAAAATGAGAAAGCATCTCAACCAACCTGTGAGACCCTTAAATTCCCCTTGAGACTAGGAAACCTCTTATGATAAAATGAGGAAGAATCACAAACCAACTCATGAGACTCTCAACTTCCCCTTAAAACAAGGAAACTAATTTATGAGGTGGATTCTCACATAACTAATCCCCCTTTTTACAAATTAAATGAAAAATACATGAGCAAGTCCACTCACTCTAAGTATTAATCACTTTTCCAATTTGAATGAATAATGCATGAGCTCCTCACACTCATTTACAATATTTGTCATTTTTTTAAGCATTAATCATTCCTTTTAAACTTTGTCACCTATCATCAATCAACCTTTTAGTGATCTTCTTCATGGTGTGAAAAGTAATAATTCCTTGTGTGGAGATACTCCTGGATCATACCTCCCCACAAAAACCACTTTTGGTCCTCCAAAAGTATAGATATAAAATGTAGCTTGAATATTTGAAACCAACTTGTATGAAGAGTCTTACACTCCACGATGCAGTTCCCCACTACTCGATCTACATAAAAAATGTCTTTGATAGGCCACACCCTTGTTCTCCTTCACCTTTGTGCTTAATAATGAGGATGTTGATTCGAACACTTGTATCAAATAAAATCTATAGTTGATTCCTTGATCTGCATAATAAATGTCTCTGACATGCCGCACCCTTATTTTCCTTCATCTTTGCACTTCATAATGAAGATGCTGATGGCAACACTTGCATTAATGAAAATGTGTATCTGATTCTTTGATCTGCATAAAAAATGTCTCTGAAAGTCTGCACCATTCTTTTCCTTCACCTTTGTACTTCAGAATGAGGATGTCTATGCCAACACTTGCATCAATGCAAATCTTGTAGTTGATTCCTTGATCTGCATAATAAATGTCGTTGAAAGGTTGTACCCTTATTTTCCTTCACCTTTGTACTTCAGAATGAGGATGTTGATCCCAACACTTGCATCAATGAAAATCTATAACTGATAATACATGATCCCAATTTTGCAAGGTTCAAAGCAGTACCATACTTTCCAAGAGTTTATAAAACACTCATGGACAAGTTTATAATGATTTCCAAAACAATCCTTAGACAAAATTAATGTCTCTCACTCAACAATGGCTATAAGACCCATTACAATGTTTTCAACAAGGCTTAGGCATAAAACCAATACCTTCACTCTCATGATCACTTAAGAGTGGCTAATCACAACCTTTAACATCAATTTCAAGGAAACATTAACATTAAGGAAAATTTTCAAGCACCCAATTATGCACTAGTGGTGAAACTCTATGGTTTCCAAACTACACTTCAAACATGTGCAATATATATATATATATATATCAATTTTTTCAATCTCCCTTGGTTTTTCCATTTTCCACCTTAACATATGAAAAATATTCCTTGCAAATTTCAAATCTTGTTTCCTTGATTGGTTTCTACACAAAGGTTCTCAATATGTGGCTCAAAACTCAACATACAAAGAACCAACATGTTTGTCTCGGAATTCTGCAACTTTTGACTGTAAACATGGGTACTTTCTGTCAAAGTGTCAAAATGGCCTCTTTCGACCCCACACCATCTTGGTTTGCATGCAAGGCTTAAGAAATGAATTTTATGCAAAAATTCATATATTTCTTTCTTGCTGCAACATTCAAAGATCACTAGAATTTACAATATACATTCATCCTCTTGCAACTTCCAAAAAGAGGAAAAAACCATAAATACATAAAAGTTACATTGGTTTTTGTGCCAAGAAATCATGGGCTCGGCCATAGCTCTCAAATTCAACTGCTCAAATCACTAAAATCTTTGTACTATTGGATACGACTTGGAAAATCATGAAATTTGACTGTAAACTCGACCATACTCCACAACAGGCCTCCTAGTCTTCTCCTTGCTCCAACACCTCAATATGCATGCACATAGGTCGTACAACTTGCATAAATTGATTGTCCTTCCTTGGACCAAGTTTAGGATGGAGCTTACACCATTTATTGATCCAATGTTCTCCCATACTACAGTGAGTGCAATAGTTGCGTGACTTCATGCTTGTCTCATCTTCACTGTAAGAAGCTTTTCTCTTCTAGCACTTTGCAACACTCTTGTTGTCCCAAGCTTTTTGAGGTGACTTTGATTTCCTCTGGAATCTCTTACTAGATATATCACTTTCATAAATTCATGTGCCATTACTTTTCTTATATGGTTTTGGTGATGATTCAATCTTTTTTCTTGAATAATTACCTGCTTTTGTCGCTTTTGAGCATTCTCCTTCAACATACTCCAATCCTGCAAAATATGAACTTCCTACCACCTCTAGTGGTTAAATGATGCCTTGGCCATTAATACCAATACCTCCTCCTTTATACCCCATATTCCTTAGAAAATTCAAGCCAATTACCTTGGTGTGCCTTTCAAAAACTCGAAAAGAATATTCATCATGAATAAGGGAAGGAATTGAACCTGAAGAATTTTTTACCTCCATTCCTGTTTGTGACACTTGGTCATCTTCTTGAATTTTGGCCAACTACTCATTCTGTTGTAGTTTGTATGAGGATGAAGCTTCTAGGAAACCACCTTGGTTACATGGTATTTGGAGAGAATCCTTTATTATCTGACAATATGTGCAACCATCAACACTTTCATGACAAGAACCATAACTAATATACCTGTCATGGCCACAAGTGGGCCTGATCTTGGAGGGAATTTCTTCCTCCTCTGTAGTGGAATATTATCCAACTTGTTCCTCCCCAGTCTTCTCTAACACAAGTCTCAATTTATGCTTCCCATCCTATGAAACTTGTAGAAGCCATATGAGATCTGCATTCTCTGCTTGAATGCATTGGTTGTTTTCTTTCAACTCTTGAAGTCTCACTCACTTCAATCCTTTGCCCATGGTTATCTTTTGCAAATGCCTTCAAATTTTCACTTCCAAAATGTAAATGGAGAAAATAGGTTAATATAACGTAAATATGTTAATCAACCCTTCGAATAGGCACTCTAAATGGCTTGAATCACACTCAAATTAAATTTTCTTGTAGAACCCCTTATTCAATTTCATGGTGGTCCAAGGAAACAACAAGATGGTTTTGAGTCCTTTGAATGATTCAAAATTATAAGTTCCCCCTTCTCAAGGGATCACATACAACATACATGGTTTACAAATATTGCAATCATTACAAATATTTCCTTACACCAATAATGGTCTTTCAATGCTTCCAAATAATCTTTAGGCAAACAAATATGATGCCTCTCACTCTCAAAACCTCTCAAGGTAAATTCCCCTTGTTACCAAATGCAACATTTTAAAGAAAAAAAACATATTAAAATGATTATATGGAAAAAAATTTGACCATATTCCAACTTGTGCTTGGATCAATTCCTAATACATGACTTCGTTGTGCAATAAAATATAGAGACTGGTGTCCTATGTAAACAACCGAGCATTGTGCACCATAACTGCAAATTTTTTCATAACTTTTTGTTACAAGGGATGAAATCAATTCTATCGAGGACCCATTTCAGATTTCAAAGAGATATTTATATTGATATAAAATAATTTCTCTCTTTTAACTCATGGAGTGAGAAAATTCTTCCTGAAACACAAGGGGCGCACAAGTCTATTGTCTACAAAACTATGTGAATTCAAACAATGATATCTCATAAACTAGGTAACGAAATCAAATTCCGTAAAATACCCATTTGAGTTAACAAAGAATACTTCAAAATGAGATACTATATTCCCTTTGAAACTCTATGTAAAGGCCATGGAATATGTATGAAGTTTGAATTTCGTACAACAACAAATTAATTCTTTTTGGGGCGATTTTCTTCAATGTGAGTTCACAATTCAAGATGTTAATAATAATAATAATAAAAATATAGCCATTTGTGTAACCACCTGGGAATTGCATTTGCAACCTCTATATTATAAAACAAAATCTTCTACTGAGATAAAAATCATTTTTTCATTTTCAGCATCCATTTTCCCATTTTTGGGCGAATTGTATCAACACCATTTTTTCTATAAACACTGATTTGTTGAATCAATAATGAGAGGGATTTTATCAACCTCTGAAGATCTTTCCAATTCCATATCATTTACTCAAATCCGTTGTGTATTCTATCCACAATATGCATTTATTGACTGCATATCTTGTGACTATACAAAATCTGGTTCTTACGAGATGGATATCTTATAAATAGAGATGAATATTGAGAAAAAAAATACCCTTTGGTGAGTCTTGGAATATAGTTTCCAACGCAACTAAAATTGTTAAAAGTGCATAAATATTGAAATATAAATCTAAATTTTATCAACAGGTACTCCAAAATCGACAAATTCTCCCTTCAATGTTGTCTTCTTCTTGGATTGCAACCAAGCAACCTGTACGGTCCTTGATCTTACTTCCCATGATTATTCACAATATGCAAAATAGGTTAGACCTTCTCTGATACCACTTGATCCGATATTTTCTATGAGAACTTTCTCTACAAAATGTCTATGACAAGGATCTTATACTCACGCTTAATTGCATGTGAACATGAACAAATAATTTGTAATAATTTCACAGTGACATGAGAAAAATTTCATAGTTATGTGCATATGTGCAATTAAACCTCTACTTAAACAAGTGAGAATGCAATCAAAACTCACACATATAATTTGACACCCATGTGATAACAAAGTTCACCAGCCTCTTCTGGATACATCTCCATATCTTCTTGGAATACAAATCACTTTATTATCCTTCCTATAGAAAGGTCTACAACCTTCTCACAAAATGTGTCACATGCTCCATAAAGGGTTGAAAACCCAGAGCAACCTTCTCTTATACAAAGAGAACTTAAGGCTCTCACATAAGTGACATTTCTTCAGACACGAGAAGGACTAAATTCCTTTTCTCCAAGCTCTCTTGAGATCTCTCTCCAAGCTCCCTAAAGGTGATCCATAATGTGATGAAACCCAAATCTTACATAAGGAGTTTATATAGTTTCCTTAACTCCATAATTCAAGGAGAGATAATCCACAAATTTAGGATCTAATAACAACTCAAAGGACAAAAATGAGAAAGCATCTCAACCAACCTATGAGACCCTTAACTTCCCCTTGATACTAGGAAACCACTTGTGATAAAATGAGGAAGAATCCCAAACCAACTCATGAGACTCTCAACTTCCCCTTAAAACTAGGAAACTAATTTGTGAGGTGTATTTTCACATAACTATTCCCCCTTTTTACAAATTAAATGCAAAATACATGAGTAATTCCATTCACTCCAAGTATTAATCATTTTTCCAATTTGAATGAATAATGCATGAGTTTCTCACACTCATTTAAAGTATTAATCATTCTTTTAAGAATTAATTTTTCCTTTTAAACTTTTTCACCTATCATCAATCAACTTTTTAATGATCTTCCTCATGGTGTGCAAAGTAATAATTCCTTGTGTTGAGAATTTCCTAGATCATACATACTCTTCACCATCGAAATTTGATTTTGACAAGAGATTAATTGTCTTGATTGATATGCCCCCGATGGGTATCATAACACTTAAAGGGTTATCCCATACAAATATATGGAGAGGAACCATGGGTTGGTTAAAAGAATTTAAGTGAAATGACTCCACATGGAAGACTTGTCATATGACCTTCCTTCTCGTGCCAATTCAATTGATGCGAGAAAAAAATTGTTTTTCAATAGTAGGGGTTAACCACGATAAGAATTCCCAATTAGAACTCTCATTGTTTGGAATAGGGAACCCATCTGGATTCTAGTTCGAAAACCATTTATGGTTTTTTGTTTTACTGGTTGCGGCCTAGCCCACCGATGAAGGTTTCTAATATAAAGAATGAAATGAAACTAATCTAAGATGCACGTGTCTAGATGAAACTAAGGTAACCAAAAATAAAACATAGAACCATTCATGCTCATTTCAGTGACCCGAGAAATAGTTCACATAGATCAAAGACAAAAATATGAATAAATAACTGCAAACACAAAATAGTCTATCATTTAAACAATCATTAACAATTCTGTGCCCACGAATTTGGACAAATATTCCCTAAAGAACATAAATAAGAATGAAGACACCATACATAAGAAAAGTCTACAATATAAAGTACATCCTTACACAACTCGAGTCCTGAGAAAAACACAAAGGAATATTCCACAATACATCAAACACAAGAATCAAAGTTCTTTAGAAAATAGATTGGCCAAACATGCTTCTCCTCATTAAAAGTTTCAGTAATAGTACATGAAATCTCAATGAGCCAAAATCATTTTACTCAAATACAATTCCCATATTTATTGAATTTTAACTTGACTCTTGGCCTTTCACTTTCCATCCATAACCTTTCATTTAACAATTGTTGTCCTTATCCTCTTCCTAATGATGAGAGAGCAAGAACAATATACATTTTTATAATTTAATGTATAATATGTAGTTACATTTTAAATTTGTCTTTTAGTGTTGGTGGGCCATCATATATTTTATCCATAGTTCACCTCACCCACCATGATGACTGGTCTGGACATTGGGAAAATCTTCTCCCTACAATTTTGATATTTTACCATCATGCGATTCATAATTCTTCTTTGACCATTTGAGTTTGATTCCCTATTATTTCTCCCTCATTGTTGTGACAACTGTTGTTGCTACTATATCATCATGTTTTGTGGTAGATCATATTTTCAATGATACTGTTGCATACTGGTAGATTTCATTTATGTGTAGCAACTATATCTTTATGGTCTGCTTCCTTCACATGCTACCTATCTGAATTGTTGAGTATGACCTTCCTTTAGCCTTGGTACCTGTCACCATTGAACAAGTAATATATGAGTGACCATAAAATAACATTGAAATAAAATTTCAAAACAACTCATTTGAACCTATAGAACTAGAACATTAGCTAAGTGAGAGTTAATATATGCTTCCCTAAGTTTGGTTCCTGGTTCCTCTTCTCTTGGTATTTCTTGGTTTAAGTATTGTGTTGTGCTAGATATTAATCTTGAAAAATGTGAACAATTGGTGGGAAAGATATGAAATCATATAACTGTGAATTTTTATATCTCGAAAATACCTTTCCAATGGTATAAGGAACACATGAAATAGGCATCGGAGTCAAACGTTACGACAAAAATACGAAAGGTAATTTTGCAGGGTCCTACTCATGTATCGACAAGAAAAGCATGAACTTTTGTATCAACAAGAAAAGAATGAACTGATCTGGTATGTCAGTGATATGAGGAAGAACAAATACGGTATGTCAGTGAATATGAAGCGATTCCACCTAAAATAGGTGTATTGACGAGGAATGGGTGATCTCCTTTGTTGGTGAGTCGATGGTTGAGGCAAGTCTTAAAGCATTGAAGAAGCTCTAGTCGCATTATTTCGTTTGGATTCACAAGTGTTCATTGCAATATTTGAGCTTAGGACATGTTTCCATCTTGTTGATGTGTTGTGTGTGGGATTGGATTGATTTGTTGCATGGTGGCACTTGATTTGATTTTGGTTTTCAAAGGGGGTGAAAAATTTAATGTTTAAAGGTTAAAGGAGGAATTTATTAAAATAATTAAAAGTTAAAAATTATTTTAAAAAGGGGGGGTGGTGGTGGTCCCCACCCTTTCACTTCACCTCACCCAAATGTTCCAATGAATCTCTCACTCCACATCACCATCATATTTTAATGTATGCATAAAAATGGGGGGGTGGTTGGTCACACCCCCTCTTACTCCCACTTAACATATATTATAGGCCTAGTTTAAAAATAGTTTAAAATATGCGTAAGGGGGGAGGGGGTGGTATGTCATGCCCCCTCCCTACCACATTCCATGTACCATAAATAGGGTGAGTTGTGGGAGATTATCCCCTCCCCTTATCCACCTCAAAAAAAACACACAACACTCTCACGTACTAACCTAGTTCACTCGAAGTGTGATGATGTATTCACCAAGTTTATGATATTTCCTCTGGTATGTATCGACCAATTTTACCTCATTTCTTTTGTTATGTACCAACCAAGTTTATCTCATGGTATTTGTTGGATTAGAGTGGGGGTGAATCAATAATAAATATTTTTAATCCTTTTAACCATAATATGTAAGTGTTATTTATATTTATGATCAATATACCATTATCATTCAGCAAGTGCAGAGTAAATAAATCATGAACAATGAACAATCATACACATACAAAATACACTAGTATTTTTACATGGAAACCCAATGTGGGATAAAACCACGTAATTCTTATATGTCTTTAATAATTACATTCATTTGAAGCACCAACTTCCTTTGTTCTCTAGCTACAACTGGAAGCATGCTTTGACCCCCTATATTTTCAAGATACAACCTGAGGGAAGTTTAAATCCCCAATTCTCTGGATACAACCCCCTATGTTCTCCGACCACAACTGGAAGGTGGCTACAACCACCTATCCTTTCCTTGTTCTGCTGCCCTGGAATATAAGTGTCAAATGATGAAACCACTACCACACTACCACTATGAGATATATCGTTGTAAACTTGTACCAACATGTACCAACAACCTGTAACCAACCTGTGCCACTGACCTGTAACCAATCTGTACCTGTACTCAAGATTTCCCAACAAAATCCAATAGGTACATGATTGATATATACTACAACTTGTTTATATATGCACTCTGTCTATACTATAACGTGCGTATGTACGCGGTCTATCTATACTACAACATGCATGCACCTTCAGTAGGATATGATTTTCACCCTTTATGAAACTTCAAACACTTTGTCGCCTCTATCACATCAACCTGCAACCTATCACTGTGTCTTATCCGTATTTGTGCCCTATGCATACATCATCTTATACATCTTTTAACCAAGTGCATCTATGTCTCTCTATTGATGTGCCATACATGTGTGTACAATCATGAACAACTGTAATAATCCTCACATGGACTAGACATCAAAACTTTACTAATATGAAACCTCACACCATACAAACTACCTCACAACCACTTCACAACCAAAACCCTCAATCATGTACCAAGTCATACAACTATGTCTTAACACTTGAACTAACACGATGAACCAATGAATAATACCAACATACCAGTGTTGTATTTTTGTAGATATAGCTCATACTGTAAGTGCCATACAACCAACACCATATCTAGGGTAAAACCTCAAACTCCCATAACCATATCTCATGTAGACAACAATATCCAACTACACATAAGAGTATGACATACCTTTTGAATCTGTAGATATATCTGTTGTACCTGATCACTATAGACCTTCCTGGGAGCTTGCTTTCAGACTCTGAAAACCTGACACCCTCAACAAATCAAGATTTCACGTCTTTTCCCACATGTATGTTCCCTGTTATACTGCCATACCACGTATGTATGGACCCTTCTCCAATACAACCCATGTACACCTCAAAAACTAGTTTTTTTTTTCAGTATTTCTGCAATTCTAAAACTTTCACCATCAACCCTTCATGCTACCTCAGACTTTCATAAATTCAGATGTATCAATGAGTACCTGCAATAAACCTTAAAAAATAATATATATTCATTGTTCTCAATAGGTTCTACTAGGAGGGCCTTGCTCTCTTGTTTATACTTCCATGTAGCTTCCTCAAGGGATTACCTTCTAACCAACTTAACCCAATTTACTTCTTTTGGGGCTAACTCACTTCTAACCACTTTTCCATTTGTAACCACTTTATCCATAAATAGTAAACTCTCTACTTCTAGTTGTAACTAATTTATTTTTAATTATTTTCTTATGGCAACAACTTAACCCATGATTAACTCCTAGTTTCACCCACTTGACTACTCAACTTCTTCTAGGAGCATCTAGAATAATTTGACTTCCTTTAACCTTCCAGATAACTCACAAGGGTGCAACAACTTCACAAGGCCATAAATCTCTAACCGTGAAGAGTTATGTGATGTTCCACATATCATCGGAAATGGCATGACATGTATTATCCATATAGAATAGTATTACCTGCAAATATACTAACCTTCATACCATTATACATCAAACAAAATTAAGTCCCTTAACGATAGTGTTGGGGCTACCTGAATTTTTTATCGGACTTTCTTCAAAGGTTGACATCAATGAAAACCAACCCAATTAATCAACAATATCCCACTTTGGCATTGATGGAAACACTCTCATGTAATACTAAATTCATATTGATCATGCCCCCCCCCTATGAACATCACTCCCCCTGAAAAATGCCTTTGTGATCTCTCTCCAAGCATCTAACTCTCTATCCATGAATATGATGAATCTCTCCCCCTTTGAAATCAATGACAAAGGTAACTTCTTGTCGAGGCTACTCCCCCTAACTGAACTATCCTTGGGGTTTCCCCCTCGACTGAACCCTTCTTGAAACTGCTCCCCCAAAATGAACTATCCTCTTTATGGTGCTTCCTCGTGTAAATATAAGACATATAAGATAAGTATTCAAAAGAATTCATTTTGGAGTAGAAATTACTTCAAGTCTTTGTAGAAGATACTCAAAATATTCCCTTGGAAACAATTTTGTAAAGATATCTACAACTTGCTCTTTTTTTCCAACATATTCAACTTTGATGTTCCTCTCTACAACCTGTTCCCGTAGAAAGTGATACTTGATTGGAATGTTCTTCGTCTTGGATTGCATCACTGGATTCCTTGAGATACTAATGGTGCTTTTATTATCACAATATATTGGAATGGAATCACTATACTAAACCTATATATCTGTCATAGTTTGTTTCATCCATAGAACCTGTGTACAACATGTTGTTTCTGCAATATACTCTGCTTGGGTTGGAGACAATGATACTGATGATTGTTTCTTTCTTAGCCGAGATACCAGACACTCACCCAAGTAGAACACTGCTCCACTTGTGATTCTTCGGTCATCAATGAAACCTTCCCTATATGCATCTATGTAGGAAATAAGTGATAAATCCTTTCCTTTTGGATACCGTAATCCAAACTCTTATGTACCCTTGAGATATCTGAACATCCTTTTTACTACTAGAACATGTGATTCCTTTGGTTCTTCTTGAAATCGTGCCACCTTTCCAACTTCTTGCATTACATATGGTTTGGATGTTGTCACATAAAGTAAGATGCCAATCATTGACCTATACTGCCTTTGATCTATAGACTTTGAATGATCGTCTTTTCTTAACTTGCAACTGGTTTGCATAGGAGTATTCACTAGTTTTCAATATTCCATTCTGAACCTCTTTATCATTTCTCTGATATATTTGGTTTGAGAAATAAAAATGACTTGGTTTCTTTGACGTATCTGAAGTCCCATAAAGAAGGATAGTTATCCATGTAATGACATTTCAAATTCATTCTGCATATCCTTTGCAAATTTATGGCTCAACCTAGCATCATCACTTCCAAAAATAATATCATCAACTTAAAATTCAAATAATAAAATACTATCTTGAGTTACCTTGATGTAGAGGTTATTGTCTGCATTTCCTTTTTTGAACCCTTACTTCTGTAGATATCTTTCATGTCTAGAATACCATGCTCTGGGGGCCTATTTTAGACCATATAAGGCCTTCTTCAACCTGCAAACACAATCTTCATTCTCTAACAACTGAAATCCTTCTAGTTTCTCAATGTAGACTTCTTCTTCTAGTTCCCCATTCAGAAAGGTCGATTTCACGTCCATATGATACACTTTAATATTATTGGAGCATGCATAAGCTAGGATCAATCCAATTTCTTCCATTATAGTAACTAGGGAAAACATATCTTCAAATTCAATACCTTCAACTTGTGTGTATCCTTTACATACCAATCTAGCTTTTCTCCTGGTAACCTCTCCATCTTCATTCAATTTATTTCTGAAGACCCACTTTGTGCCGATCACATTCTTGTACCTTGGTCTTGGAACCTATTCCCAAGTTTCATTCTTCTATATCTAATTCAACTCTTCATCCATGGACTTTATCCGGAATTCATCCTTGTTGGCTTCTTCAATATTGTTTGGCTCAATTGAAGATACGAGTGCTAGGTGCAGTTGTTCTGGTGAATGAATTATTCTTCTGGTCTCGACTCCTGCATCTTTGTTCTCGATAATATGATATGAGGGATGATTCTTTTGTATTCATTTTCTATGTTTCTCTAGATGTACTTGTTTTTATTTCTCTTCTACTTCTATTTGATCTTCTTTATATTCCCCTTCTTCTACTTCTTTGTTCTTTGCTTCTTATTTGTGAGCTTATTCCACTGACTCCTTTTCTTCTTCCTTTATTTTTTTTCCACCTATATCATCAACCGTCACATTGATGTTTTCTAAAACTTTGTTGATCTTAGATTGAAACATTTGTATTCTTTCCTTATACTCAAGTACCCAACAAGTATGTCCTTGTCCAAACGAGAATCATACTTTCCCATTCTACCATCTTCTCTTTTGATGTATCATTTGCTTCAAAAAAATGTGAAGTGCTTCACATTTGTTGGTCTTCCTTTCCATAAGTCGTAGGTATTTTTATCACTATTGATTCTAAGCATTACTTTGTTTTGATTGTGAACTGTTGTATGCACTGCATGTGCATAGAAGACATATGTCAACTTGGAATTCATTACCATTGTTTGAGCCATTTCCTACACTGTCTCGTTCTTCCTTTCGACAACTCCATTTTGTTGAGGTGTCCTAGCAACTAATAATTTCCTTTTTATTCCATGATTGCTGCAGAAATCCATAAATTCCTCTAAAGTAAACTCTCCTCCATTATCAGATCTCAAACATTTGATTTTTGAATCCATTTCATTTTCAACCATTTCCTTGTATATCTTGAAGTTCTTGAATTCTTCTGACTTATTCCTAAGAAACAAACTGCAATCAACCTTGTATAATCATAAACCAATAACATAAAATATTGCTCACCTTTTAAACCCTTTTTTCTAGTTGGTCCAACTAGATCAATATGCACAATTTCCAACAGTCTTGTTGTGGAGTATTCCTTTGATTTGAACCTGGTCTTTGTTTTCTTTCCTTGTTGACAATGCTTTCATAATGTGTTGGTTGGCTTCGTGATCTAGGGAATTTCTCTAAATACTTCATTTTTTCTGACTTTGATGAGGTTATCGAAGTTTATGTGACCCATTCTTCTGTGCCATAGAAAAACTTCATCTTCCTTTCCTAGACAACACTTTTCATTTCCAATTTCACTTAATACATATATGTTGCTTGAATTTCTTACAGTTGTTGCAACCAATCTATATGAAACTACTTTTCATATCTCGCACTTTTGTGAATAAAACACAAGTTTGTGAACTTGGTCACACATTTGAATTACACTTAGAAGATTATGTTTCATATCTTCCACTAGTAGAACATTTTCTGCCTTGGTATCCTTGTTTCCAATTCTGACTATGCCTCTTCCAATGATTCTAGCTGAGTCATATTTTCCAAAAGAGTATGATCCATCTCTTTCCTTTCTCAATGTTATAAACCTATCCTCATCACCTGTCATGTGCATTGAGCAACCACTTTCAACATACCAACCACATTCCTTGTGTTTATCTTGTAGATCGAGTGTGCATTATTCATTGTTATATTGATTTTGATTTCTTATCCATATTCTTTGTTGAGGTTCCTGTCTGTGACTGTTGTTATTCTACTGTGATTATCTAGGAGACATTGTCATTCTACATTATTTGGCCATGTGTCCAAAGTTGTTTCACTTGTATCATTCCACTTCAGTTTTTAAGGATTCAAATGTGTTGTAGCTTCTTCTCAGTGTTTCACTAGGCCTTATTGGATAACCTTTTTTTGTATGACTTTCAAAGTTGTTTCCGTTTCTGCTATTTTCTCTGCAATTTATATCTTTATGTCCAAAATTATTACATACATAACATAAACCAAAAAAATATAGTTTGATACATGGGAGTTGAAGATATTATGAAAGGAGTCACTCTTCTGAATCCTTCTTCTTCTTGAGACCTGTTTGTTTATGACTGTTGTTGATTCTGAAATCTGAATCATCTGGGTGGAGGAGTGTCCCTGCGGTCTTCCTTGTAAAACTTCTTGTCTCCTCTGATTGTCTATTCATAGTTTCTTGTATTTTTTTCTTTATATGTTGTTTTGGAGCTTGATCCATTTTCTACATGATTGTATCCAAGTCGAGACTTGTCATGATTTATCCTTTGAATGTTGATAATATCGTCCAAAACGTTTGAGTTGTTCTGCATGTTTTTATTTTGAAGATCTTTTCTCAATGTGACAATCACTGCTTCCAAATTTTCAATGATCTTGTCTCTTTCTTCTAACTATTCTTTGAGTGATTATTCAATTATTTTTTCTTCTTCGACTTGTATTTTTAATTTTGTGATCATCTGTTCTAGTTCTTCAGAGTTGGAACTTTGATATTTGTCTTTTCTTTTTAGTTATGCATGTAGTGACTTTTTTTTTCTTCTTTTCCTTTTTTATAACTTCTATGGCACTCATAAATTATTCTCTATAGTCAACTTCTCCCTCTTCATATTCTTATTTGGTGCCTTCTTCATCAAAGTCTTCTACTGACATGAATAGAACCCTTTCTGTCTCACTTCCAATTTCTTCATCTTCATTTGATGAGGTGCTATCTTCTTTTGTGCAAAATATTTTCTTGAAGAATTTATTTTTGGTTTTCTTGCCTTTGTACATTTGTTTTCTATTTGAATCATCTTCTTCATTTATTTTATTTTTCTTACGGGGACATTTTTTAGCAAAATGACCAGTACCATCACAATTAAAACAAATCAATGGAATATTACCTCTATATTTGCCTTTGGTTCCCTTTTTCAGTCTTCTGACAAAGTTGGATACTTATTCATTGTCTTCTGAGATGTCACTACCACTGCTATCTTATTTTTCCTTTTGATTTGAATTCTTGGATTCTTTGAATTTTTTTTATTTTTGTAACTATATTCTCCTATTCGGTTCTCGTTTCATAGGCTGTGAAAATTCCATGTAGGTCATCCATGCTTATTGAATCTACATATTTTCTTTCTTCTAGTGTTGAGATATTAGGATCAAATATCATTGGAAGATATCTTAGTACCTTTTGAACAATTATAGATTCATCAACTTCTTCTCCCAATCCTCTGATTGCATTCACTGTTTCATCAACTCAGAAGAAGTAAGCTGGAATATTCTCATCTTCCTTCATCTTCAGTTGTTCAAATTGACCTTTGTATGTTTGAATATTTGTTGCCTTGAGTTTTGCATATCCTTCATAAAAATTCTGAAGTTTTTCCAAAATCTCCTTTGCGGAGATGCAATGCATACATTTTCCATATACCGAATCACCAAGTCCATTCAGAAGTTCATTTTTGGATTTTGATTTATTTAGACTGAGCTTCCTTCCATTTTCATTTGTTGGCAGAATTGTTGGCTCTTTATATCCATCTACAACTGATTTCCAAACGTCAAATCCCTATGCTTGTACATATGTTTTCATCATTCTACTCCAAAATGCATAGTTCTTTCCATCAAACTGTGGTGTTCCAATTTTATACATACTTTTGCTCTCCATGATCTACCTTTCAATGGTTAAACTTATTTCTAAAGGAACTTGATCTAATACCAATTGTTGGATTACTGAGAGGAGGGGTGAATCGGTAATAAAGCTTTTTAATCATTTTAACCACAATATGTAAGTGTTATTTATCTTTATGATCAATATACCATTATCATTCAACAAGTGCATAATAAATAATTCATGAACAATGAACAATCATACACATACACAGTACACCAATATTTTTACGTGGAAATCCAATGTGGGAGAAAACCACATAAGTCTTTTTCTTATATGTCTTTAAGAATTACATTCATTGGAAGCACCAACTTCCTTTGTTATCCATCTACAACCAGAAGGAGGCTTCGACCCCCCTATATTTTCAGGCTACGGCCCAAGGGAAGCTCCAACTCCCCAATTATTTGGCTACAACGAGAAGGAGGCTACAAACCCCTATGTTCTCCGGCTACAACTGGAAGGTGGATAGAACCACCTTTCCTTTCCCCATCCTGCCACCCTGAAATATAAGTGTCAAATGATCAAACCACTGCCACATTGTCACTGTAAGATATACCACTGTAAACATGTACCAACCTGTGCCACTAACTTGTAACCAACATATACTTGTACTCATCATGTACCAACAAAACCCAACAAGTATGTGACCGGTATATACTGTAGCTCGCATATGTATGCACCCTGTCTATACTATAGCCTGCATATATACATGATTTGTCTATACTGCAGCCTGCGCACACCTTCAGTAAGCTAGGATTTTCACCTTTTCTAAAATTTAAAACACTTTGTTGCCTCTGTCACATCAACCTACAACCTGATATTGTGTCTTATATGTAGTTGTGCCCTGTGCATACATCATCTTATACATCCCTTAACCAAGTGCATCTATGTCTCTCTAGTCATGTGCCATACATGTGTGTACAATCATGAATACGTGTAATAATCCTCACATGGAATAGAAATCAAAACCTTACTGATATGAAACCTCACACCATACAAATGATCTCACAACCACTTCACAACCAAAACCCTCAACCATGTACCAAGAAATACAACTATGTCTCAACACTTGAACCAACAAGATGAACCAATGAATAATACCAACATACCAGTGATGTATTTCTGTAGATATAACTCATACCATAGTGACATACAACCAACACCCTCTATAGGGAAAAACCTCAAACTCCCATAACCATATCTCATGGAGACAACAATTTCCAAATACACATAAGAATATGACATACCTTTTGAATCTGTAGATAGATATGTTGTACCTGATCATTGTAGACCTTCCTGGGAACTTGCTTTTAGACTCTGAAAACCTGACACCCTCAAAAAATCAAGCTTTCATGTATTTTCCCACATGTACGCTCCATGTTATACTTCAATCCCGCATACGTACTCTCCCTTCTCCAATACAACTCGTGTACACCTCAAAAAATAGGGTTTTTTCAATATTTCTGCAATTCCAAAACATTCCTTGTCAACCCTTCGTGCTACCTCAGACTCACTTAACTTCAGATGTATCAATGAGTACCCGCAATAAACCTTACACAACAATATATATCCAATGTGGTCAATAGGTGCTAATAGGAGAATCTTTCTCTCTTATTTATACTTCCATGTAGCTTCCTCAAGGTGTTACCTTCTAACCAACTTAACCCAATTTTCTTTTTTTGGGGCTAACCCACTTCTAACCACTTGTCCACTTATAACCACTTTATCCACAATTAGTAAACTCTCCACTTCTAGTTGTAACTAATTCATTTTTAATTATTTTCTTATTGCAACAACTTATCCCATAATTAAGTCCTAGTTTCACCCACTTGACTAATCAACTTCTTCTAGGAGCTTCTAGAATAATTTGACTTCCTTTGACCTTGTAGATAACTCATGAGGGTGATCCGACTTCACAAGACCATAACTCTCCAACCGTGAGGAGTTATGTGACGTTATACATATCACCAAAGATGACATGACATGTACTATCCATCTATAATAGTCTTACCTACAAATATACTAACCTTCATACCATTATACATCAAACAAAATTAAGTACCTTAACCATATTGTTGGGGATAATGGAATTTTCTACTAGAATTTGCTACCAGACTTGCTTCAAGGGTTGACACCAATGAAAACCAACCCAATTAATCAAGATTCATCGATATGTGTGTAGTTTTGTTTCATTGTAGGACACAGGGGGGGCCGTGGGTGGTGGCATCCCTCCCACTTAACATTAGCTCAAACAAGTTAACACCTATCTTTCAAGCTAGGACTTGCATTATTCCAATGTTATAAAATTAACCCTTTTTTTATTTAATTAACCCCTTCCACTTTTTTTGTAATTAAACAATATTTTATTTAAATTATTTTTAATCTTAACAATTCAAATTTAGATTTAAATAATTAAATTTAAAAATAATTTCCTTTAAGAAATTTTGAAACCGAATGTTGCAGATTGGCATGCAATTGAACAACGTTTCATGATGAGGTCAAGGGGATAGTACGAATGAGCTTGACTTTGAAGGTCCATATATTTCTCATACAATGTCTAATTGAGGAGACATTTTTTTGTGATATAGAGGGCACAAGAAGACGTTTTTGGTGAGATAACTTCCCATGCTATTCAAACATGCCAAGAGTGTCATGACTAACGGGGCCGACTTGGGTGAGGAATCCCTAATAATTGTTCTGACATTTCTGGGACTCATATTTTGATACCATCAATTGCGTTGGAATTGTAATCATGCAAATATTATATTTATCCTATTTTGGGGATGAAACCAAGATTTTGACCGACACCTAAAAATTGTGAGGAAAGACATTTTTTAATGAAATTTTGGGTCTTGTTCTTGCTGTTGATTTTCCCGAATTCAGTTTTGTGAGTTCTTATGTTATCTATTTTATACAGTCTATTGATTCATCCATTGGAGCTGAGGTCACATGTCAATAGCGCAGAAATATAATCCCATGAAAACAACCAACTGACGTTTAGAGTGCTTAACGTTGTTTAGGAGTTGGGAGGACCAATTCTCCTCTAAGATGTAATTCATAGTCAATGTAAGTCTTATAAATGAGGCAATCAACCCACTTAATGATGGAGGACATTTTCATGATCATGGTTAGTCATAAAATGAAGAAGGCGCAAAATGTGCATGCCAGTATGGTATGTGTAATGAAAACCGTTGGTGACAAAAACAAACTTATTAAGACTATATATTAAGCAAGGTAGAATACAATCATCAATTATATAGCTAGGCATAAAAATGTTAATCATGGTATGATAGGAATTTGACTAACTGGTGCATCGAGAAGGATCTGAGCTGGAGGAAAAAGGAGAGACCTCAAGATGAAGGCGTCTAGCTGACTGGGTCTATGTCGGTGAGAGAAAGAAGATCAATGTCTATACACTCAGTTTCGATGAGGTGTTGACATATTTCTACTGGCGCATTGGTGAAAAAAGAGGAAAACTCGTCGACAAGCAGTGTATCAGAGAGAGAGAGAGAGAGAGAGAGAGAGAGAGAGAGAGAGATGAACCTTTCCAACACACTGTGTATCAGAGAGAAAAGAAGGAAAATTTTCAATACATGATGTATCAATGAAGACAAGATGAAACCTACTGATACACAATGTATCAATGAAGATGAGGGGAAGTACACCAATGCGTCAATGAAATAAAATTCATGGTCACCGATATGTCGAGAAAATTGACCAAGAATTAAGTGAAATACGTATCAACGATGATAGCAAGATGGTCTTCAATGTGTCGGTGAAGAAATCACTAACTCATTGATACTATATGTATTGGTGATGAAAAGAAGATGATTTTTGATGCACTATGTATCGATGAAGAAGTAGGGAACTTGTTGATATTGTGTATCATAGGGTCAAAGTGATCTTAAGAAAACATTGAAAAGGGTAAAGTATGGAGAGTGAGAAGAGAGACTTAGTCTTTTCCATTTGCATGAGAGAGTCTTAGAGGCTTTCCAGTATAAAATTTTAGTACGAAAGCTCAATTTCTTCTCTTAGACAAAAGGTAATAAGAAATTAGGGAGGGTGTTTTTCTAGCACAACAAAACCCTAGTAGAGCATTATTTCATCAAGTTAACTTGACAAAAATATTGCAAGTTCCTAAGAAACATATTCAAATCATACAGGTTGACGGTACAAATGCTAATATTTTTAAATATTTGAATATTACCATGGATAAATATGTGTTACATTTATATTTTCATTCTATATTTATTTGTTCTTGTGGATGTTGTTTTGGGATATCCTTGTATGGACTCAATTAGTACAATTTATATTAATGTGAAAAATATGTTTTTGAAGCTTTGGTACAATAAAAATAAAATTACATTTCAATATATTTCTCTTACCAAACCAGAAGGGTCTAAGGGGGAATCTAAAGAAGTCCTTGTAGGGGAACTAATTGCATTACCAAATAACACATCAAATGGAAATTTTGATCTTGA
This sequence comes from Picea engelmannii, assembly GCA_009831015.1. Taxonomy (NCBI): domain Eukaryota; kingdom Viridiplantae; phylum Streptophyta; class Pinopsida; order Pinales; family Pinaceae; genus Picea; species Picea engelmannii. Next base: position 81,656 of record ML802779.1, read on the forward strand.
ATTATAATCAAAGGAAGAAGATGTATGCAATATGTTTCCTACACTAATACATGAGAGAACAATGCACAAAAACTTAAAATAGAACAATTGCAAAAAAATGAGAAAAAAAACAAACCATTAACAATGCAAATTCATGGGGAAAGCCCTTCCACAATTAATTTATTATTCAACAACTAAATGGTTACAATATAGATCTTCGTGCTCTCAACAAGAGTGTTTAACGACATCATAAAGATTCTAGAGAAATTTTGGTGGAATAACATTAAGTTAAAACTTACACTATGTTTTCCTCCAACACTATTACTCAATAAATAAGCATAACAAAACCATAAACCATTTATGGTTTTGCAATTCTACATGCTAGAAACTACTAGCAATTAATTGGTCAACCGTTGTTGCTTAACATTTATTTCTTTCTAATTATCTACATTTATTCCCCACCACTAATGAACATTTATTATCTACCATTGCTTTGCATTTATTCCCTGGTATAGCTCAACAATCATTAACTTCTCCACTATAGTACTACAAGGTGTATGACACATTTGTCCCAACATTCTGCCACTTGTCAAAAATACCTTGCAAGATTATAAGGGATAATGCATCAAATCATGGACTAATTTCTTAGGGACATAAGGCCCATAAACTCACAACACCACTTTAATTTACTAATCCTCACTAGTTTCATCAATGCATATGTAACATTTTGCAGAGTGTCAAATTTATCTAGTATCACCTTTCAATCCTCTACGATGTCCCTAACAAAAATTTAGTAGATATCTATATTCTTTTCCTTCACATGAAGGGTTGATTTCTTAGCTAGAAAAATAACACTATAACTATCACATTGAACTATAATAGCTCTCTAACATATCCCTACTCCTAAACATAGTTTCATAAGATAAATGGTCTCCTTATAAGCATGAGTAGTTGACATATACTCTACCTTTGTAGTGGAAAAAATGACCACATATTTTCTCTTACTGATCCAAGTCATTGCTCCATCAAGAAACTGAAACACATATATTCTCATATATCTCCTTCTATCTACATACCCTTTCCAATTAGAATCGGCATAACCCTATATCCACTATGTGTGGGTCCCTTGAAAAATCACTATGATAGAAAATGGAATATTTATAAGTACCTCACAAATACTTGAACACCCTTATTACTGCAACCCAATGTTCACATCTATGATCAATCATGAATCAATTGAAGACTCCCACTGATTTTGTAGTGTCTAGTCGAATATAGACCCTATCATACATCAAACTACTAACTGCACTATCATAAAGAAAATAATACATATCCTCCATCTTTGTGGGTGTTCTATGACAATGCTCAACTAAAATATTAGTTCCCATGGAAATTAGAACACTCAATGGTCTACAATTTTTCATGAAAAATTGTTGTATCACAGAGTTTACATATTTACACACTTACTTTGGCTCATTCAAAGATTTTTATTTTGTCCATCTCTCTTGATATCCTTTCCTAATATATATTTTGTAGCCCCAAGTCCTTAATATCAAGTTGTGCTATAATCCAGACTTCAAATTACGATTCATAGATCACATCCTTATTGTTACCAAAGAATAATATATCATCTATGTATAAAGTGATAACAAGGAAATGACCACCATATTGTTTGTAGTACACACAATGGTCTAATTTGGATCTCAAAATCCCAATCCCAACACAAAAGAATAAAAATTTTGGGACCACATTTTGGGAGACTGTTTGAGACCGTATAAAAACATTTTTAACTTGCAAAGTAATGACTCTTTACCTTTTTAAACATAGTGCTCTATTTGTTTCACATGGATATCATCCTTCAAGTTACCATGTAGGAATGTTGTTTTCACATCCATCTAATCTATCATTAAATCACATGCCATTGCTACGGATCCTAGGAAGCTAATAGATGTTTAAATTAGTAACTAGGGAAACTATCTCACCAAAGTCTATCCCCTCAACCTAAACATGTCCTTTTGCAACCAACCTTACCTTGTACTTTTCAACACTGCCATCTAAACTAATCTTATTTTTGAACACCCATTTAAATCCAATGGGTTTTCATGGTACCAAGTCTCATGTATCATTATTTATAAGTGCAACCATTTCCTCATCCATGGCCAAGATCTAAGACTCATTGTCTTCCATCTTCATTTCCTATTTTATAGTTCTAGGTTCATCAATGTTAGCAAATATATAAAATATACATATGAAATAAAACAAACTATAATTGTACCTATTTAGTTTCCTTCTTTTTTGAGTGGATCTTCTTAAAGATTTAGTGACGCATACCGCCCCTGCCTCAACAGGTTCTGCGTGACCTCCCGCTCTAAGGATCGTTTAAATTCCCCTTGAGTTGAAGTGGCTCTTTCAGATCCCTATCGGGACCTCAAACATTCGATCCATAGGTACTTCTGCTTTCCAAGGCCTCTGTACACAACCATTCCCCTTTTCACGACAGGAATTATATTTTTGGGTTTCGGGACTTCCTATTTCCCGATGTCAAGAGTCCTTGACCCTTCGTCCTTCCAATCCCCGAGATGCCAAATTTTCAAAACGGTCTCAACATCAGCTAGCCCCTTGGGCTACAACCCTGGTCCATGTGACCACTCCTCATATGATCGCATTCCTATTTCGGGGTTTTATGACGCATAGTTTATGATATCCTATCCTCTGGACTCCCGAAAAACCGATTCCCGAAATGCTGAAATACCTCTGTCTCGGCTTCCAGTTATCCCTTCACAATTTTTGTCTTTCCATTGCCGAAATGATCTATCCTCTAATCCACATGATCCTCAAAATACCAAAACCCGGTATTCCAAAATGCTGCTCCCCGGTTCTTCTCCTTTCATGCTTTCGAAGTTTCAATCCCCGAAATGCTCTGACCTCTTGTCTTCAGAACTCCCGAAGTTCCAAACTCTGATACGCCGAAATGATGCCTCCCAAAAATCCTTTCGGAATTTCACGTTTCGGGTTCATCCGTTGCAAGGTTCTCCTCTACCTCTGTTCTCTCGCACTTCCGGTATCCGAAATGCCGAAGTGACAATACAACCTTTTTACTCCTGGCCAAGATCAATGGTTATGATCTGCTCCTCGATTCAACAACCCTAATCATTTCAGAGTTTTCCTCCCTAAGAGCCAAGATCTCTTGTCCTCAGGACTCATGATATTCTGAAATTCGGCATGCCGAAATGCTCCCAGCAAGACTGCTCCTGTGAATGCCTTTAGGACTTCGTGTTTCGAAACTTCGTGAATCCCGACGCAACAATTCTCCATTGACCTCTAATACTCCCGGTACCCGAAGTACCGAAGTAACCATCTGCTACCATGTGTCCTCTCCCTGGACACCTCCGATCCTCTTTCGGATTTCAGAACTTTGTGACCCCTGTGACACTTCCACTATCTGTTAAAATTCCCAGTATCCAAAATCCCAGTGGACTCCTCGATCTCCTCCATGTGTCCTCCCACATATGGACGACTCAGATTGTTTTGGGAATTTTCCTGCTACGAAGTCAAAATACTTCTTCCTCTTCTATTTCCTGGTGTCCGAATCCTCGAAATGGGTGATCTCACGACACGTGTCCTCCTTCCATATGGACGGATCAGATCTATTTCAAGACTTCGAGACCCATGAGTCCTAGTCTTCGATCCTTCATCCTCTGAAACCCTGAATTCCTGAACTCTGAAATCCTGATACCTTGACTAATTCGGGACTCCTTCGGTTCTCTGCTTTGCACTTAAGGATTAAATCCTGTGCTTCTTCCAACATATCCAATGGCTATCGGCTTGTCCGAATGAGATCTGATGGCTCAGATCTATTCTTGTTGTGTTCTCTCCTGCTGCTTTTTGGATGTGGAAATCCAATGATCCAGATCTCTTTCTCTCCCTAATCCGACGACAGCTGCGCTCCTCCTAAGCATGCACGTTCTTCTTGAAGTTGGAAGAATTCTCCAAGTGTCACAAGGCCTCAACCTTTTCTCTTTCCCTCTTTGAACTTTACAACTTTGAATCTCGCCCACATTCTCAACAACATTGTTCCTCTTGACATTTCAAGACTCTAAACTCTCCAAAGAATTCTTTTGCCTCTGCGATCTTTGCAACTATGGCCTGTGCACAAAGGCATTTTTCCTCTCGAGCTTCTCCCTTTGAATCCTCAAGGGATTATTTGACTTATACACTCCTTGCAGAGTATTTGCATGCACAAAGGTGCTATCTCTTCTGATATTTCCTGTAGCTTCAACCTCTAAGGAATTAACCCTTTTTCTTCTCCTTCAGATGGAGAATTTGATGCCTTCCTAGAACTTCTTTGCTCAAGCAACTTCTTGCTGAGTCTGCAGGGTGTTCAACAACCCTATGAAGATCCCTCCTTGGACTCTTCTCTGTCTCTCAAATCAAAGAGTTATTCTCTTAGGATTTATCTGGACATCTAATCAATGCCCTCCTGGTAGAGTGTCTTCTCACAGAACATTCAACAGTTCTATCTTCTCCTGTGCACTCTATGCACCTGCTCGATGCCCTCCTGGCAGAGCTCTACAAAATTCCTCATAGATTTTGTCTTCTACTATGGTTTATCCCACACAGTCTTGCCTCCAAGGTGTTCAAAAACCTTGAGGTATCTTCCCTAAGTTAATGACTTCATTTGGTATGCCCTCCTGGCATGTCTTTATCCAAATTCTGCAGAATTGGAAATGCACTCTATCCACCTGCTCTCAGAACCCACAGCGTTCTGTCACGCCCTCTTGGCATGAGACCACAAAGAACCCCAACCTGAAATCAAAGAACCCATAGATAACAGAACCTTTCTGTCCCTGCAAAATGCACACTAACACACATTCACAACATATAAAGAACACATAAAAGCATTCACACAACACAGAATGACATGCAGGAAAAAAAACTGTTGTTTGTATTAATGTAAAATGCCTCCTTTGCAAGGTGTTCTTGAGCTCAGACTTTGACATAGTCTCGGCTCCTTCTTCTTCTACTTCTTCCTCTCACTCTTGCTATCCCCTTGCTATCTCAAATGAGATACCCCTAGATCTTTTACATGAGGGGGCTCTTCGAGCTCTTCCCTCCAAAGCTACCTACCCTATTGAATTACATTGAACTTATATTGAATGGGTTGTCTAGTCCAGATCTCATCTAGATATCAGCTTTACAACCATTAAGGCTATCTACATCTATGTCTACACAAAGGCATGGATTTTGGCTCTAACAGCCTTACAAACATTAAATGTGCTTGATTCAAATTCAAAATTTGAATATGAGATGGTTGCGCCTCTCTTCCTCATTGAATGCATGTGCTGATGTGGACTGGCTGGCTGGCTGGCTTGTGTGGAGAGATGCTCTTGCATCATACTCCTCAGCTGCAAAATTCATGAGCTCCTTCTCATGAGCTTCCCATCTCAGCTGTTGAAATCCTCCTGGATCCCAAACAATTCTTGGGAGTTGTTCACCTGCTCCACTTCCTTGCTTTTGCTGCTGCTTCTAGTTTCCTTCTGCTCAGTATTTCCTTGCTGGCAGTCTCTACTAATCTCAACATCAGCCTCATGTTGTCTTCTATCATTTTTTCTAGCTACTGCAATGGCTGGTTTTGTCCATGCAGTCTCCTCAGTTGCATTTTCTTTCTCCAGATGGGCATCTCATCACGATCTCCCAGGCTATCTTCTTCATCCTCTATGGCACTGAGTGTCCACTCCGTTGCAATTCCCTCTGCAGTCTCCTCTTGATTGTTCTGTTGTTCAGCCATCACCTCTGATAGTTCTTTTACCATTCCTCTTGCTGCTATGTGTCCAGCTTCTCCCAGCTGCTCCTCAAACTGGAATTCTTCTTCATCTATTTCCAACCTCACTTGTTGGATGTGCATGCCCTGCACTATCACCCTTCTCTCTAGGGCTTCAATCTGTTCACACAAATCAACAAATCTCATGTTGTCTACCTCTTCTTCTTCTGCTTCTGCAATCTCCAACATTGCAGTCTTTTCAGCTTCCTGACTGAAAATATTGAGCCACTCCTCATAATTCTTATCTTCCTCTGTTTAGGTAGCCTCAAATGTATGCTCCAACTCTTCTTTCACAACAGTCAAATCTAGTTTTACTTCTCTTACTATTGTTGTTTCATTGGCAACACAGACTTTGGCCTCCTCTGGGTTATGTGGCAAGAATATTCCAATTCCCCCAATCATCAAAAAATTTCTTTGATCTTCCTTCACTGTCAGCTGCGCTGGCAGATCCAAATCCATTTCTGAGCTCATGAGACTCTCACATAGCCTCATTTATGTTCCCATGCCCACCAGGAAAATTGGGATTTTCCTACTGCCCTCCTGGCAGTCCATGAGATCCCGTAGTGACCTCATTTCATTGCCCTCTTGGCAATGTGAAATTCCCTGGCTGTCTTTATGATAGTCTGTGAGATCCTACAGTAATCTTGTCTCATTGCCCTCTTGGCAATAGGGAAATTTTTCTACCCTCTTGGAAGTCCTTGAGACCATCTTGTGACCTCAATTCATCCTCAACATCACTGAGATGTCTCCCAGCCTCTAGTTCACATACATGAACCATATCCTCTGGTCCGTTGAGGTTTTCAACATGCCTCAACCATATCTTCAACAACCTCTACTATCTTTTATCCATCAAATCCTTGACTAGCCATTTTTATTTTGTCCTCATCGGCCATTCATATACCCATCTTGACTTGGTATCCTGTTGCATCCCAAATTCAAGTTCATCCATCCTTGTCCTGATCCCGACAAGCTCCTTAACCCATGCAGCGATCTCCTACTGCTAGCGGTTCTTATTCCCATAGTGTACATGACCTTCAGTAGTCATTCTTCCCTCTGTCTACCCTCCTGGAAAACCTATTGCTGTCACTCTGCAACTGTGAGTGCTTTAGCTTCTCCTATAGTCCTCCTGACTATCTTCTTGATTGTTGTCTACCTGCAAACAATCATTACAGAGCTTCCAGTACTCTGTCTTCCTTTGCCTTCTCTCTACCTGTCCCTGCAAGCTACCTCTGATACCAAACTGATGTGTACGAGAGTATTCTCCCTCTCTTCCTGCTTCCTCTGTCTGCAATGTACAAATAGAGTCAGTCTCTGATACCATAACTGATGTTGTGTATCAGAGTACTCCTTCTCTTCTGTCTCCCTTTTCCTGAAATATATAGAAAAAAATTAGGCTCTAATACCACAACTGATGCTGTGTATCAGAGTACTCCTTCTCTTTTGGCTCCCTTTGCCTAAAATATACAGAAAAAAATTAGGCTCTGATACCACAACTGATGCATACCCCCCCTGCCTCAGCAAGTTCTGTGCGACCTCCCGGTCTAAGGATCGTTTAAATTCCCCTTTAGCCGAAGTGGCTCTTTCAGATCCCTATCGGGACCTCAAACATTCGATCCACAGGTCCTTCTTCTTTCCATGGCCTCTGTACACGATTGTTCCCCTTTTCATGATAGGAATTATAATTTTGGGTTTTGAGACTTCCTGTTTCCCGATGTCAAGAGTCCTTGACCCTTCTTCCTTCCGATCCCCGAAATGCCAAATTGCCAAAATGGTTTCAACATCATCTATCCACTTGGGCTACAACCCTGGTCCACGTGACCACTCCTCATATGACCGCAGTCCTATTTTAGGGTTTTATGACGCGTAGCGCCCGATATCCTGTCCTATGGACTCCCAAAAAACTGATTCCCGAAATGATGAAATACCTTTGTCCCAACTTCTGGTTCTCCCTTCACGATTTCGGTCTTTCCATTGCCGAAATGCTCGATCCTCTACTCCACAGGATCCCTGAAATACTGAAACCCGGTATTCCAAAATGCTGCTCCCCAGTTCTTCTCCTTTTGTTCTTTCGGAGTTCCAATTCCCGAAATTCTCTGACCTCTTGTCTTCAGAACTCCCAAAGTTCCAAACTCTAATATGCCAAAATGACAGCTCCCAAAAATCCTTTTGGACTTTCTCATTTCGGGTTCCCCTGTTGCAAGGTTCTCCTCTACCTATGTTCTCTCGCACTTCCGATACCCAAAATGATGAAGTGACAATATGGGCCTTTTACTCCTGGCCAAGATCAATGGCTATGATCTGCTCCTCGATTCAATGACCCTGATCATTTCAGAGTTTTCCTCCCTAAGAGCCCGAATCTCTCATCCTCAGGACTCTCGATATTCTGGCATCCGGTATGCCAAAATTCTCCCAGCAAAACTGCTCCTGTGAATGCCTTTGGGACTTTGCGTTTCAGAACTTCATGAATCCCAACACAACAATTATCCACTTACCTTTGATACTCCTGGTACCTGAAGTACCGAAGTAACCATCTATTGCCACGTGCCCTCTCCCTGGATGCTTCCGATCCTCTTTCGGATTTCTAACTCTCCGACCCCTGTGACACTTCTGCTGTCTATTTGAATTCTCGTTATCCGAAATCTCGGTGGACCCCTCGATCTCCTCCATGTGTCCTCCCACAGATGGATGGCTCATATCATTTCGGGACTTCGCCAGCTGCGAATTCAAAAGATTCCTTCCTCTTCTATTTCTCGGTGTCTGAATCCCCGAAATGGGTGATCTCGCAACACGTGTCCTCCTTCCATATGAATGGCTTAGATCTATTTCAGGAATTCGGGACCCATGAGTCCTAGTCTCTGGTCCTTCGTCCTCTGAAACCTCGAATTCCTGAACTTCGAAATCCTGATACCTTGACTAATTCAGGACTCCTTCGGTTCTCTTATCTACACTTAAGGATTAAACCCCGTGCTTCTTCCGACAGATCCAATGGCTATCAGCTTGTCCGAGTGAGATCTGACGACTCAGATCTATTCTTTCTATGAACTCTCCTTCTTCTCCCTGGATGTGGAAATCCAATGATCTAGATATCTTTCTCACCCTGATCCAACAACAACTGCACTCCTCCTGAGCATGCGCGTTCTTCTTGAACTTGGAAGAATTCTCCAAGTGTCCCAAGGCCTTGACCTTTGCTCTTTCCCACTTTGAACTCTACAACTTTGAATCTTGCCCGTGTTCTTAATGACGTTGTTCCTCCTGAGATTTCGGGACTCTAAACTCTCCAAAGAGTTCCACTGCCTCTACGATCTTTGTAGCTATGGCCTATGCACAAAGGCATTTTTCCTCCTAAGCTTCTCCCTTCGAATCCTCAAGGGATTCTTTGACTTCTACAATCCTTACAGAGTCTTTGCATGCACAAAGGTGCTATCTCTTCTGAGCTTTCCAGTAGCTTCAACCTCTAAGGAATTAACCCTTTTTCTTCTCCTTCAGATGGAGAATCTGATGCCCTCCTGGCACTCCTTTGCTCAAGCAACTTCTTGCTGAGTTTGCAGGGTGTTCAACAACCCTGTGAAGGTCCCTCCTTGGACTCTTCTCTGTCTTTGAACTCAAAGAGTTCTTCTCTTGTGCTCTATATACACATCTACTCAATGCCCTCATGGCAGAGTGTCTTCTCACATAACATTCAGTAGTTCTATCTTCTCATGTGCACTCTATGCACCTGCTCAATGCCCTCCTGGTAGAGCTCTACAAAATTCCTCAGAGATTCTATCGTCTACTATGGTTTATCCCACACAGTATTGCCTCCAAGGTGTTTAGCAACCTTGAGGTCTCTTCCCTAAGTTAATGACTTCAGTTGGTGTGCCCTCCTTGCACGTGTTTGTCCAAATTCTGCAGAATTGGAAATGTACTCTATGCACCTACTCTCAAAACCCGCAGCGTTCTGTCACTCCCTCTTGGCATGAGACCACAGAGAACCCCAACCTGAAATCAAAGAACCCACAGATAATAGAACCTTTCTATCCCTGCAAAATGCACACTAACACACATTCACAACATATAAAGAACACATAAAAGCATTCACACAACACAGAATGACATGGAGGAAAAAAAATTGTTGTTTGTATTAATGTAAAATGCCTCCTTTACAAGGCGTTCTTAAGCTCAGAATTTGACAGAGTCTCGGCTCCTTCTTCTTCTACTTCTTCCTCTCACTCTTGCTATCCCCTTGCTATCTCAAATCAGATACCCCTATATATTTTACATGAGGGGGCTCTTCGATCTCTTCCCTCCAAAGATACCTACCCTATTCAATTACATTAAACTTACATTGAATGGGTTGTCTAGTCCAGATTAGATCTAGATCTTAGCCTTACAACCATTAAGGCTATCTACATCTATGCATGCACAAAGGCATGGATTTTTGTCTCTAACAACCTTACAAACAATAAATGTGCTTGATTCAAATTCAAAATTTGAATATGAGATGGTTGCGCCTCTCTTCCTCATTGAATGTGTGCGCTAACATGGACTGACTAGCTGGTTGGCTTGTGTGGAGAGATGCTCCTGCATCATTTAGGTGGAGTTTCTTATTCCTCTTATGATCTCTCTGAACCCTGCTCATCAAGTCCATCATGAATTTCTTGTTCATTTTTGGTTCATCATTATTAGTCTTGGGTGGTACCTGAACCACTAACTTATTCCCATCATCTTTTGGATGCACCACTATGGGAGAAGGACCAAATTATCTAAAAATAACATTCTTTATATACATAATTTTTCTCTCCATAGGATCTAAAATCTTGTACCCTTTCACACCAATTCCATATCTAGTGAAGATACATTTCATATCGTTTTTATCCAACTTCGATTTCTTATTCTTAGACACATGAGAATATGCCTCACAACCAAAAACATGAAAATGATGAAGTGAGATATTATTTCCGATCCAAACCTCCATAGGGATCTTATCCAAAAAATACTTATGTGGGAGAACTATTAATCAAGTAACATGTAGTAACAACCACTTTTTCCTATAACTTCTTCTCTCTTCCATCTCCACTAAGCATACTCTTATCTCTCTCCATCAATGTTCCATTGATCCATTCTACAACTCCATTATACTGAGGGGTATATGGAGTTTTATTATGTCTTTCATTTCCATTATCCTTACAAAACTTATCAAACTCCACACAAAAGAAATCACTGGCATCATCAGTCCTCAACACCTTAATCTTCCTACCAATCTAATTTCCAAAGAGAGATTTAAGCTTCTTAAACCGACTAAAAACCTCAATTTTTGTTCTAATAAAATATGCGCATGTCCTTATAGAATAATAATCAATGAATGATACATAATAGATGTTGGATTACTGAGAGGGGGGGTGAATCAATAATAGATCAATTTAATCCTTTTTCACCATAAAATGAAAGTGTTATATCAATGTAGCATTATCATACAATAATTGCAGAGTAAATAAACAATGAACAAATGAGAAATCATACACATACACAGTGCATCAATGTTTTTACGTGGAAACCGAAAGCGGGAGAAAACCACTGAATGTTTTTTCTTATATGTCTTGAAGAATTACATTCATTGGAAGAACCAACTTCCTTTGTTTTCTAGATACAACTGGAAGGAGGCTCAAACCCCCTAGTTTCTAAGGCTATAACCTAAGGGAAGCTCCAACTCCCCAATTCTCTGGCTACAACCAAAAGGATGCCACAACCCCCTATGTTCTTCGGTTACAACCTGAAGGTGGCTACAACCACCTGTCATTTCCCCGTCCAACCGCCTTGTCATAGAAGTAGAATGATGGAACCACTTTCACACTATCACTGTGAGATATACCACTGTAACAACCTGTACCAATCAACTTGTAATCAACGTAAACCATAAACAAGTGCATCAACCATGCATCAACATGTACCAAACGACTTGTAATCAACCTGTACCATAAACAAGTGCATCAACCATGCACCAACATGTACCACATTCTGTACCATCAACAAGTTCATAAACCATGCAACAAATATGTACCAATCATGCATCAAATACACATAAACTATGGCTCATAAATATGTACCAACATCATCAACTATACACCTCATGTATGTGCCAACTCATCAAATACTTGCTTCAACCATGTACCTCAACCAAAATCCCTCATCAATTTCATCATCCAAATATGATTTGTAACTCTGTAATAGACCTGGTGTATATGATCACATACCTACAAACCTTCCTTAACTTTAACAACAAGAGACTAGCATTTTCATCAAACTTT
>ML802779.1:109821-122888 GCA_009831015.1 Picea engelmannii
GACAACACCGATACTAAAGGTCCCTGACATGGATGTGTACTTCTTGGTATGCACTGACGCATCCGAGGAAGGCTTAGGCGAAGTCTTGATGCAATACAGTCGAGTGATCACTTACATCTCGAGAAAGTTGAGAAGGCATGAGGAGAACTATGCAACACATGATTTGGAGTTGGTATCCATTGTGTATGCCTTGATATTTTGTAGACATTACCTGATTGGATGAAAATTTGAACTAAAATCGGACCACTGTGGACTACAACACATCTTTATGCAAAACGAATTGAACACGTGACAACGTCGTTGGTCGGAATTGCTTAGCGAGTATGATTTCAAGATTACTTACATAAAAGGAACAGTGAACAGAGGGGCAGATGTGTTGAGTCGGAGACCATGCATCTTTTCAGTGATGCTTCTTTAGACAAATCTACATGAAAATATCCTAACTTTACAGCGCGACGATGACTGGTACAAAGAGGTCAAGGATTTTATTGTACAAAACACAATTATGGTACCAAAATTTGAGGGATTTACTGTGGACAACAACATATTATTGAGATTTAAAAATCGAATTTACGTACTGTCCAATGACGAGTTGAGGATTTGATCCTAAACGAGGCTCATAGAGCATTGTATATGGCTCATCCTAGAGTCACTAAGATGAAGGAAGACCTTAAACCCTTATTCTTCTTGAAAGGAATGAAGGAAACCATAGTCAACTACGTGGCAAGATGTCTAGAATGTCAGCAGGTGAAGGCTGAACATAGACATCCAACAGGATTACTATAGCTGCACACTATTTCAAAATCGAAATGGGAGGTCATTTCGATGGATTTCATTTTTGGATTTCCACTGACGACAAGGAGACATGAATTGATTTTTGTGGTAGTCGACACTCTGATGAAAATTGCTTATTTTACTCTTGTATGTACGACGTATCAGGCACCTGACATACATAGAGTTTGCATAAATGATATTGTGAGGTTGCATGACATGCTTAAGAGGATTATATCTGATAGAGGATCTATGTTTACCAAACGATTTTGGACTAGTTTCTAAGAGGCCTTAGGAACCCAACTTAACTTTAGGACCGCGTATCACCCAGAGACAGATGGGTAGATCAAAAGAACAAACCAAATCTTGGAGGATATGTTGTGTATGTACTTTATGGACCACCAAAAATGCTGGGAAGATTTCTTGCCACTGGTAGAGTTCACATACACCAACAGTTATCAAAGAACCATTAAGATGGCACCTTTCGAGTTTCTTTACGATTGATCGTGTCAGAAGCCTTTGAGTTGGGATCGAATTCAGGATAGGGTCCTGGTGGGACCAGAAGAGATCCAAGAAATTAAATATCAAATGAAAACAATAAGACAAAGGATCAAGGAAGCACGGGATCAACATAAGAGTTATGTCGATGCGCATTGTGTCAACCATAGTTATGAAGCAGGTGATCGAGTCTTCTTGCGAGTGAAACCGCATAAGATTTTGATCAAGTTTGGAAAGGGTGATAAAATATATCCTATGTTCATGGGGCCCTTCGATATTGTGGAAAAGAAGGGGCTCATGGCCTATCGACTAGCCTTGCATGATTCTTTGAGGCGTATGCATAATGTTTTTCACGTATCTGTTTTGAGACATTTTGTTAGTGATCCTACAAATTTTATTGACATGAGTTCCCTATAGGTATCAGATTAGGGTGCTCTCACTGTGGAGACAATCCACATCTTGGACCATCGCATTCGATGGCTACGACGTCGAACACTAGATCAGGTCAAGATCTAGTGGGACAACTATAATCGACACTCGACGACTTGGGAGGAGGCATATGATATGCGTGAACAGTTCCCATTTTTGTTTTATATTTAGACATATGATACTGTGATACACTTTATTCGGCACTTACATACTCTGAAACTTTGGGACAAAGTTTAAAACAAGAGGGGGTGTATGTAACATCCCGCTCTTGCGCACACTGAGCAAACTTATTCTTTGAGGACACTTTCATGCCAGTGATCCGGGTCATTATTCTATTATTGACTCTCATTATTGAATTATTGACTCCAAGGGTTTGACGTCTACCAAATTCATTCAAGAGGTGAGTGGAACCCTTGGAGCATGTAGTGTGTCTTGAAGGGCATGTCACATAAATAAAATAGAAAGAGGCGAGTGGCACCCTTGGAGAACGTGGTGCGTCCTGAAGGGAACGTCGTGATTTTAACTATGGTAAGTTAATAAACCTAATGCCTAGAAAATTATGCCTCCTTAGGACCTGGTTGTCCTTAAAATGAATGATGTGATAAGTAAAGTTTAATAAAAAAAATTCCCTTAAAAGCTGTCACCAAGCCTAGTGAATTGAAAACCTAGGTCTGAGTAGAACCTTTGAACAAAAGAACTAATTAGACATGTAACAAGAAGGGGGTAAAGAAAATTCAAGAATTAATAATTAAAGTGGAAATTTTAAAAAAGGTTTAATTCATAAAAGGGGTATTTGGAAGTTTTTGTCTAAACCTGCTAATTCTGAACTTAGTTATAAAAAGGGGAAACTTTAAGAAAAAGGGAAACTTAAAGAAAAGTGGAAAACCTAAGGAAAAGGGGAAACTTAAAGAAAAGGGAAAACTTAAAAGAAAAAGGGGAATGTCTAACTTAGTAAGGAATCTAGCCTTTGGAAATTTCTATTTATGAACTCATCTAGGAATTAAGTAAGGCGTAAGTCATTTAAGAATTATAAGGGAATATTGGGACACTGAGGAGATTTTTTAGGAATGCTTTTAGGTGGGTGAGGGAAATAGACAAATTTAATTAATTAATAAATTGATTTTCTGGTGCAACTGGGGGATTGGGCAACATGTGTACGGGGGACGTTTTTCAAAATTAATTAAATGAAAAAGGAATATAATGAGGGTTTTGGGAAACTACTGACTAAGAAACCTCCATAAAAAGGATGGCAGCGGAGGAGTATGGATCATCACATCTAGCTTGTGTAATGTTACGCTGCCAAAATTCATCTTGACTGAACTTTCTCTTGTGGGAGTTGGGATACCCAACTCGGCTAATGAGTGGTAGCTCGACCTTTCAAGGTGAGTTAGGTGCTATCATTCTCTAGTATTGTGTGTGTGTCCCCTTCGTGGCTCGAGGATCTCAGGGGGAAGAAGAGTACCCCTAGCATTGGCTGGGAGGTACCAGTGAGGTCTCATCATTCAGAAAGTCGGAGTTGGACGGAGCACAAGCACGGGACAGTCACTTTTGGTTCTTCGCATTTGGATATGGTACGCATGTGCATAAATTTTATTGAATAACAACTCAATTTCTTATTCATGCATTCCTTTATTGTCGAAAGCTCGCTTGTGTAGATTTTGTTAAAAGAAAAATACTCATTTAGTTATGCGTATGAATTTTTATCTGGGTGATAGTGCGTCATGTGAAATTGCAAAAGGGTAACTAAATTTTTGTATCTGAGCTTTGTTTTATTATTGCATTTTTTTGTAGTTTATGTTTCTGGTTGGGATTGTTACTACGTTTGTATTATTATCGAGGAGGAGTGTGTTTTGGTTCTCGGGCCATTATCTTATTTTACTCTATGTTTTTATTGTTTTTAACACAAAGAAATTATGTTTTTGTCTTTGGTTCCTTTATCTTTTTAAGTTATTAGTCTATTCCTGAGAAGTTGGCCAAGAGCTGAATCGACTGTCTTTCACTCCTGTGTTAAATATTTAGATTCAAATGACCTGCTTTCATGTGCATGGATAATAATTGTAGGAACATTTCTCTACCCATCAAAGAATTCTCTCCTGGGTGTTTATTCCCTCCTTAGCCTCTGTGATTATTGTGTTTTTACTCTCTACAAATTCGTTTTTAATTTTCCTAGCAATTCGTTTGCTTATACAATGAAATTTCCTCTTCATTACTCTGTAATTATTGTATTTTTACTCTCTACATTTTTCGTTTTTAATTTGCCCAGCAAATCCATTGCTTGTACAACGAAAAATTTCTCTTTATTGCTCAACAATTTGTGTTTTCTTTACTCAACAGATTCCGTTTTTCAATGCCCAACGTAAATCCCTCCTCTAGTATCTTACCCATGTTGATCCAGTGTTGAAGGGTTTCTATAGATCGTTACCCTTAAGATGGTTTTTCGTATCATAAACGTATATACTTTCCAATCAATATTGGAGTGTATGTTTTGTAGCGATAATGTTCCAAATCATATTACTATCCCACTGGAATTTTTCTTGTACACCATAATTCATGCTAACTAAATCTTAATCGTAACCATAACCTTTCCTGTGAACATTTTGGTTCTACTATCTACGCTCATTACCAACACCTTCTATGAGTAGACTTGAAGGTGCTTTCCTGGTGTAGCTCTCGATTATTGTTATATACCTTGAAAAGCATAGGTGTCATTATTAAAACTAGAATACCTTTCATATGAACTCTAAATATCATTTGACTTTGCATCAAGAAATCACTAAATGCCTTCCCTCACTTAGTTGATTTCTTATGTCCACTAACTGAAAATATTTATAGAAGCGAGTGACTGAAGCAACGCATCTTGTGGATGCTTCGAATTTTGTTGGTTTTTGGTAGGTAATGGAATAGGTGGAGGTTTTATATACCTTGGGGTTAAGCAGGCCCAACCTTTAATCCCATTGAATAAACACACACCAAATTTTAAAAGATGTGCAGTGATAATAGATGCATCAAATTCATGGTCTATCTACGCCTGGATATTACCCATTCCTTTAATAACCACCCCATGATTTGATGCAGTTACACATAGTTTCTTTTATTATTTTACAGAGTTCTATAAATGCCCAGAATATTTAATTATGGAGTGGTTAAGAGCTGGCAGTATTTTTCAATTCAGAATGTTTGTTTTTGGTAGCAAATAGCACCGAAAATTTATTTTCTATTGAATTGCAGTTATTACTACACATATATGTTTATTGCCATTGAAATCCAATCATTACTACACAGGGATTTTATTTTCTATCTCGAATACTTCAAAAATGGTATTAGATATATATTATGTATATGAGTGCCTTTTAAAAAAGAAGAAACAATAGTTATAATATTTTATTTAAGATTGATAAAACCAATTTGTTTTCTTGCATAATGTGGTTAATGAATTATACCAAATCTACATTTGGTGATATACTGACTATTCACCTCTTTCCTATTTGATATAAATATAATGGGTCCTCAATGTTTATAATTTTTGGATGTATGATACAATAATTTCTATTGAAGTTGCTATTGAAAGGGTTATAAAAGTTGGGTTGTAGGTTTTGCAACCATAAATGTCTTCTTTTGACACATCCCCTTTCCCCTTGATAATTTAGAACCTTGTCCTTCACCTTACCAGAAATTACGTTTGGTCATAGTTATTTTCTTTACCTTATCTAGAACTCTTCGATTTGATATCAGTTTCATAATATGTATAAGCATTTACTAAGACATTGTTTTAATGTGAAAAATTCTAATGGAATAAGAAAAGCTTATAGAAGTTAGACTATGATTTTACAAACTACAATTGCTTCACCTTCAACACTTTTTCTTTTATTTACAACTTTAAAACACCATCTTCAGTAACAATGTATGTTAGTGTCAGCGAATTTCAGGCATGTTAGACTTTATGTTTGGTAGAAGGTTTGGAATCATTTGTTTGTGCGTGGGTCCTTAGCACCTCGGTTGCAAGGTGGTGACATGACACCTTATGACTGGGTCATTATGGACATTGATCGACATGCACGTACAAACCTAACTTTGAATCGTGTGCCTCCCATTGTGGATGATGTTGTTTTCTTAAGTAAGGTTGTACTTGTTGTAACATTATTGTGATTGTCTCTCTCTTGCCGGGAAGGTTCTAGTTACTCTTATTCGAAGCTGTTGTGGTTATTTTATTGATGTTTTCTTTTATATTAGTAGGTGTGATCTTTCATGTGTTGGGTGGGACGTAGACACCTCCTTGTTCCTCAGAACAGCTGCCAACCTTGAGACCTTAAATGGTCAAAATCGATGGGAACTTGGGCTTGAGCATTGCTTATGTGTCCTGGAGGTCCCAACCTTGTAGGGTAGGGCAGGCAGGTGGTCGTTTCTTTTTTTCGTTTGACTAACTAACTTATGTTTCTTCCAGCTTCTTGATGTGCTAGTATGCTAGGACATTAAGTTTTTCTATTGCATGAAGTGTGTGTGTTGTGTTTGTCNATATATATATATATATATATATATATATATATATATATATATATATATATATATATATATATATATATACATATTGCATTGGTTATGCATCGCATGTTGTCATAACGATGGGGGTCGTTACACTTCTTCAATTTACACACATAATCTACGTTCTTTGACAACTGAAATCCTTCTCGTTGTTCAATGTAGACTTCTTCTTCAAGTTCCCCATTCAGAAAATCTAATTTCATGTCCATTTGATACACTTTAATATTCTTGGAGCATGCATAAGCTAGGAGCAATTAGATTGCTTCCATTTTGACAACTGGAGAAAATGTCTCTTCAAAGTCAATTCCTTCAACCTGTGCGTATACTTTACATACCAATCTAGCTTTGTTCCTTGTAACCTTTCCATCTTCATTCAATTTATTTCTGAATACCCACTTTGTGCCAATCACATTCTTATTCTTTATTCTTGGAACCAATTCCCAAGTGCCATTCTTCTCTATTTGATCCAATTCTTCATCCATGGCTTTATTCCAAAATTCATCAGGCTTGTTGGCCTCTTCAAAACTGTTTGGTTCAATCATAGATAAGAGTGCTATGTGCATTTGTTCTAGTGAACATATTCTTCTTCTAGTCTCAACTCTTGCATCTTTGTTTCTGATAATCTGATCTAAAGGATGATTCTTCTATACTCATTTGCTAGGTTTCTTTGGAGGCACTTGTTGAACTTGCTCTTCTACTTCTATCTGATCCTCTTCATATTCCATTTCTACTTCTTCTTCATCTTCTTCTTCTTCTTCGTAAAGTTGTTTCATTGTTTCATTTTCTTCTTCCTTAAATTCTTGTCCACCTGTTTCATCAATTGTTACATTGATGATTTACACAACTTTGTTCAACTCCAGATTGTAACATTTGTATTCTTTCCTTGTACTTGAGTAACCAATAAGTACTCCTTTGTCCACACGAGAGTCAAACTTTTCCATTCTGCCATCTTCTCTTTTGATGTAGCATTTTCTTCCAAATACTCTGAAGTGATTCACATTTGTTGATCTTCCTTTCCATAGCTCGTAGGTAGTTTTTTCAGTGTTGTTTCTGAGCATTACTTTTTTTTGAATTTGAACCGTTGTATGCACTGAATGTGTCCAAAATATATATTTCAGTTTTGGAATCCATTAACATTGTTTGAGTCGTTTCCTGTACTGTCTTGTTCTTTCTTTCAAGAACTCCATTTTGTTGAGGTGTCCTAACAATGAAGAATTTCTTTTTTATTACATGCTTGCTGCAGTAGTCCATAAATTCATTTGAAGTGAACTCTCCTCCATTATCATATCTCAAACATTTTATTTTTGAATCCATTTCATTTTCAACCAATTCCTTGTAGACCTTGAAGTTTTCAAAAGCTTCTGACTTATTCCTGAGAAAGAAAATTGTAGTCATTCTTGTATAATCATCAACTAATAACATAAAGTATTTCTCACCTTTTAAACCCTTCATTGTAGCTGTTCCAACTAGATCAGTATGCACAATTTCCAGTAGTCTTGTTGTTGAATATTCTTTGATTTAAACCTAGTCTTTGTTTGCTTTCCTTGTTGACATTGCTTGCATAAAGTGTTGGTTGGTTTCGTAATCTGGGGCATTTCTATAATTGCTTCTTTTTTGCTGATTTTGACAAGGTTATCAAAGTGTATGTGATGCATTCTTCTCTGCCATAGCCAAATTTCATCTTCCTTTCCTAGACAACACTTTTCATTTCCAATTTTATTTAGTACATATATGTTGCTTGAATTTATTGCAGCTGTTGCAATCAATTTTCCTGAACCTTCTTTTCTTATCTCTCACTTTTGTGAATCAAAAGTAACTTTATGACCTTGGTCACACATTTGAATCACACTTAGAAGATTATGTTTCATATCTTCTACTAATATAACATTATCTTCCTTTGTATTCTTGTTTCCAATTCTAAATGTGCCTTTCCCAATGATTTTAGATGAATCATCATTTCCGAAGGAGACTGATCCATCTCTTTCCTTTCTTAATGTAAGAAACCTGTCTTTATCACCTGTCATGTGTTTTGAACAACCATTGTCAACATACCAACCAAGATTCTTCTGCTTATCTTGTAGAGAGAGTGTGCATTCTTCATTTCTATACCGATTCTTCTTTCTTATCCATGTTCTCTTCTGAGGTTCCTTTCTATGACTGTTGTTGTTTTGTTGTGGTTCTCTAGGAGGAAATGTCATTCTGCAAACTTTGGCCATGTGTCCAAAGTTGTTACACCTGTAGCATTCCACTTCAGTTCTCAATGATTCAAACATGTTGTAACTTCTTCTTTGTGTTTCACTAGACCTTCTTGGATAACCCTTTTGTGTATGACTTTCAAGGTTGTTTATGTTCCCTCTGTTAACTTTGCGATTCATAGATTTATGTCCAAAATGATTACATGCATAACATAAACCAAAAGCGATAGTTTGATACCTAAGATTTCAAGATATTCTGAAAGGAGTTTCTCTTCTGAATCCTTCTTCTTCCCGAATCCTATCTGTCGGCTGTTGATTCTGAAATCTGAATCTTGTCAGTGGAGGAGTGTCTCTGTAATATTCCTTGTATATATTCATATCCCCTTTGATTGTTTCTGCATAGATTTTTGGATATGTTTCTTGTTCTGTTGTTTTGGAGCTTGATCCATTTTCTGTCTAATTGTATCCAAGTTCGGACTTGTCATGATGAGGTTTTTGACTGCTGATAATGTCATCCAAAACTTTTGAGTTGTTCTACATATTTTTCTTTTGAAGATCCTTTTTTAATGTGACAATCTATGCTTCCAATTTTTCAATGATCATGTCTATTTCTTCTAGCTGTTCTTTGAGTGCTTCTTCAATTCTTTTATCTTCTTCTATTTGAACCTTCAAATTCATTTGTTCTAGTTCATGAGTGTCTTCTTTCTTGTCTAGTTCCACTTGTAGCTTCTTGTTTTTCCTCTTTTCTCTTCTTATAACTTCTATGGCACACAACAATTATTCTCGGTAGTCAACTTCTACCTCTTCATATTCTTATTCATCCTCTTCATATTATTCTTCATTGTCTTCTTTGTCAGAGTCTTATACTTCCATGAATAGAACTCTTTCTGTCTCACTATCACTGACTTCATATTCGTCTGATGATGATATGTATTCTTTGGTGCATAAGATTTTCTTGAAAACTTTATTTGTGGGTCCTTTTCTTTTATATGTTTGTTTTCTATTTGAGTAATATTCATCATTCCTCTTATTTTTCTTATGAGGACATTTGTTAGAAAAATGACCAATACCATCACAATTAAAACAAATCAAAGGAAACTTACATCTATATATGTTGTCGGTTCCCTTGTTCAATCTTTTGACAAAGTTGGCCACTTCTTCATCATCTTCCAAGATGTCATTGTTGCTGCTATGTTCTTTTTCCTTTTGCTTTCCCTTTTTCTTTGACCTTTTATATTCTTTGAAAGATGCTTCTTTTATATATGGATTTTCCTGTTCGGTTCTCATTTTATATGCTGTGAAGATTCCATGTAGTTCATCCATGCTTATTGAGTCTAGATCTGCTCTTTCTTCTAGTGCTAATATCTTAGGGTCAAATCTCATAGGAAGATATATTATTACCTTTTGAACAATTACAGATTATTTGATTTCTTCTCCCAATCCTATGATTGCATTTAATTTTTCATTGATTCGTAATAAATAAGATGCAATATTATCATATTCCTTCATCTTTAGTTGTTCGAACTGACCTCTGTAAGTTTGATGCCTTGTTTCTTTGACTTTTGAATCTCCTTCATAAATATTTTGAATTTTGTCCCAAATCTCTTTAGAGGATTTACAATGTATAAATTTGGTGAATATCAACTCACAAAGACCATTCAGAAGTGCATTTATGGATTTGGAATTATTTTTACCGAGTTTTATTGCTCTTTCATTTGTCAGCATCCATGTCCTTGTATATATGTTTTCATCCCTCTTCTCCAAAATGTATACTTATGTCCATCAAAATGTGATATTCCATTTTTATACATGTTTTTTCTCTCCATGATCTACCTTTAAGTGGTTAAACTGATTTTTGAAGGAACCGGCTCTGATACCAATTGTTGGATTACTGAGAGGGGGGGTGAATCAGTAATAAATAAATTTAATCCTTTTTCACCATAAAATTAAATTGTTATATCAATGTAGCATCATCATACAATAATTTCAGAGTAAATAAACAATGAACAAATGAGTAATCATACACATGCACAATACACCAATGTTTTTACGTGGAAACCCAAAGTGGGAGAAAACCATATAATGTTTTTTCTTATATGTCTTGAAGAATTACATTCATTGGAAGCACCAGATTCCTTTGTTTTCCATTTGCAACTGGAAGGAGGCTCCAACCCCCTAGTTTCTCAAGATCCATCATGAGGGAAGCTCCAACTCCCCAATTCTCTAGCTACAAACATAAGGAGGCCACAACACCCTATGTTCTCTGGCTACAACTGGAAGGTGGCTACAACCACCTGTCCTTGCCCTGTCCAACTGCCCTGACGTAGAAGTAGAATGATGTAACCACTGTCACACTATTAATGTGAGATATACCACTGTAAAAACATGTATCAATCAACCTGTAATCAAACTTTACCATAAACAAGTGCATCAACATGTAATAAGCCTATACCATAAACAAGTGCATCAACCATGCACCAACTTGTACCTCAACCTGTACCATAAACGAGTGCATCAACCATGCACCAAATATGTACCAATCATGCATCAAATACAAAGAAACTATGACTCATCAATATGTACCAACATCATCAACTATACATCTCATGTACGTGCCAACTCATCAACTACTTGTCTCAACCATGTACCCAACATGTACTTCAACCAAAATCCCTCATAAATTTCATCATCCAAATCTGATTTAAAAATTTGTAATAGAACTGGTGTATATGATCACATACCTACAAACCTTCCTTAACTTTAACAACAAGAGACTGCATTTTCATCAAACTTTACTTTAGTCTCACATGACTAATTTTGGATTAGTCAAAAACCCTAACTTGCAATAATCATAAATATGTACATGTAATGAATAAAGATTGGAAAATGGTACACAATGTTCTTTAGTGTATTTTATGCAAGTTCTCCAGATTTCACTACTTGGAACCTCTCATAAAAGGAGTTATAGAAAAAATGGCCTACCTTGTTGAATTCTAGTGTATTCTAGACAACGAACTTGTAGAGCATGCCCTGAACAGAGTATTTGTTGTATGGATTTGAAAATTGTACACTGAATACTATAGACTGTAATCTAACCAATAAATTTGGTCTTACTGAATTTGGATATGTTATGAAGAATTATGACATTTTTACCCGAAACACATGTTTTAGACTAGTTTCAGGACTAGCCACAAACCCTATTTTCCACGGCATGTAACTCCAAAAGTACAATAACCCAAAAGATTAAATTTGTATCATAGCTACTTGGATATGTTTCCTCAATGGCCTCCCAATTTCATGGTTTGAATCATTCTAAAAGAAAAATTATTGCAAAAATAGTGAGATGACCTGTAAATAACATACCTTGGAAAACATCATCAAAAGAATTTATCCTCCCTTGAATTTCGACCTTCTTTACTTCACCTTCCCTCTGAAATTCAGCTTAGATATCCTTTGGTTACCTCATTAACCTATAGATATTCAATATGCTCAAGTGTGATTAAAATGAGAGAGCCTTGCCTCTTATTTATACTTTCATGTAACTTTTTCAAGGGGTTACAGTTTAACCATCTTAACCCACTTTCCTTATTTTAGAGTTAACCGACTTCTCCACTTAGCAATTTCTCCATTAACTTTATTATTTAAATAATTTATTTTTTATTCACTTTGAATTATAGTACACTCATCACTTCACTTTATTATTTACCTTCTAAAATCTCTTAAACCACTTTGACTACTTTAATCTTTTGGGGCTTTTAGATGACCCATGAGGGTTCTCCAACTTCACATGGCCATAACTCTCTAACCGTGAGGAGTTATGTGACGTTCCACATACCACTGGAAATGGAATGACCTGTACTATCCATATATAATATTATTACCTACAAATATATCAAAACTCATCCCATTATCCATCAAACAAACTTGGGTTCATTACCCAAACCTTTCTCCAACTTCACATGACCATAACTCCGTAACCATGAGGAGTTATGTGACATTGCACATACCACTGGAAATGGAATGACATGTAATATCCATATGGAATAGTATTACCTGAAAATATATAAAAAATAATACCATTATCCATCAAACAAACTTTGGTCCATTACCCAAACCTTTGTGCTACTGAAATTTTCTACCGGACTTTCTTCAAGGGTTGAAATCAATGAAAACCAACCCAAATAATCAACAATAGAAAGCCCTATAAATTGAAATAATTTTAATTGGAATAGTTACATTAGAATGGATTAAGTCCAACAACCTAGGAGATTTCTAAGAACTAGAATAAAATCGAACATGATTTTGTTTTCCATATATGAAATTATCACAAAATTTTTTTTGAAGAGAACAATGATTCAATCCATCTGGAAGTTTTTTTTTTTCATGGTCCGTAGGCCCTTCTCATATATATGTCCCAATATTTGGTGTCATAACAACATCTTCTTTGTATAAATTTCTTTCTAAAGAAAGAGACTGTTTAAGAAGTTTTGATTATGAAGGTGTAGATCCTATATATCTCTCTATTACATAAATTAAAGGAATATTACACCCTTAGTGCATCCTTCAAGATGGAATAAGGTTGCCACACACAAAAACCTATAGAAATTACCATAGCTCCTTGAACCATATTACACC
>ML802779.1:135297-153182 GCA_009831015.1 Picea engelmannii
AAGAGCATGATGTATACTATCCATCCATGGGTGTTGTATCTGCATGTGCATTTTCCTTCATGTCCAAATAACTTCATCAATCTTGTGGTCCAAAACCCATGACTAGGGTTGACATCAATGACAACAACCAATCTTCCAACACATTTCTGTTGAAGATTTCGAAAGTTAAAAGAAAAGGAGGTACATTCTTGCGAGTACTTAGAGTGGTAGCTTGTGGTTTCTTACTCGCGGTTTCTAATGCTACTTTATCTACATTACTTGTGTTATTTACATTATTTACATTATTTACATTATTTACAGGTGCTACAGGAAGGCTTCCTTTGTCTTGAGGATCAGGATTAATTTGTGTGGAAGTCTTCTGTGGAGCTTTGCTTTGCACAAGCTTATTACCATTTGAATTACCATTCTTGCCATTGTCTGAAATATTTTGCAACATCTTTTGTAAAAAAAATGGAAATTTCAACAACTCATAAATAGAAATGTTATCCCGTAATTTTTTAAGATCTTCAACAACATCATAATCTAATTTAGGGATGGCATTACTTTGTTTAGTTTCTACTGATTTAGATGGATTTGGAGGTAAATTTGTAGTGTTCTCGGCAGGAGGTTTATTTTTTGTCTTACTCCTAGTGTTGTAAGGGTGAACAGTCTCGAAGTTAGCTTGAAAGATACTATCCGAGAAGTGTCCGAAGATGTTTGGAGAAGACTCTTCTTCTTGAGTTGTTTCCTGCTCGACTTCGTCTTGAGGGATTTCAGGAGGCATCAAGTCATCTTGGGCTCCTAGAATTGTCTGGAGAGCGCATTGAAAACTTTCCAGGTTCAAGCCTTCGGGGTTTGGATTAGGCCGGTTGGCGGGAAAAGACTTTCGGAAAGGAGGTTTGTAGGGTCCTTTACCCGAAGAAGCTTCTTCTGTCGACCTTTTTAAATCTATAACTTGATTAGACATTTTTTGTACAACTTTGGTTAAATTTTCCAAATTAGAGTTTTCGGGTTGTGTTTTGCTTTGTGTAGGTCTGGGGAGAATTTCAATCTTCTTTTTGGAAGAAGAAACAATCTCAGTTTCGTTGCAAGAAGAGTCCTTAAGACTAAGTATATCTTTTTCAATTTGAGTAGCCTCTTCGAAGGCTTCTAACAATGTGGCCTTTTTAGATCGTTTAACCCAAATAGCTATACTTTGATGTAGAGCTTTAGTGTAGTAAGATATTACAAGACTTTCGGCAGGCATAGAATCTGCAGGGATTCGATTTTTAAGCGTTATAAATCTTTGATTAAAATCTTTAACTTTTTCTTTTGGGTTCATTTTCAAGCTCGAAAGATCCATGACTAAAACTTCCGGAGGTTTACCATCTCCGAATTTTTCCAAAAAGCATGACTCAAACTTTTCCCAAGACACTATGGTATGGGGTTGTTGGGAAAAGTACCAAGTGGATGCATTACCCTCAAAAGTATAAGGGAACAACCTATAGACAATGTCTTCATGTTCAACATTACGGAGTCTGATGGCTAACATAAATTTCTTGATATGATCTTCAACTATCTGTTTCGAATTGGGATCAAACTTAGGAAGCCATTTCTCCGGGTGTTTAGGTAAAGGGTGTTGGGCTCCAGGTACAGCTACAACATCCTGGTCCAACCAGGGTCTAGCAGGGTTGTTCTGATTTGCTATTGGGTAGTGGGTGTGGAAGGCTGAGAAGGTGAATTTCCTTCGTCAGAAGAGGAATCTCCCCCAGAAGAAGAAGGAGATGAGGGAGGTGGTGAAGGAGGTATCCCAGATCCTCCTGCAGTAGGATTTAAGTTTGGATCTAGAGAATTCACAGTGAGGTCGACGTTTCCTAATTGTTCTCTAATATCGGAAAAGTCTAAAGGTTGACCCCACGAGCGGTTTGGTTGCCTTAAACTAGCTAAGGCACTATGTTTTTTAATAAGAGATTGACGAACGATCTCTTAGATATCACCACCTGTAGGATTAGGGGTTGCTGGCTCAACTGTGATCTGTGGATCTTCGGTTGAAGTAGTTGCTGTTTGAGGGGGGATATTATCTTTTGAAGGGCTTCTAGTCACTATAGGTGTGCGATTAGGTGGAGGAGGAGTCTTGCGACCACCTCGTGCCATTAATTAACTTCAGGCCCTCCTTCTAGCGCCATTTGTTGACGGGCGAAATTGACCGTCCGTCAACTGAGAGAGTGGAACTGGTCTGGGGTTGTCTAATAACCCAAGCCGTTTGAAATGAACCACCCTGACGGGTTTAACGGCTTCGTTGGCCGCCCTAAGGTCCTAAGAAAACCAAAGAGGAAACTAGCCTAAACTAACTAATCTATATAAAACAAATAAAACTAACTAAACTAACTAAAACTAACTAACTAAAACTAATATACAAGAAACTAAACTAACTAAAAACAACTAAATCAAAACAACTAATACACTAATCTAATTAATACAAATTACTAAATAAACTAAAACTAATTATAAACTACTCTATCTATTCTATATACTAACTACTAATCACTATTACACTAACTCTACTAATTAACCGTCTAACTACCAGTTATAATACAGCTTATTCACAAATATACAATATACACAGTTGGCAGATTTAAATAAAACCTATAAAACTCATGTGTTTTCTGCCCTAAGACAGTAAGATATGTTTTTTGATTTTTTGTATTTTATGAAGAAGAAGTAAAACTTACTGAAATTAAACGATATAATATATTTACTGAAATTAAACAATCTAATATAAATCTAATTAAAATTATATCTAAATTAAACTACTTAATGAAAACAACAAAGAAAAGATTAACTGACCTGGAAGCGCTCCTAATTTGTCCCGTGTATGATAACTCTGAAGCTGGTCGGAGGAAGTAAAATCGCACCGGATTGATCCAAAATCTTCTCGTAAACGATAGGTTGTGTTTCTCTTTGAGTTGTTAACAGGACAAACAAGACATAAAAAAAATCATAACAATCTTATTATTATAAATCTCTGCAATAAGGGAAACCTGTTATGCAAAAACTTATATTTGATAATTCAACTTATGAAGAAGATAAACCTATCATTCACAAACTGAATTAAACAATTGTTATGTCTTTTAAATACTAGAAGAAATCAGATATGGATAACAATGAATAAATTATATCATTTGCACATGATTAAGATAGCTAAAGTAGTCATTAACCAGATACAAATTGATATACACAACATGAAACAAAATATTGATATGATGAGAGGCTAAAGTTGTAACAAAACACCAAATTCTGCCTCAGTCTGTATTAGAATTCCATATCCTTGTTCTCCCACGAATGAGGATGAACATTATTACAAAAAGTGATAAGTATATATAAGTCTCTCCACAGGGTAAAACTTCCCTGTGGATAATATCAAACTGTTTTACACAATCTGGGAGATATCCCAGAATCAACTAAACTAGGAAAATAAAATGCAAGTGAAATATTTGAAATATCCCCTAGCTGCTCAATAACTCTACTGCAATTTCGAATTTACCTGCAATAGGCCAAAAATATCAAATTAGAAAGATATTTCATCAACAAAATAATAAAAATCTAAACTTACAGACTTAGCTACAGAATCATCTGATTCTGTAGCTAGTCTAAAATAGCATACAGGACCAGATAGAGATAAAATAAAATCTTTTTAAAATAATCCAATTTAATTTTCTTTTAATAAAGATTGAAATCAAATCACTAATGGTTCAAATGAACTTATCATTCAAATTAAACAAAATCAAAAGGGATTGGATCGAAACAGGAGTAAGAATACTGTGTTCTTCAGTTGCCATAAAACCGGGTCAACAGTAACAAGGTTGTTCATATCCAATTGAAATTAATAGTGAATCATATCGTATAAGATACGATGTAATCCAACACAATCATAAGCCAACACAATCATAATCCAACAAAATCATAATCGATTTGTTACGGCTATAACAATGTGCATAAGATTCATGTTGTTTTAATCAAATACCAGCATGGAAAGACTGTTACGATTATAGTCAAATAAAACATTCATAATAGCATCAACCAAACTTTGCCATAGATTTCGATCGCTGAGTGTTACACAGTCAACAGTCATGATCAAAAATAGTAATCACAACCATCATCAAATCGACAGAGGTGATAATCGTAAACTGGGCAACAATCAAAACAAATCGTGACTGAGTCAAATATAGAAACAAATCGTAATCCTGGGTATAATCACTTTCGTTCCCCAAATCAAATTTAACCAATATATTTGTTGCAATATGAATCGAGCTGATAACACGGTCAAACAAAACAATGCGAACCGATTGTTTGGGTATAACAGTTATGATTCGTATTTATTCACAATTTGGTTACATATTAACATAATCATATTGAATGGTATTCGAATTAGTCGAAAATGACATGGAATATAAAATCATAATAGTTGCCCATTATTTCCAACCATATCGTATAGAATATAGCCAATTCGAATCGAGACATTGACTGTGTTCAAAATTGAAATACCTGAA
The DNA here is from genome assembly GCA_009831015.1 of Picea engelmannii. Classification (NCBI taxonomy): domain Eukaryota; kingdom Viridiplantae; phylum Streptophyta; class Pinopsida; order Pinales; family Pinaceae; genus Picea; species Picea engelmannii. The sequence goes on from ML802779.1 coordinate 139,806, forward strand.
ACAGCCTGTGTTTAGAAAAGATATTAACAACTTCAATAAGCAACAGAGTATTCAATTCAAACCAAATTAAAACAATCAAATCCATAACACGATCAATCGAATCAAAGCTAAATCCAATCAAAATTAAAACGATAAATGAAATTTGACTAATCAAAACAAAACTATGCATATAGTGCATGCTTATGTGTCAAAGAAAATCCACGCTACAAACAGAGCTATGAGTTTGTCATATAAACAGGTGATAGACATACCAGTGAGGCTGCTCAAGCTATGCTAATTTTGAATTGATGACCGTTGTAGCCGACTCCACATTCTTAAACAAAATAGAACCTGTTGTTCATTGTTTCTTATCAGTGGATTGCAATTTATCCTTTTGACTCGTGAGCCTTGCAACTTGATCCTCCAGAGCATGAATTCTGGACTATAGCATCGGCACATCAAAGTAATACCTTTCTAACCCCGAGCCACACTGATCACATGGTGGAGCAGCCGGTTGAGATAGAGCAGGAGGGGGTTTTGACGAGTCATCGGGGGTTTCACAAGGCAGTTTAATGCCTGGATAACTAGGGTCGTTTTGCAAGCAAGGTGGTAGGTTTTTCACAAAATCGTATGTGGATTTGGTACAAATACCTTCCGAATAGGGATACTCACTTGCCAGGTAACGTTCCACCTCTGATTGGAAATCTTCACTCACCATGATAGGGTCAGGGTTTACAGGAATTTTCGGTTTGTTTCTTGCCATGCAAGAGATTAGTTGGGCATTCTTTTTGCCTTTGGAATTCGTAGTAGGTTTGGCTTTAGGCCTTTTAGCCACGGGTTTAACAGTTTCGACATCCTTGGTCACAGACTGGGGTAGGTCGATAGGTGAGTCGGGTAAGGGTTTAGGTAACATAGCACTGTAAGGTACCAGGGGTGCAGACTTTCCCTCACTCACCACAGGTTTGTCAACCTGTGGTGGGTTTGAATCTTCAAAATTATTATGAGTAAGAAAATCATTCCAACAGTCTCAGTGTAACCCCAAATGACAAACAACAATCATTTTAATCAACCCAAAGAGAAAAAGGCTGCTATCAACCTGATTCCGTTTGTATCTTTTAGACATTTTAAACAGGCTCCTATGCAAGTAATAAGTTATATTAAGCTCGTAGCCCATGAAAACCATAAGTAAATGACGGTGATAAAATAAAACAAAACCATAGCGACCCTCGCAGGTGATAAATTGTTTGACTAACATCAGCAAATCATGCCAACGATGCTTGAGCATGTTCACGGGAAAACCCTTGTCGCAGGAGCTCACCCTTCGCGACTGGAAGATCAGTGTCCATGGGACATCTTCCACTTTGCAATTTTTTGACCATCTCTATCCATTGGTAGGCAGACCGGTAGCTAAGCTGAGAAATTGCTCGTCAATTTCCAATTTCACATCCCCAACCTTGGCTCGACAGCCATCAAAGGTTAATGTGAATTGTCGAGCCACGCAAGGGTTAAAGCCATCAAAATTTCGTATGAACGGGAGCCATCCAAATTCCTCAAGGTCACTGTAAGCACTGTCGAAAATCAACAACGCCTGGATACCATTGGGTTCATCCCTTATGACCGGAGCCATGGTGCGGGCGCCTGGTAGGGTTCAGATTAAACACAACAACACATAGGAGAAAAATCGTTTATGCTAACAACTACGAACGATGAAAGGGGAAGCAAGTTAATGTGCGCATGAGAGGGTGATGGGATTATCCACCACCATGCATAGCAGTAATGACAAAGTACAATGTTGTTCAATCAATCATGACATCGTTCAAACCATATTAATCGGACAACCCAAGGATTAAACGGTGGATGATATACCAATGCACCAATCTATTGTTTGAAACCATGAGTGTTCAACATTAAATCAAAAACCCAAATGTTTAACCAATGCGCCATTGCATAATGTGTAATCAAACATTTATAAACATTGTGACCAATGATTTCATAAAATCGATAAGCCCAGAGCTTATAATAACAAGGATCACATTATATAAAAATCAAAATCAACCATGACCCCTATAGAATCAAATATAACCCATAAATTTACATGCTCAATGCCTTATCAATTAAATAAAAATCAAGTTGCGCAATCAAAGTAAGAATAGGCAAATGGACATAGTTCGAAAAATCATTTCATCCACTTAATAACAAACCAAAGGTAAGTGATTTTCAGAATATCAATGAGAAGATCATGACAGTTTGAATAACGATGGAGGATTTTTCACGCTTATAGTCATGAAAACTAAATCGAAACCAATTTGCAAGTGTCGCAAGAAATGAAAATATCGTCTATTTGCAAAATGCGACAGAAATTTGAAGTTCAAGAGACATAGGTGTAGGCATCTTATAGGGTAATGAAAAAAAATTGAATTGGCTGCCAACATGAATCTAATCAAGAATCTATCATGATAACTATGTTTAGAGGAGATTCACAACTAAGGTATACCATCCCACCATCATATATTTATTATACACTAAAAACAAGTGCCGATGAAAATTTATATGGAAGGAATATCCAAAGTCTATCAAACATGAACTCTTGTACACATGAGTTTCCAAAGTTTCAACAAAGGCATCTACACCATCCTATTGATAATAGCTTTTATAATCACCATCATAATCATTATTTTCTTTCTTATTCTTCTTCCTCTCTTCCTTGTAGTCCCTTTCAAAATGCTTGACCTTACCATAGTTCCAACAATTTTCCTTGGAATTTCCAAGAGACTTATGTCTCCCACAGAATTTGGATCCACCCTTTTCTCTCTTATTTCATTTCTACTTTTATCTTCCATGAAGAACCAAGTCCTCATTGATGGATTCAAAATATTTTATCCTCACCTCCTCTAAAATTAAATCATCAATGAACTCATCAAGTACCAATGTCTATACAATAATTCCAATGGCCATTACTAGTATGTACCATTAATCAAGATAATAACACAAAAGAGTCATGCAATGATCGTCTTCATTCATATTCACTCCAATTGAGATCAATTGAGTCACAATAGTATTAAATTCATTCAAGTATTTGGATATAGAATCATCATCATGCACAACAAATTTTTCCATGATTTGTTTTTATTAACTAAGGCTTTAGCCTGATATAAATCCCCTAACTTATTTTAGAGTGGTTTTGTAGTTTTTTATTCATAAATATTAAATATTAATAAATTATCCAAACTGAGCCTAATAAGGATTCTCACCTTTCTCTCCAACACCACCCACTCTTTATCTTTGATACTAGTGGGTTTTGTTCCACATACTACAAGTTCCCATAGATCTCAATCTATGAGAACATCCTCCATCTTGAGCTTCCACAACTCAAAGTTAGTGACATTAAATTTCTTCATTTCTAATCTAGATGTGCTCATCATTTCCTTGAGACAATATTTCCTTCTCCTCATGCTCCTACTCAAACCAATATTAGATAAAAAAAACTTTGTCCTTGAGACCTAGTGTCTGAGGTGACCAAGCTATGATACTAAATGAATGGAAATAGAGGTAAGGAATACACTTACTACACTAATCCATGAGATAATAATGTGCATAAACTTAAAAAATAAGATTTGTAGAAAAATGAATAAACAACAAACCGTTAACAACATGATTTCCTAGGGGAAACCCTTCCAAAATAAAAACCTCACAATCTAAAGAACACTCAATGTATAATTCAATAAATAATGGTTACACTATAGAGTCTCTATGCTCCCAACAAGAGTGTTCAACAATAACATAAGGATTATGGAGAATTTTTGATAGCATAACAATAAGTTAAAACTTACACTCTATTTTCCTCCAACCCTAACACTCAATAAATAGGCATATCAAAAACATAAACCATTTATGGTTTTCAAATTCTACATGATGGAAACTACTAGGAATTAATTTTCCAACTATTGTTGCTTAGCATTTTTTTCCTACTACTGATTTGTATTTATTACTTGACACTACTCAAAAGTTATTCCTTGGCACTACTATACATTTATTCCCTAATATAGCTATGCATTTATTACTTGGTACAACTCAACAATAATTACTTTCTCCACTACATGACTGTAAGGTGTATAACACACTTTTCCCAACATGGAAGAAGAGACTACAAAAGCACAAGAAGAAAATCCCTCAGAAGGGAATAAAAAGTAAGAACAATATAAGGAGATAAATAACCTGAAGAACCACATGTTGAAGAATTAAATAATGAATAACCAATAGCTAAGGTCATTGTATATCTCCACCTAGACCACCCAGAGAAACAACATACATCAAGGAAAGGGCATGAGCATCAAAAACCTTACTATGGATCAACATGGAACCAAAAAGGAATCCAATATGGAGGAACATGGAGGACTAAAATAAATGAATGGAGATATTATAGTAATATAATGAATACATGTAACCCAAGAAGAAACCAGAATCAAGATCAAGGAGGGAAGGCCATAGTTGGACCCCATGTCCACATTTCATTAGGATTGATGGATGCTTGTGCATGGTACTAGTTGACTACATTGCTTAATAGATCATGTTATATGGATTATTCTCATGTTTCAAGGAAAAAAATGTGAAGGGGGATGGGATGTGATGTACCTAGGAGGATAATATGGGGTACCTAGGGAGGTACCCAAGAGATAATGAATGTAATGTGGTCATAATCATGGAATAGACCAACTTGGTAGTTGATGGGTAATAGATAGGCCCACTAGGTAGTTAATAAGAAATAATATAATAGTAAGGGGTAGTTGTCATAAACCCCTAGGAATACTAATGATAAAGTATATATACCTGGGTATCATTGTATTGGGATATATTGAATGTTACAGTATTGGAGCAAGCATAGCTTGTGGAGTGATTCTTTCCATAAGGAGTAATTTATGTTGTTACCCTCCCTTAAGGGTTCTTCTCTATATTCACATGTTCTTTGTGATGTGAATGTTTTGGTATTTCTAAATTTAAGGGCTTATTTTTTAAGTTAAGGGTTATATTTTATCTTTTATCTATCAAGGTTTACTACACTTTTTCACCAATAAAAATATATATTTCAAGTAATTTAATAATCAAATATAGTTCACCCCAGATGGGGTGACACGAAGGGAAGCTTTGCCACTTGGCTTAGCACTGAACCATGGCTTAAATATTGTAGGCCGCTCCCCATCCCTTTAGTATTAAAGATGGGAGCAAGCCATTACAACAGTCATACAGATGCGGGACTTCTCCCTCGCGCAAAAGAGCCGGCACTGCAAACATTCAATATGATCGAATTAAGGAGGATCGAGGTGTTGTTGTCCCATGAAAATATGAAAGCAAGGAGGTCAAGACATAGCTGGTTCATTCTTGTTCTGAACCTCCCTGCCGACTATGAGCTCTAGTGTGATTTCTTCTGTATCCCGCTGAATCCAGGGGTGTCTTCTATTCACTTCTCCTTTGCAATGCCAAGGGAGTGAGGCAAGCCTCGCCACGGTTCATCTTGGCACACCCACGCTACACAACAACAGAGAAGGAAACATATGGAATGTGCACTCTCGATGGCCAATTCTATCCTTAGGAAAAGAGTGAGAGTCGCCTGTATTGCACTCCATGCTACTGTCACTGAGTCTGCAACGAAGAGGAGAGCCCATACTCCACTAGCTCAGGATAATTGGAAACCCACAGACATGAAGCGAGTTGAAATTTCTGCAATTGAGCCTGAAACACAAGTGGGAAGCAACTTGAAGGAAGAGCCTGACGAAGAGTTCCCAATCTGCTACGTAGAGAAAATACCATGCCCGGATGATATTGCGACAGCCTTGGAACCTCAAGAAACAGACACGAAAAGGAGGAGGCTCTGCGAGGACATCCCAACCTGCTACATCGAGGAAATGCCATATGAGGATGAGGGCTCGAAAAGAGCCTGTGTGGTAATGGTGCACCACATAGACATTGCCACCATGGACAAGAACAAGGTCGGAGCCGAAGTGGGGAAAGAAACCTCAGGCGAGGCAGTTACCAACGAATTGCATGCTCCACTCCTCCGCGCAGCACATCGGGATCTCGTGTTCGAACTCCGAGGCCAAATGGTAGACCAGGAGCACAGAGCCCTCCTCATGGGACAACGCTTGGACCTACTCCTGAACGCTTACTCCAATGCTCCAGCTAATCGAAAATGCCTAATGTGTGCACAATTGTTTGTCATTCAGGCCAAATCCGTGTGTCAGGAGGACGAGAGGGACTGGTCACCGGGTATTTGAGTTTGTCTTTTTAGTCTGGTTTTCAATTATGATGTTGTTCAGAGTTAAGATAATCTATTACCATTTGTCCTGGTTTCCTTCGGGTAGGACAGACAGCGAAACAATATTTTAAGCCTATCTTCCTAGACATGCTACACTTGCCCAAAACTATGTTGGTTTCCGGTAAAATGGCAACACATTTGGTGGCACAGTAAACTTATATCTCTATGTATTTTTGTTAATTTTATATAGCAGGTAACACACTTTTTTACTTTAAAAAAAATTAAAAAATCAAATATAGTTCTATGTTGAGAGATTATACATCATCATCATAAATAAGAAATAAGGCTCTAAACTAATGTTCTAATGATGTTTATTGTGTACAATGCATTATACCTACAATATTTTCCCCTTAGCCAACTAATCACCTCCTATTGCTTTGTTTATTTTTCCTTTATTCTATATAAAAATCACATATTGATGTAGAGAAATGTTTTAGGATGTCATGTATGGAGTAAATTATTGTACTCCTAGTTTAATACAGAGTATGCTAATCTTGTAGAAAACATAACCTATTTCTTACCACAAATTTGATAAGAATTCGACAAAAAAATTAAGCATGGGAAAATTTCTACCATAATCCAAGATTTATGCATGGTGGGACAATGCCCTTAGGGGTTTTTCTCGATTTTGAATGGACATAGTTTATAAAAAATTCAACCAAAATTCAAAATCAATATAATCTCAAAATTTTTATATTGTCATATTTCCATAACTAAAAGAAAATTTACTAGAAATTTAAACAACTCCATTTAATATAGTTTAGGATAAATATATTTCAAAGGAGATAGACATCTTATTTAGGGCACATGGTAGAAAGATATATGCATTATAAGGATGATAGTTGGTAATGGAGGATTTACTTTCCCATAGGCCCCCACTTTCCTCTTCCATTTAGTGGAATCGTATCATTTATCAAAATTAAAAGTAGTGGATAAAATATGAAAATCTTATATTCCTAAGGAGAAATTTTGAACACCACAAACATAGGAAAGCTACGTGACAAGTAGAAAATAAAGCATATAAACAAAGTCATTTTTATGGTGGAATCTATTTCGAAAACAAGTGCTACAGTAGTAGCGATGTCCCTGTCGTAATAGGGATGCGGTAATAACAATGTCTCTGCTGGTAATAGTGCGGTAATAATAATGTCTCTGTTGGTAATAGCAGGATAGCCAACAACGATTAAAATAGTAGGAAAACAATTGGACACTGACGAGAAATGTTACCTTCAGTCTTAGTTAGTAGAGTTAGCTTCAGAAGGAAGGTCTTGCAAGACTACAGGCCTTTCTTTAGTTCTAGGAACAATTCAACGATACCTGTGATCTACTAGGGAATATGGACAATTGTGAAGTGCACTCAAAATAAAGACATTGGTATTTTGAGCTTGCTTAATTCATGCATGATATCAAAGGGAGAAAACATCGAAACCAAGAAGTACTATTGAATGATCTGCTTATGCACCTACCCAACTGATCCTGGTACTAGCCACTCCTCCAAGAGATGCAATAGCTAGATCTTTTGAAAGGCTAATCCCACTTATGCTCTTAGACCAACTGATACTCATTTACTTTGAATGGGACTAACTCAACACTCATTAGGCTAGCTTAGATGAGGGAGACATGGTTAAGAAAATGAAGCAAAAACTACACGGTCCTGATTATGTGTTAAACACACTCATAGAAAACCTCCAATCCTTTAACATTAAGGAATTATGTCATAATTGTTGACCGAACATAAGTTCTAACCAACATACATGTATGCACATGATCCTCTTCTGCAACCAACAAAAGCATGCCCATAATCCTAGTGGAAAATCTAAGGTCGACAAAAATTGACTTTGAAGAACTAATGAACCGCCATATTCAGAAGCCTTTCAATAGAATAAATTAGTCTTAGCCTTTTTCGAGTCGATATCACACATGTTTTTGTTACTTACCTTGATTCAACATTCTGGAAGCTTTGGAAATATTTTTTAGTGGAATAAAAATAAAATTACCAATATAGTCCATCTTAAGCAACTTTTTCAATCGATTTTTAGGAGTTTGACTAGCCATCTAGATTATTTATTTATGCCCACCGAGATTATTCTACCCACAGGAAGTATTTTGCCTTTAGTCGACTAGACCAATCCTCATTTATTCTTACATTGTTCCTATACTTATCAAATATCAAATTTGGATTGAAATTGAAGTTCAAATTGAGGAAGAGTCCTACTTTAAAATATTGTTTTTATAATTTTGCAATTCAATTATAAAAAATAAAAATAAAAAAATTATTAAATTGTGTATCTTATTAATTTGGGCATTTGTATTCTTAATCCATTGTTTTAGAAGGGCTATATGTATTAACTTTAACATCAAGTAATTAAAAACTCATGTAAGGCTCATCTGACTCATTTATTTATAAAAAAATGTTTTGATAATTTGTTTACCAAATCAAAATAAAGATTTATGTGAGAAAATGTTAAATAACGTAGGGTTCAATGTGACCTCATTGTTTTGCCAGAGTGAGGCTGATGAGTCTTTTTATATATTAATATTTTTTCATAATATAAAATTAATCTCATTGTTATGCGAGAGTGAGGGTGATGAGGTTTTCTATATATTAATATTTTTTCATAATATAAAATGGATAATAAATTACTTTAATGGTTCTGCAACATCACAAGAAGCTATGATTTTTAGGAATAGCCAAATTGGTAAGAGAAAAAATAATTTWAAAATTTWAAATGTTGACACTTGGTTTGTTAAACATACGATGAGTGATGAGTGGAAGCACAAGTGCCATATATAGCTGGCCACAATATTACCGGCCATCCCTACCATGAAGCAGCGAATGTTCCTCTCCGATCTCAATCTGTTTTGGATTCCCTTTAACCCGGTACAGTGGCTTCTCTTTTATAAAACAAGCCCGAAGAACGAATTTTCTACGTGAGGAGCCTGTCATTAGTTCACGTGGATTTCTATCCATTGGCAGGTCCGTTGGACATTAAAGGAGGAGATCAATCGGATCGGCCTAAAGTTGACTACAATGATGGCGGAGCGGAATTCGTTGAAACTTCTATTGATATGGCTTTTCAGGATATGGTAGATGAATATTTTCAGTACAAAAGCTTCTTCAAGCAACTCGTCCCCAGGCATGCAACGCGTCCCCATGCATTATGGCTTTTTAGGATATGGAAGATGAAGATTTTTAGTACAAAAGCTTCTTCAAGCAACTCGTCCCCACGCATTCTAACGGTTTGCAGAATGAAAGCTACGACGCTCCGCTTCTCTCAATATAGGTTTGAAAAATGCTCTCCATTCCTAATTCTGCAACTAGCTAGCACAGATCTTCTGCTCTAAGATCCTGTAAATCCACAGTTGGGTTCATGAAATTATGGTGAACCAACATATGGGAATGAGGGCTTCCAACATGAATTTAGCTAGATTAGGTATTTCATTTTCTACACACACATTAAGAGTTCACAGAATTTTCTAGCTGGGCTGTAGAATGCGAATGCGCCTCTTAGCCCAATATAAAGAAAAATCACGGTATGTTTCAAGCGAAATGGGTATTGCAGGTCACAACTTTTCGAGGAGGTGGAATTTGCATAGGAACCAGTATTAATCACGTTATTGTAGACGGGAACTCATTTTGGCATTTCATGAAATGTTGGGTGGACCATAGCAGAGGACTTCTGATTTCAAATAATCCAGAGTACATATATATAAAAGAAAGAAAGGGTCAAAGAGTGAGTGAGAAGGGGTCCTTCCTGCAAGAAAGTACAAGAAAGAAGAGTGAAGGTACAGGTCCTGAAAGGTAGTCATGCCCTTCTTTTAATGATAAGGGAAGGAAGGAAGGAAGGGTCTTATTGATTCCCCTTACCCGAGGGTACCAATGCGCATCGTCATCCCACCCTTCTCTTTAGAAAAGAGTGAGTGAGGATATTCAGGGTTGACCTTCCGTGGGATAACCATAAAGATGAAGTAGGGGGCAAGGCTACCAGCAAATGGTAGGTAGCCCCTTATGGGACAAATTGGTATTGATAGGCAGTGACAAATAGCTCATAATTCTTATTTCGAATTCTTCTCAACGGTGGCAGGACTTAGCGATGTCAGGACTTAGCGACGGTGGTGGAAGGTCTTAGCCATGGCAGGACTTAGCAATGGTGGCAGGACTTAGCAAGTTAGACCCTTGCCATAGTGCCATAGTAAGTTCAACCCTTGCCATAGTGTCAGGAAGAAATAAGCAGGCCATTTGTCTACATGCATGTGTGTCTCTTTGCATGCATGTAGGTGGTGGAGACGGGAGACAGTGGCATCATACATTGAAATTTGGGAGGAAGACGACATTGAAAATGCATGCATGTAGGTGGTGGAACTGGAGGTGGTGTAACTGGAGGTGGTGCAAGTTGTTCAACTAGAGATGATGGCGTGAGACATTATTAGTCACACATTTTTGGGTGAATTAAAAACTCATATTTATGGGTGAATTGAAAACTTAGAACAAATAAATGGAATGAAAATCATCATCCAAATCAAAATCATAATCATAAGTTAAAAGAAAGGATTGGGATTGTATTTTTACATTGGGAGGAGCTAAGCCTCCAATAAAACTTTTATTGTTAGAGCAAATAGGATAATAGATAAATAATTTTTATTAAAATATTTAGTATGAAAAATTACAACTCATATATAAAGTTAAAGTTATGGATATATCAAATGTATTAAAACCATGCTATAAAATTATGGATATATCAAATGTATTAAAAGTCAACATCAAATTAATTGACAATCAACGCCGTATGAACCCTAAAGTCCCTTCTTGCCTTTGGGAGGGACTAATAAGAGTCCAATGGTCATATATTTTGTAACAAACAAGTCTTAAAATGATTTGGTTAAAATATAAGAAGGTATCAAATATGTGTCAAATATCTCTTTATTTTTTATTCATTTACTAAATAATATCTATGAATATTATCAACACTATTTTTTAAGTAAATCATTCCATATATATCACAAAGTATAAATTCAGTTATAATTCAAGGTTACCATTTATGTCATCTTTGACATTTCCAATTAATACTTAATTAGAGAAATATGGTTAAGTAGTAGTAATGTTGAAATCCATAAAAGGAGTTTTAACTCACATGTTCAAAATTTATGACATGCAATTTTTGAGCCCTCATATTAAATAATGTATTGTTACATTGTTGAGAGGCCAGAGTGCCCAAACAATTATTAAAAGACCATCGTGTTTAAGAAATGTAATGTGTGATCATTATTAATAATAAATACACCGTCGGTTGCTAGACGGAAAATGAATAGAGTTATAGGGGGATATGATTCCACAAGAGAGGGCATTTGAGGGGCTAAGTGTTTATTTCATTTTTTTTTAATTACCCATTTTTTTTAATGGGGGGGGGATCAGTTACGTGAGCTCTTGGGGGGGAGGCCAAGAGGTTCTTGATCCCCACGAATTACAAAAACCTGTCCCTGGTCTCTGGAAGGGGTTCTTCGGTTGGTTGATTCTCGCATTCGTTTTGGTCATTCACTCACTCTCATTTATGTCCCCATTCTGTTGATGTTGTTGGTTGCCTCATGCGTTTATTCACTCGATTTGTTCACTATTCATCTTGTCTCGTGGATTCTACACTCCATTCTTTTATGTCACCCACTCATCTTTTCTCATTTTCGTGTCTTGGCTTGGGAAAGGAAGACAAAATGTTGAACAGAAGCCATGGTATTGTTGGCTGTAGAGATTGCTAGTGTAATCCAACCATGATTTGAGGCCTACATTTCTAAGATGCTTTGGTCAGTGTCTAACTTTTCTCACAGCTATGAGTCCTGAGAGTCCCAACATGGAGATTTTGGATCAATTGCACTGGAGCCTTGGAAGGAGAAGGACTGCCTAAGGGACTGCGTGGCAGAGAAGGGTGGAGGTCCATTCTCTTGGGTGGTGTAGGCTAGGTAGAAGAGAGCTGGGTACTTGGATTTTTGTGAGTCCTGGAGAAGCCTGTGAGAGATTGAGTGCTGACTAGTTTGGGAAGCCAAGTAACACTTTGGAACCGTCCTTATGGATTCATATCCTTGGCTCAGGGGTGACATGGTTGTTGAGACTTGGAACAACAGTGTCTATGGTTGGGTAGAACGTCCTTGGTCTGCAACCAATTGGTGTCTTCTTTTATAAAAGATAAGTGCTCCATATTATGGTTTCCTTTGCTTGTGTATTATTTATGCTGCATATTCAATGATTGCATCTAAGATTTGTACTTATAATATGCATGCTTTCTAGTTAATGTTGTGCATGGTATATTGTGCATGTATTTCATTTTGTAGTATGAATCTTGATCATTGCATGTATGTATTTCATGCTTCTTTATTAATTAATTGTTATCATATATTCAAAATCATCGAAGAGGTGCATTCTTGGTGTGGCATGCCCGACCGGTGGATGGTTGGTTATGTTACAAATTGGTATCATAGCTTCTGGTTCAAATACCAGACTGTTATGGGCCAGAACAAGTGTGAACCGGGAAGATTCATTGTCACAGATGTTATATATCTGTGCCAATTTGGGGAAAAATGGTGGAAACATTTGAGTCAAATCCCCCAAATTCATTAACGGAACTGAGTTTGAATGATTCCAGGATTGTCTAAGAAGTTGATGGTTTCGATCTGCAGAGTTGTGGAGTCGAATTCAACTTAGAAGGTCAAAAAATTCAAGTTTTAATGACCGCTATAATGATGGCTAGAGTTTGCAAAATCGATGGTTCAGATCATGTTCGATCTTGGATCAATGGTCCAAATTTGTCCTTGAATTTTTTTAAAAATTTGAATGTTTACAAAGTTTGGCGAAATTACCAAATTGATCGTTGGGATTGATTCAATGATTTGAGAAATGAAGAACATTGATGGTTCATATTCATTTCGGTTGTTTGGGGAGTTGGAGAAAATCAATGGTCAAGATCATCTTGGTCGGAAGATCAATGACCTAGATTCACCTAGGATTTTGTCAAAAATTCTAAGTGTGGAAGTTTGCCAAAAACAATCACCAAGGACCCTTGGTCGTGGATCGATGAGTTTGGTGAAGGGTTGAATATCGA
>ML802779.1:156518-180201 GCA_009831015.1 Picea engelmannii
GTATCTTGCAGAAAATCTCTCTAAGTCCCAAACTCTAGAGGAAATCTAGACCATTTGTGTTTAAGGACATGTATCCACAGATCAGCCTATTGGGGAATTCGATGTTCGAGGGATTTGTGGTGTAGTGTGGAGAAGTCTCTTGAAGTTTCGAAGTCCTAAAGTCGTGAGGAACTAAAGTGAAGTGGTCTGCTGATGTCACCTAGGGTGATGTGGACACACTTGATTCTTTCCACGTGTCACAGTGCCTCATTTTTTTCAAAGAATGTTCATGCCAGTTAGTATATGACATGTGTCACCCGTCATATAGGGCCACGTCTATGTGCCTTATTTTCTGCCACGTAGCACCCCTTGGTGCCTAGTTATCGATGAAGACTCTGAAAGTTGACCAATTCGACATTCTAAAGGAATGAAGTGTGATGAAGGTGGAACCCCCAAAGCTCCGAAGAGCAGAGTAAATCCTCATCATTGATCGGGAGAGGACATGGGGCAGTAGATCTCGTAGTCCAGAGACTTGGCACTCTAGAGGATTCCAGGCATAAGAAGTTGGGGTTGAGGACTCCAAAAGCCTGGAGTCCATCTCATCCTTTTATTACAGTAGACATGTGGTGCAAGATCCCAAGGTCTCGAGACTTGGTACTCAGGAGAATTTGAGTTGCAGGTTGCTTTGAGTCGAGAACTCCCGAAGGCTAGAGTTAATCTCCACCGTTGATCGAGAGATGATACGTGGAGGAAGGAGAGGAGCTCCAATATTTCAGAACTCCATGATATCTGTGGGGAGGTGCTTGGGAAATCCCTAAAGCCTAGAGTTGTGAAGAAAATCCTAGTTGTTGATCGGGAAAGGATACATGGAAACAGATCTTGCAGTCTAGAGACTTGGCACTCCAAAAGAGTTGAGAGTGTGGACACTCTGAAACTCCCAAAGCTCGGCTTCCTAGAGCTCCTGTTTACCGTCGATGTCATCCCTTAATCAATTTTGAACTACATAATCTTAGATATAGTAATTCTAACACAGAAAAGTGCCAGGAAGGATTTGGCCCGCGGTTTCGAGCCTTGGTCACTTGGGAAAGTGGTTTGAAGGAAGCACCTATGCAGAATTGATTTATGTATCGGCCTGAGGGATAACATGGAAGTGTTATTTATATATATTCTTCACGATTTGAAATGACCTGTAGCATTATTGAAAAATTTTGTTTATCATATGCTTAATTTTGGAAAAATGGTCACTTGCACATTTTGCAGAATTAAGGGATTTAAACATATCAACTCAGAATGCGTATTGAAGAAATGGAAGAAGGCGAGGGAGCCTCCAGCCATGATATGTTCAACAACACAGGTATTACAACAGAGGATGAACACCTTAAGTAACCACTCACATAACTATATCAAAGATCAACACACAAATGTTTTCACGTGGTAAAACCCCTATGGGGAAACATCCATGACCCTAACCAACATGGCCACTTGGAGCAGTTTATTAATGAAAAAGAAAAAGATTACAAAGGGATTTTACAAGAGAGTTTCTCACAATCGATCATCAACAAATGACCCTCCATTCTCTTTAAATAGAGATCATGGACCAATCGGGTGTTAAGCCACAGATCAATGGTGGTTAAGATTGAGGAGAGTATGAACCGTCAGATTACTCTATGTCAAGAACATATCGTGCCCATCGAATTTCCTAACTACAAATGCATACTAATGCATACTAAAGAAACACACTAAGAAACACACTTTTACCTAACAACACATTAGATCAAGTAGATCTTAACTAACTCCTAAGTGTCTAAATATCCTAACATCCCCCCTTAAAAACAACTTGGGATAGGATTGAAGGATTTACAATGGTGCCACAATAGGAGAAGGAAGGACGCATTAGAGCCTATCCCCCATTAATGAAAAATTATCGAACTCCTAACATAGATGGAAGTTTGGAAGACTTCACTTCTGTAAGAGACTTTGCGAAAATGTTTGCAACTTGATCTTCTGTAGGGAAAAAGAGCACTTCAATAACTTGATCATGAAGGAGATTTCTAATGAAGTGCGTGTGTAGCTCGATGTGCTTTTTCCACTGATGTTGAACTAGTCCTTTGGCAATATTGATGGAACTCTAATTGTCGCACCAAAGGCTAGTCAGATGCTGCTGCTAGAATCCAAACTCTAAAAGGATTTGTCGAAGCCACAAGGCTTCTTGACTTGCATTTACCACTGCTCGATACTCTACTTTTGCTAAAGAAAGTGCAATAGCCTATTGTTTCTTATAGGCCCAAGTGGTAGGTCCTGAACCAAGACTAAAAACATAACCTACAGTAGACTTATGATCATCAAGGTCGCCTGCCCAATCTGAATTAGTGAAACCAACCAATAAGGGAGTCCCCCATGAACTATAATGTATCCCGAATTGAATTGTACCATGAACATAGTGAAGTATCAATTTAGATGCTTTCCAATGGATTTCATGGGGTGTTTTCATATACTGGGCAACAAATACCAACATCAAAGGAAAGATTAGGACAATTATGAGTAAAGTATAAGAGGCTACCAACTAACTGATGATACAAGGTGGCATCAACTTCAGGAGAAGTATAGGTGGAAGTAAGCTTGAATCTAGATTGGAATGGAGAAGAGGTTGGTTTACAATTGTCCATGTGAAAGCAACGAAGAAGGTCATAAGCATACTTATACTTGGAAAGAAAAATTCCTTCATTGGTTTCCAAAACTTAGAGGCCCGGGAAATAGTGCAAAAAGTCTAAGTCTGTCATTTCAAATTCCTTCTTAAGGCTATTTTTCACATGGTTTAAAAGTTTTAAGTAACTACCAGTAAGGATAATGTCATCAACATAAAGGACAAGGATTATGAGATGGCTTCCTACTTTCCTGGTATAAACATTAGGATCAAAATGGCATCTAGAAAATCTAGTGTCAATAAGAAAGATGTCCATTTTGGCATACCAAACTCGGGGAGCTTTCTTAAGACCATAAAGAGATTTCTTCAGGGGACAAACAAGGCTAGAGTCATTTTGGACATAGCCAGGAGGTTGTTCCATGTAGATTTCTTCTTGAAAATCTCCATGAAATAAGGTGGATTTAACATCCATTTGATGGACCTCCCATTTATGTGAGGTGGCAAGGGAAAGAACAAGGCAGATGTAATTCATTTTGGATACAGGGGAAAAGGTTTCATTATAGTCAATTTCTTCAACTTGGGAAAATCCTTTGGCAGCTAACCGAGCCTTATGTCTTTCAACACTTCCATCTGATGCATACTTAGTTCTGTAGACCCATTTACATCTGACAAGTTGTCTTCCTTTTGGAAGAGGTACAAGATCCCAAGTATCATTTTCCATTAAAGAACAATGCTCTTCATTCATTGTTGTATCCCAATCTGGATGACCCGAAGCTTATGCAAATGTCTCTGGATCATGAGTCTCTGAAATTTGAGCCAAAATAGAAGAGGCTTGTTGGAACTATGAACGTGTTCGACGTCGATATGAAGGATCACCAACAAGACCACCAATTGCTTCTCGTGTTGAACAAACCCATCTAGGAAGTAGTGGAACTGGTGTTGGTTCAAGTTCAAAGGACTCATTTGGAGGAAGGTGATAAGGTGGAGGTGAATTTTCATCCTCAATGTCATCATCTGAAGAAGAAATCAAAATAGGAATAGAAGAAGGCACAAATGTCGAATATGGATTGCAGGTCGAAGAAGGCACAATCATCGAATTAGGCTCGCACACAAAGAAATTTTCATCAAATTTAACATCTCTTCTAATAATAATTTCATTACAATGTGGTTGAATAAGTTTATAACCTTTGACATCTTCAGAACAACCAACAAATATACACTTCTCACTTTTAGGCTGCAATTCCTTCCTTTTTTGATCAGGAATGTGAGCCCATGCTATATTGCCAAATACACGGAAGTGACTTACATCTGGTTTAATTTTAGTCCAATCTTCTTCCGGTGTTATATTTTTAAGAGCCTTTGTGGGAGTTTGATTAACTCTGTAATTTTCACAGTTGATTGCCTCTGCCCAATACTTTAGACTTAATCCCTTAGATTGGATCATACAATTAGCCATTTCTTTTAATGTGCGGTTATTTCTCTCATCAACACCATTTTGTTGTGGTGTATATGGAACAATGTGTTGCATTTGGATGCCCTGTGTAGTGCAGTAACTTGTAAAACTATTGTTCACATATTCTCCTCCATTATATGTTCTTAAATTTTAAATTTGATGTTCATATTTCTTTTCTACAAGGGCCTTGTAGGCCAAAAACTTGTCAAAAAATTCTCTCTTAAGTTTTAATAAGTAAACCCAAGTACGTATGGAAAAATCATCAATGAAAGTTAAGAAATAATTGCACCTAGAAAAATAAGGAAAATAAAGTGGACCACACAAATCATTGTGAACAAGCTGCAAAGGGCCCAAGGCATGCCAAGAGGCACGTTTTTCAAAACTATCCTGATGATGTTTGTCGAGAACATAATCGGCACAAACACCATCTCTACATGAAACAGGAGGAAGACCATTCACCATCTGTTGATTACATAGTTGTTGCAATTAGCAATAATTTAGATGACCAAACTTCTCATGCTAAAGTTTTCTCAAGTCATCGCTATGAGCAACAAAAAATGATGAAAAATATGATGACCCAAAGTTGTCAAACTTGTACAACCTGGTAATACCATCAGCAATTCCAGTTGCAAGAACATGCTTAGAATATTTTAGATCCTTGATTACAACTTGGTGAGATCAAAACTCTACGGTTTTACCTTCACCTGAATGAGTGATTTGATATACTGATAGAAGGTTACAAGAAAGACTTGAAACACATAATACATCATTGAAATGACCATTATCTACTTGAATTGTTCCAAATCCTACAACAATAAGAGATCTATCATCACCAACAAATATTTTCTTTATGTTACATTAATTTAGTGAAGAAAATATGTCTTTATCCTTATCCATATGATAATATGCTCCTCAATCAATAAGCCACTCATCAGAAGAAGAAGTAGAATTTGTATTGAAGGATAAACCAGAAGCGAAAAGTGCATGTCCATGAGAAGAAGAAGAAGAAGTAGAATCAATATTGATGTTGTGCTTCTTCATCGCTACTTCTAAAGATGCCATCTTCTTGAAACATTTGGACTCATCATGACCATCTTTATCAAAAAAGTTGCAATGTCTGTCAATCTTCTTATTTTTATATTTTGTTCCTTTTTCACCATTAGGAGATGAAGCTTTCTAAGCGGGTTTGGGACCCTTATGTTGCTTGTTGTTGTATAGACAATGTTGCTTCTTGGGATACTTGGGTTTATCTTTCTGTTGGGCAACTAAGGCTTTGTTGGAGGTACCTGTAGTGTTGATCACTCTAAGTTGTACAAGCTTATCTTCCTCTCTAATCAAAGTAGCACAAAAGGACTCAAGAGTGGGTTTTTGATAATCTTTCCCTAGAGCCTCTCTCATGGCATAAAAGGTAGATACAAACACAAAATATGCAATACCTATCTTAGAAAGAATAAGATATATGTAACACTCTTCCTCCATTTATATCTCACGTTCTTCACATAAAATTATGAGTGTTTTAAACTTAGATAGATAGTCTCCAAGGAAAGAAAAATCACTTGGAATTAAGTTCAGTACTTGATTTTCTAACTGTTGTGTTCGAATAATATTGAGTTTACCAAACACAAATTCAATCTTTTCCCAAGCTTCATTGGGGTCATCAATTTCTTTAAGGTGGAACCTTAAATCAGGAAAGATGAACATTCTGATTAGTCCACGTGCTTCATCACTCCTATTAGCCCATTTAAATTTCTTATCATCATCGGTGGGTGTTTTTTCCTTTCCCAAGATAATCTGGTACAAGCCTTTACTTCTTAATAAATCTTCCATATGAGATTTCCATTGGAAGTAGTTGGTGATGGTAAGCAAGAGATTACTTGTAGAAGCCATATTGAATATGTAGATAATATGGATTTAAAAATTGAAACTAATGATCTGGCTGGAAAGATCTTGAAAAGTTATGCGGTTTTAAAAAAACGACACTGAAAACGAACTTTGGATGTGAGAGTTATGCCATTTTTAAAAAAGTCATAAACAATAATCAAAGGACCACGTGATAGTTTAAGTTGCTTTATGAAGTGACCCACTTTTACAATGAAGCTAATTTATAAAATAAAATATGCATGCAAAATAAATAATTGTAAAATAAAATATTAAAGCTACTTATAGTGATTCTCTTTTATACTTGAAGTGAAATACATTTTACAATTTGAGCATGCACCTTTTGAAAAAAAAGCAACAAAAGAGAGACTGGAACTCAAGACCTCTTAATAAGGAAAGTTTTAGCCAAATGGTCTATCAAAACATATTATATTTTTTAGGAAGACGATTGTTGTTGTTGTTCTAAAGAAAAACTTTTTTCACACAAGAAAAAAATTTCCCTTCTCGATGACAACAAGGGTTAGATCTCAATTCGCTTACCCGGAAGATGCAAATTTTCCTATCTGTTTATGATTTTCCAAGATCACACAGGGCACGGGGAAAATAGAATACATAGATCTAAAAGAGTAGAAACTTAGAAATAAATAATACAAAATTGAAATAAAACCAAAATGATACTCTGCAAAAATTAAAAAAATGCGTATTCAGTCTTTATACCTCTGGATCTGACTGAAATGGCTGTATCTTGGGAAAACATAAACCTTTTCGAGTGAAAAAAAATAGTGTTCCTAACTGAAATGAGTTCTCCAAATGAAATGGAATAGTCCTCTCATCCCAGAAATGTATAGAAATAACAAAAAATGGAGATGAGGTAACCAACTTCACGATCTCGATCTACAACATGAGCGGGTCTTCAAACAGGCTTTGATACCATGTTCGAAAACACATGTATTCCAATAGAGGATGAACACATTCAGTAACAACTCACGTAACAACATCAAATATAAAAACATCGATGTTTTCACATGGTAAAACCCCTACAGGGAAACATCCACGGCCCCAGCCAACGCGACCACTTGGAGCAGTTTATTAATGCAAAACAAAAAGATTAGAGAGAGATTTTACAAGATATTTTCTCACGATCGATCATCGGAAAATGACCCTCCATGCTCTTTAAATAGATATCACGGACCAATCAGTTTCTAAGCCATGAATCAATGGCCATTAATATCGATGAGAGTATGAACTGTCACATCACTCTATGTCAGGAACATATCGTGACCGTCAAATTTCCTAATTACAAATGCATACTAAAGAAACACACTGAGAAACACACTTTTACCTAACGACACATTAGACCAAGTAGATATTAACTAAATCCTAAGTTTCTAAATATCCTAACATGATAAAGAGGCCTAAGGTCAAAATACTAGAATGGGAAATGTAGAGACAAAACCCAACGGATGCAAGGGGCGAGGGGAGAAAGAAACATTGCTAGAAACTGTGAAGAGACTAAAAATAGAAGTGCAGAGCTACAATGCAGACAATGAGAGGCTGATGAGAGAGAAAATTAATATAAATTCTCCATCATTGTAGAGATTAAATCAATTGCAAGGTCAAGCCAAGAATGGCTCAAAGCATGAGGAATAAGGAATGTGTCATGAAAGGAGAGATGATCGTGGAAGAACTAGTTATTCTAGAAGTGCTAGAAAAGCTCATAGACACTCACTGGAAGAAAATTTTATACATCTGAATATTCCTTAATCATTCTGGAGGTGTCTCCTATTAGGCACCAAAGAAGGAGGTTTGATCATAGGAGGAAGGGATACAAACCTCCTTTCAATATAAATGAGCCTAATAAAAATCAGCAAGACCAGTATGCTAAGGATGATTCCAAGAAAGAAGAATTCTTGGGAAAAATGGGAAGACCACCAATCCAATGTTGGGGATGCAAGGAAGATCACTTGTACAAGGATTTCCCACACAAAAAGGACAGAGTGAAGAATTTGCACAACATCCAAGAGGCTACACTAGTCAAAGACATGGGAAGGATTTATGCAGCCTTAGATGATCGACAAGCAGAATACCAATCCAACATGATTGAGGTGGAAGGTAAGATCATAAATCATCTTGTTGCTATTCAAATTGATTCAGGAGCAAGTCATTGTTACATTGATCCTAAAATAGTGGATAGTTTACATTTGGAGAAAAGTAAGGTTGGAAAATCAAGTTTGGTTCAACTAGCTAATGGAACCAAAAGAAGAATCCATGAGGTGGTCAAAAGTTGTTCCATAAGTTTTAATGGTGTGAATACTAGTGTTGATGAAAATATCGTACCATTGGGGTCTTATGATATTATAATTGGAATGGATTGTTTGGACAAGAATCATGTTTTCCTAGATTGTCATAGTAATACATTTACATGTCTTGATGGAGATGGAAAACAAAGCACTGTGAAAGGAGTTCCAAGACCCATCTCTATAAGAGATATTTCAGCTTTACAGCTGAAGACATGTTTCAGAAAATGATGTCAATTGTATGCATCCCATGTAGAGGAGAAAAAGATACAAAGGTTCCTATCCTTGGGGATTTCTCGATACTACAAGAATTTGAGGATGTATTCCAATAAATACCAGGGTTGCTGCCAAAAAGGGAGATAGATTTATCTATTGATCTAGTGTCAGGAGCTACCTTGGTGTCAAAAACACCTTACATAATGACTATGCCAAAGTTAAAAGAATTACAAATGAAGTTGGAGGAATTGTTGAAGAAAGGGTACATACATCCAAGTGTTTCACCTTGGGGAGCACCAGTACTCTTTGTCAAAAATAAAGATTGAACGTTGAGGCTATATATTGACTTTCAACAACTAAATAAGTCTACTATAGAGAAAAAGTATCATCTACCTAGAATTGATGACCTCTTTGATCAACTAAGAGGAGAAAAGATATTTTCAAAGATAGAATTGAGATTAGGATACCATCAGGTAAGAATCGAGGAAGAAGACATCCATTAGACATACTTTAGAACTAGGTATGGGCATTATGAATTTGTTTTGGTGCCATTTGGATTGTCTTTATGTGCTTAATGAATGGAATATTCAGAAATTATTTGGATAAGTTTGTCATAGTATTCATGGATGACATACTTGTCTATTCTAAGTCTGAGGAGGAGCATGAACATCACCTACAACTGGTATTGCAAGTGTTGAGAGAACATTGATTTTATGCCAAGTTGAGTAAGTCTTATTTTTATCAAGAACATATCCATTACTTGGGGCACATTATTTCAGAACATGGTATAGAAGTAATCCTAAGAAGATTGAATCCATTAGAGGATGGCCATCACCTAGGAATGTTTTAGAAGTCAAATATTTTATGGGGTTAGCAGGTTACTACAGAAGATTTATAGAAGGGTTCTCTAAGGTTTCTCATCCCATCACTTCCTTGCAAAAGAAGGGAATTAAATTTGAATGGACAACAAAATGTGAAGAAAATTTTAATTCGCTGAAGGAATTACTTACTAGGGAACCTATTTTGAAGATTGCTGACCCAAATGAGAATTTTGTGGTATGTACAGATGTGTGCAAGGAAGGATTGGGTGGAGTCCTCACTCAAAATGGACATGTCATTTGTTATGAGTCCAGAAAGATTAAAGATCATGAGAGGAATTATGCCACACGTGACTTGGAGGTTGTTGTCATTGTTCAGGCATTGAAGATGTGGACGCATTATCTCATGGGAAAGAGATTTGAATTAAGAACATACCACAGTGGTCTGAAGTATATTTTTGAACAACCAACTTTGAATGCTAGGGAAACAAGATGGCTGGAATTTTTAAGGGAATACTACTTTGATATCAATCATATCAAAGGAAAAGAAAATAAAGTTGTTGGTGCACTTAGTAGAAGAGTGCATCTCATGCATGCTACAACTATAAGTATGCATCAATCGGACATGAAGAGAAATTTTTTAGATGTTGTTGTTATAGATCAACATTACCTATAGGTGAAGGAAAGATTACAACAAGGAGATGTACAACAAAAAATGAAAGAATATGAGATGAATGAAGATGGATTACTTATGCATAAAAATATAATTTTTGTTCCTAGTTCCAGAGAACTTAGGAATTTTGTATTAAGAGAAATGCATAATGTTCCATATGTTGGACATCCCAGTTACCCGAAAAAAATTACAGCAGTAAGAACCCAGTTCTTTTGGTAGGAAATGAAAAACTATGTTGTTGATTACATCGCCAGATGTATGGAATGTTAGAGAGTAAAGGTTGAGCATATACACTCAGTGGGTTTGCTACAACCATCACCAATTCTAGTGAATAAATAGGAAGTGATAACCATTGAATTTATAAATAAATTTCCCAAGACAACAAGGCAACACGATTCAATCATGGTAGTGGTTGATAAATTGACAAAGGATGCTCATTTTTGTTCCTGTAAAAAGAACTCATACAACAACTAATATTGCAGAAATTTACATGAAGGAAATTGCTAGGTTTCATGGGATACCTAGGACAATTGTCTCAAACAGAGACACTAAGTTTACTTCAAATTTCTGGAAGGGATTATTTAAAGGATTTGGTACAAATCTAAACTTTATCACAACATACCATCCACAATCAGATGGGGATACAGAAAGGGTCAACTGAGTAATTGAAGACATGTTAATAATGTATGTGATGGATAAGCCATCTAAGTGGGAAAATTACTTGCACTTGGTTGAGTTTTACTATAATAATGGGTATCAAGCTTCATTGAAGATGAGCCCATTTGAAGCCTTGTATTGTAGAAAATGAAGTACTCCAGTAAGTTGGGACAACCCAATAGATAGAGTGGTACTTGGGCTGGAGTTGCTCAAGGAAATGGAAGACCAAATGGTTAAGATTAAGCAGAATTTAAAGGCATCTCAAGATAGACAGAAGGTTTATTCCGAAAAGAATAGGACAAAAAGAGAATTTGAAGTAGGAGAGCATGTGCTTTTGAAAGTAAAGCCCAAGAAGATCTCTTTGAAGTTGGGTAGTTGTACAAAGCTAGTAGCCAGATTCTATGGTCCATTTGAGATATTGGATAGAGTAGGGCTAGTTGCATACATGCTTGCATTGCCTATTTCCATGAATGTGCATAATGTATTTCATGTCTCTTTTCTAAATAAATATGTACATGATCCTAACCATGTTATTGATTGGCATCTTATTCATGTAGAGATAGAGGGAGACTTTCAGGTCTAGCTAGTGTGAATATTGGACATAAAAGTCAAAATGCTCTAGAATCGAGTTATAGAGCTAGTAAAAGTTCAATGGACCTGCTACAATCCTGAAGATTCTACCTGAGAGAATGAAGATACCATGCGATTAGAGTACCTGCAAATTTTTGAATAAATTTTGGAATTTTGTTTCTTGTTTTTTTATATGAACTAAGGACAGTGCCAAAATAAGGGGAAGGGGATGTAACACCCTGGGTTTTGAGCCCCCATATTAAATAATGTATTGTTACATTGTTGAGAGGCCAGAGTGTCGAAAAAATTATTAAAATGCTAGTTTGCCTAAGAAATGTAATGTGTGATCATTATTAATAATAAATACATCGTTGGATGTTAAACAAACACAGACTAGATTTATAGGGGGTTATGATTCCACAATAGAGGGGGCTTGAGGAGCTAAGTGTTTATTTAATTTTTTTTAATTACCCATTTTGTTTAATGGGGGAGGGGGGGGATCAGTTACATGAGCTCTTGGGGGGGAGGCCAAGAGGTTATTAATCCCCATGAATTACAAAAACTCGTCCCTTGTCTGTGGAAGGGGATCTCCGGTTGGATAATTCTCGCATTCTTTTTGGTCATTCACTCACTATCATTTCCGTCCCCATTCTGGTGTTGTTGTTGGTTTCCTCACACATTCAATCACCTGATTTGTTCATTTTTCATCCTCTCTCATGGATTCTGCATTCCATTATTTTCTGTCACCCACTCATCTTTCCTCATTTTCGTGTCTTGGCTTGGGAAAGGAAGTCGAACTGTTGAAGAGAAGCCATGGTATTTTTGGTTGTAGATATTGTTGGTGTAATCCAACCATGATTTGAGGCCTGCATGTCTGATATTCTTTGGCCTGTGTCCAACTTTTCTCACTGCTGCAGGTCCTGAGAGTCCCAGCATGGAGATTTTGGACTAGTGGCACTGGAGCCCTAGAAGGAGAAGGACTTCATGAGGGGCTTCCTGGAAAAGAAGGGTGGAGGTCCATTCTCTTGGGTGGTGTAGGCTGGGTAAACGAGAGTTGGGTACTTGGATTGTTGTGAGTGTTGGAGAATCCCATGAGAGCTTGAGTGATGATTGGTTTGGGAAGCCAAGTAACACTCTGAAACTGTCCTTGTGGATTCATAGCCTTGGCTCGGGGGTGAAATTGTTGTTGAGACTTGGAACATCAGTTTCTATAATTGGGTGGAATGTCCTTGGTATGCATTCAGTTGGTGTCTCATTTTATAAAATATAAGTTCTCTCTGCTATGGATTCCTTTGCTTATGTATTATTTCTGCTACGTATTAAATGATTACATATGAGATTTGTACTTATAATATGCATGCTTTCTAGTTAATGATGTGCATGGTATATTGTGCATGTATTTCATGTTGTAGTATGAATATTGATCATTACATGTATGTATTTCATGCTTCTTTATTAATTAATTGTTATTAGAGATTCAAAATCAACCAAGTGGTGCATTCTTGGTGTGACATGCCCGACCTGTGGATGGTTGGGTATGTTACACTTGGTTATTGTTTGGTTATTGATAGGTGTGGGGCCTAATAATATTGTTAACATCAAGAATATTAAAAGATGCACTCTTATCCAGAGTATATATTACAAAATGTTAAATGGAAATAACATTGTGGCATTGAATGTTATGTGAAACATTTAGTGTGTATGGTGCTAACAATGGAGTGATGCTGACATGGATATCAATACACATATGTTGAAAGGGTTATTACATAAAGTGTCAAAATATAAGATTAATAGTCAGTTCAAAATGTACACTCATGCTCAACATGAGCTACCACATTAAGTAGGAAATGAAGCAATAGATACTTCCATCATATTCTATTAGTATTCTTGCAACTGGGTTGTGCTTTGGTGATATTTACCCACTTCAATTCAACCATCAATGATCCAGGTGGATATCAGTGGCCACCCACCTTTTCCAACTCGCTCAAAATAGTTTTCTGGCAATTTTGGTAATTTACTATTTTTAGCAGTTTTTTGGGTCTTGAACTTTTAGAGCCGTTTTGAGGCCCTAAACAATGTATTTTTGGAAAAATGGGAACAATATGGAACGCAGTTCATGTTTCTCACAAAAAATTTGTATTCCTTGGATAGATATTTCTAACGGTTTATCGAGCACCCCAAACAAAGATTGTATGCAAAAGTTATGCCCCTGGGAAGTTGACGTGTCAACTACCCCATTGGGGCCCGCAAAACTTTTGGATTTTCATCTTCCGGGTTTAGGGTTTTGGATTTTACTTGTGTTAAAAAGGTCCTTAGAGCCTCATTGTAAATATCATCTTCTTGCGAATGTGAGTAGCCATTACATCTCTTCTCAAAGATAAGCTACCACCATTCTAGCGAGTCTTTCGCTTTGTATTTTTACAGTCTCTGTACATTTATTTCATTAATAGAAATCGTGTATTGTTGTATCTCTGTGTTTATGGTTGCATATTTGATACATTTCTATTATATTATTGGATATTCGTGATATCTCTATGCATTTATTTATTATATCTCCGCTCTCATTTCGTGCCGAAAATAATTCAATTCAGTGGTATCAGAGCAGGCTATTCTTGATCATTTTTTTAGTGAATGTCCCCGACGAGGTATGAGTATATCAAGTTGGGTCTCGAGATTGTCTCTCTTGAAGATAATCTCTCTCGTATACCAAGAAACCCTCAATGGTGGAAGAAAATAAAAACGACGGAGCACACAATCCTATCAATCTGTTGCTTGAGCAAGCTCTCATGTGACAGAGGGAAAAAATGATGGAGAATGTTTCCCACATCCTTCAATGCATGCCGATAGAAACATGTGCATATTCATCAAGAAACCACTTTGGAAGCACCTCTCCTTTAAAGGTACAAGTTAATTTTGATATTCCTGTATTCGAAGGACAGATAGATGCAGAAGCTCTAGAGAAATGGTTAAATCTGCTAGAAGGTTATTTCTCAGTTCGCAATTTTTTCAATAGAGAAAATATCACCTTCGCACTCTTTAAACCTCTCCCCCATGTCAAACATTGGTGGGAAACTTACTAGGAGCAAAGTTCCACAGAGGAGTCTGGAATATATGAGGCTGAGCCCACTTGGGATTTTTTTGTGGATGTGGTAAAGGAACAGTATTACCCTATTGGAAACTATGAGGACCAATACATGAGATGGACTACATTGTGGAAAGAGAGGGGCCAAGCAGTTCCAAAGTTCACCAATACCTTCCATATCTTATGCACCAAGCTGGGTATCAAAGACTCTGAACGACATTTGGTTCTGAAATACCGTGGGGCTCTACATAGATACATCCAAACTGAAATGGATTTTTTACATATCTCATCACTTGGTGTTGCTTATCTATATGTTGTTAAAATCGAGCAGAAATTTAAGCACCAGAACAAACAAGAGTTCAGGTCTTAAAATATGCAACAACCAAAGTATGAGAAAGATGGTCCCAACAATTAGTCTCCTGAAAACCAGTCCAAGCCATGGGAAAAGAAGGGTCATGGAAAGATGAAGAAGGACACTGGAAAATGGTGTGATTTCCACAAAATCCCCTGGCACAACAATGATGAAT
This sequence comes from Picea engelmannii, assembly GCA_009831015.1. NCBI lineage: Eukaryota > Viridiplantae > Streptophyta > Pinopsida > Pinales > Pinaceae > Picea > Picea engelmannii. The sequence goes on from ML802779.1 coordinate 171,313, forward strand.
GTCGCTCAAAAACTTCATTGGTGGCCGAGATCAAAGACAAGGAGCCAAACCCTGATTCAAAATATGATTCTAAAAATACTGTTAAAAGACATATCATCGACGCAAACCCCACTACTATTGTCACGACCGCAACAATTCAACCAGAAGAATGAACATATCCTGAAGAGGGGGAGCACCTTTTTCATTCACAGATGTGGTTCAAGGGGACCCTGCTGCATTTTATTGTTGATAGTGGAAGCCAAAAGAACCTCATCTCAGCAGAGGTTATCAAATAGTTGGGATTGTTGACAACACCATACCCGCAACCATACAACATTGGGTAGCTTCGCCGACGATGAGATCTTCGTGTCAACCAGCAGTGTCGATTGTGATACAGCATCCAAACCTTCAGGGATGAGGTATTATGTGATGTTTCTCCAATGAATGTCTATAATGTTCTATTGGGCAATCCATATATGTGGAAGCACCATGCTATTTATGAGTCTCAACCCCGTAGTGTCATTGTTACTTTGAGGGGTCATCTCTACAGAATACCAGAGGTAATTCTGACTATTTTTCCACCTAAAAAGTGTTGCAAGGTAGTATCTCATACTACAAAATATATCTTTTTCACAATTTGTTCAAAAGGTGAACAGAAGGATACTGCAACCACTACAGCCTCGGTCCAAGCACCTTCTATCCAACAGAAGCAGGTCGACAAGATTGCAGCAAAATGAAAAGATTCCTTCTACACACACTCATCTCATGTATCCAGACTAGTTAAAAAGGTCCAACCCTTCCCTCCATAGGTTTGTGACAACCTTCAACAAACCAAGTAGCGTGACGTCTCCAACAAGACAAGTAGCTCACCAAGATTCAGATTTAGCAATCGCTTTCCCCTCTCCCTTGGGAACTCAACGCATTGGAGACCATTTCTCCTTAAGGAGGGAGGATTGATCCAGGTGGATATCAGTGGCCACCCACCTTTTCCAATTGGCTCAAAATAGTTTTCTGACAATTTTGGTAATTTACTATTTTTAGCAGTTTTTCGGGTCCTGAACTTCCAGAGTCATTTTGAGGCCCTAAACGATGATGTTTTGTAAAATTCATAGCAACATGGAACGAAGTTCAATGTTTCTCACACAAAATTTGTATTCCTCAGATAGATATTTCTAATGGTGTATCGAGTGCCCCAAATGGAGATCGTATGCAAAAGTTACGTCCCTGGGAAGTTGGTGTATCAACTACCCCCATCGGGGCCCACAAACCTTTTGGATTTTCATCTTCTGGGGTTAGGATTTTGGATTTTATTTATGTTAAAAAGTCCCTTAGAGCCTCATTGTAAATATCATCTTCTTGCAAATGCGAGTATCTGTCACATCTCTTCTCAGAGATAAGCTGCCACCATTCTAGCGAGTCTTTCACTCTGTATTTTTACAGTCTATGTACATTTATTTCATTAATAGAAATCATGTATTACTGTATCTCTGTGTTTATGGTTGCATCTCTGATACATTTCTATTATATTATTGGATATCCACTATATCACTGTGCATTTCTTTATTATATCTCTGCTCTCATTTTGTGCTGAAAATAATCCGGATCAACCAATATGTTTAGTTTATAGTTGTAAGGGTGAGTTAGACTTTTCTTAATAGATTATTCACCATGAGAATAATTACTTCTTTGATTATTTAATTTTAGGTCACGTTTACCCATTAAGAAGTGACTAGATTAATGTAGAGTACCCTCATACTTTGATAAATTTTATGGTTCTATCACTTATAGGTATGTCTTAACTCATACTTAAGATTCCTATCTATTTATAATTACATTTGGATTGTAATTTTTCTCATTGAGATGCATTTCCTTTCTTTATCAGCTAAGCGTCCAAACTTAATGCATCAAAAGTGGATAATTTATCGTCACTATAATATTGATAAGAATATGGTTGCATTGTAGAGTTCGTTTTGTCAGTTTTCTAGTTGCATACAATTTGCATAAATTTGATGTTATATGAGCATGTTATAGCCTCTTAAATTTTTGTATGTATTTGTCACCAATGGGGGGAAATTAAAGACTAATAATGTAAAGTTTGAAAAATCAAATCAAAATTTATGACTTTATATTAGTTGCATGAGTTTTTCCATTCACGAGTTATTGCTAAAATTTTGGAGAAAAGAATTAAACCTAAGACCTTTGCAACTAAATGGCTTAACCTACTCTAGTCATCCAATAATTAAAGACTCTAACTTGTTGAGTGGAATTTGCATAATTAATTGTTGAAACCATAAATCACTTGACATAGTGTTAAGGCTTCTCAACCATGGTTCAAACCATAAGTGAATCATCTTGAATTAGTAATATTGTTGGCACCAGGCCGAAGAGGAAAGAAGAACGATTGTGGGAAAGAAAGCATGCAGAAAACTGAAGTAACAACTGGCAGAGGAGAAGCACACGCACATGCAAGAAAGCATGCACAAAGGAAAGCGACAGCTGGAGGAAGAGAAACACACGTATGGGAGAAATACCTAACGTAAGAAGGGTTGGGGTTTTTGTAATATTCTGAAAGAGGTTGAAGAGCCCGAAATGTATAAATATAGATACAAAAGTACCATATAGGAGAGTTAGTTAGTAATTGTTAAGGATTTTTTCTATAATGTTCTAAGTGACACGAATTGATTTGTAAGTTGTTAAGAAGAAGAGACCCAAGGAGAGGTAGATCTGAGAATTAGACTTCAGGTTGTGGGCCCTGGTGCAATCTAGTTCACCTCGCATAGATCTTACCCAGTTTTGTGGAGGATTGTAAGCGCGAGGCGCCAGAAACATAGAAATATTATAATACAAGAGCCAAGAGCCAAATCTTTGTGGACGTATCCTAGAAGGGGGTGAACCACAGTAACTCCCATGTAATGTGTTAAATGTATGCATGATTCTTCTTTCTTTCAACAATTGATGGTTAACACTTGGTTATGAATCTGCTTATAGTTAACTTTAATTAACCTATGGGATATTCATATGTGAATCAAAGGAACAAGTAATCTCCCTTACGGATCACGATATCTGACCATACCTGAGAAACCCCTATCCCATGCTCTGTCCTAGGTTGTAAACACCTGAGTCTTACAACCACCCATTTAAAGCTATCTTAGGTGAGACTGCGCAACACTTTCTGGCGCTGTGTTGCCTTCTGGTTTACTAGGAGGGATGATAGTTTTAGAGGCTTTGTTGGAACCCTGAGTGACATGAACTGTGGGTCAATAACTTAAACAACCCCCAAAGGGAAGAAGTAACCAAAAAATGGTTATGTTTCCATGTTAAGAGGAACAAGAAAGGACTGAGTAAATAAGATGGAATGAATAAAGAACCGAAGGAAGAGAAATGAACCATTAAAAGGGAATGCTGAGACCTTGGAACCCCACGAGAGAAGAAATCAAGGACTGTTTGAGAACCAAAGATCTAGAGTTTGCACAAAAATACAATAGAAACCCCAAGATCACACCGCGTAAATGCCTGGATAAATACATATTTACGGATCTACACAGTTTTATTTTGTGATTTTTCGCATCTACTACAGGACTGGATATTAAGGTTAAAGGACACCCACATGATGAACCACATTCGATAGCTAGATTGGACTGCAGTACAGATCCAACAACTACAACAGACAAACAACAATTTCACCCGTGCAGTCGACTTTTGGCTTGATAGTATTGTGGCAAGATTTATCACAGAATTCGCGGTAGACAGAGCAAAGTCATACAGTGTAGCCAAGCAAGAGTTCCTACGAGGACCTAGAGGAAGGTACATCTGATCACTATATACTTCTATCAATATACTTCTATATAACAAAGGTGTGATGACAATGGAATCAGATAGCTAGACTTCCCTGCGTGCATGGGGGAAGCGAGGAAGCACTGACAAAGAAAGGAGGAATAGAAGGAGGTAAGGATATAGAGAATAAGAAGAAGGAACCCTTGGAACTAATCTTGATGGATGACAACCAACTCAAGTGGATCTTGGCATCATCAGGAATGATGCATAGTGGAGTACCTTACCAATATAAGGTGAATACCAAGAAGAGATTCATAGCCGAGAGGGAGGGATTGGCCAGCGATGAGGAAGAGGTAGAGGATATCTGGGCTGTGGAGAATATTGAGGAAATCCTGTGTGTCGCATATGAGAGAAAAACAAGAGGGCCAAGAATAGGAGGAGAAGACACCCATTCCTTCAATATTAATGTCAGTGTGCAACCCATAAACCCATGTGCGACCAATACACCAAAAAGAACACCACCATTTAGACAAGCAAAGTTAGAAGGAAGTCCAATAGCAGGAAGCACATTGACACAAAGGGAAACAACTGGAGGAGCCAGTTCAGGCAACCTTAGTCAACTATCTACACCATGCGAAGGAGGGAGTAGCTTAGTATTTGGAATGGAAGGACACGACCCTACTATCATATTACCAGAGTTTCGAGAGGAAGTAGCAGAAGACCCTGAGAAGCATATGTTCATTTTCACAAAGATCTGGGAAGGAAAGCAGGTCACTGATGAAGACACTAAATTCGCGTAGCTAGCGATCACGCTAAGGGACTGCGCACTAGACTGGTACATGATTCTAGACACGAACAGTGTTCCTGTAATGACAAGGACACTGCACAACATTAAGAAACTACTGATCAATGAGTTCTAGAAGCTGAGCTCGGAGGATCAATACATGAATGAGATGATTGAAATATGAGAGAAACCAGGAGAATCGGTATGGGATATTGATCAAATATTCAAGCGATTGAAAGGAAAGATAAAATAGCTTATGAATGACATGCAACATCAGAACCTGTTTGTCAAATCACTACTCCCACACTTAAAATACTCGTTACGACAATAGAAGTTTCAGACGTGGGTAGAGGCTCTGCAGGAAACCCTGCAATTGGAAGAGAATTAGTACCAGCAGATGGACCTGGCTATCGAAGAACTGAAGGAGGGCCTGAAGAACTTAACATTTTAGTTGAACCAAAATAACAACAAGGACAAACAAGAAGCATTTTTGTGCACTACCTGCAGGACGGAAGGACACCATAAGAATGAATGCCAAACATTCGCATAGTATATGGCGACAAGAATGTCAAACCCACTACCACAGGAAGGATTATGGTGCGAAATATGTAAGAAACCAAGTCACAACCCTTACCACTGCACGATGATGCAGAAATACCAAGCAGTCCCCAAGACCTCATATTGCACCTTTTGCAATTCAGTAGGCCACGATGACAAAGATTGCAGAACTATGGAGCTGATGCAGGAAAGAACATCAGACGCATACAGGATACAGACAGAAATGACAACTGGGCAGGTAGCACCATAGTTCAATCAATCCCCAACACCATACAACATGGCACAACAACAGTATAATACCATGCTAGAAACTTACAATAACGCACAGCCGCAGTACAACCCAGTACATCCCCAGTACAATTCTGCGCAGGATAACTAGGGACCACAATACAACCCACCATGAGGTGACTGCACAACTTATAGAGGAGCGGGATGAGCCAGATGAGGTTTTATATGCAGCAGAGGACTTGTCACATGCCACAATTGGCAACAACAAGGACATTATTGATGGGAGTTTCCACTGCCACCAGCGACTTGTATGTATTGTTGCGCATCGGACCATGATATGGAGAAATGTCCGACATTACTTGGAAAAATCCAGGAAAAAAGGAACCAAAATAACCAGAATGTTGAGTGGATTTCAGCCGAAGCAAGGGATGATGGTCGGAACATCAATATAGTCACTCGAGGAGGAACGAAAACAGGGAATGATGTAGTTCGACAAGAACCATCATAGAACCAATTGATAAAGAAGAACACCGACCCCAATAAGTAGTTCGATGCACATAAGGAGAAGGTGACTTCTACATAAGCCCGACAAGAATTCCAGAAGGAGAACATTGTGCTGACCACATAACAAAGCATAGAAGCTCCAGAATATGAAATGTCGCCATCAGTGGACCATACCAACCGAATACAACCCAAGGAACAATTAAGTACGATCAAAGACTTTTTTCAATCATGCATAAAAATGTTGAATGATCCTTCATCTGTCAATATATTACAAAACATCCTAGAAAAATGTAGCGGTGAGATGAAACAGAAGCTAGAATTGAAAACTGTAAACCACCTACACACAAGAAGAAGAACAAGCAGGGAATTTAGATTAAATGTTAACATTGGGGATTTCAATATGGGAGATATTATACTAGATCTAGGATTCAAAGTAAATGTACTACCAAAAGCCACATGGCAATGCATGGGAGAACCTACACTGGGATATTCAACCGTTCAATTAAAACTAGTGAATAAACATAGAGTCCTACAAATAGGTAGACTGAAAGGAGTGACGGTAGAACTGGATGGGGTGCGCACTAAGGCAGACTTTGAAGTCATCGAAATAGTAGATGACACAACACCCTACCCGACATTACTTGGTCTGGATTGGGCATTCGACAACCAGGCCATAATTAACTTAAAACCCAGAAAAATGACATTTGAGTCAGGGGACTACAGGGTCATAGCCCCACTCAACCCATCAGAAGGTGAGAGGTTCGTAGAACCCACTTTCCTAGATTTAGAATAGATCGGCAAGTTGTACAAAACAACTGCGCGTGATGTGGATTACATAAACCCAACTGCAGATAGAGTACTCATTTGGCGAAGCATTACTTCATGCACAACAGACTCAGATACCAGGTTAGAAAAATGGCAACAAAGGCTACACGAAGTATCCACGAGAAGGTGTGCCAGAATAGACCACGCAGTAAGGTAGATTGGCATAGAAATAAGAGAACCACCCAGCTTTCACAGGCTAAATGGTTTGTAAACTTTCTTGATACAATACGAAGATGAGGTACTAGAAAACCAGAGATTTCTAGCATTGGATTTATTATTAAAGGCTACACCTACCAGATGGTGGGGTGGACACAGAGAAACTATCATATATTGGTACTAATGTAAGCAATTACTGCACATAAGGTTCGGAGCAGAATAGACAGGTAACAAACATTAGAAATATGATGGAATAGGAACACTAGCCAAACACTTGGAGGCATGTCACATGCTTTGGAAAATGATGCCACCAGAGGAATGGTCTCACCACTTCATTCACACCTTAGAGGGCATACCAACGAATTGGTATATGGACCAGGAAATGCATAAAGGAACCAAGAAATGGGTAACACTCCAACAAAACTTTACAATCACTTTCTCATTCGACCATGAGAACCCCAACATAGATGTGGCCCTTAAACAGATCAAAAACGTCATATTCATCGAAGAACCGGAAGTAGAAACTATGACAGAGGTACAACAATGGAATAAGAAGACAATCAAGGATATACTGTCATGCTACCATGTCCAGGGGGAAGCTTCGGATGAAGATGATCTGCATGATATTCAGATCGAAGAAATTGAAGGCGAGAGAGATGTGGAAGGACCACCCTTAGATTCAGAGGTCATCTATGCTCCAATCAAGGTAAAGAAGGTTAACATAGGGATTGCGGAGCAACCCAATATGGTCATCATTGGAGACTACTGGGATGAAAAGACACTAGAAAGCATCACAGAATTGTTGCGCGAATACAATGACATTTTTCCCACAACCTTTATAGAGATGAAAGGCATAGTAGGCGAATTAGGAGAAATGAAGATACCACTCAGACCTGACGCAAGACCCATTAAACAATGACCATATAGATTGAATCCCATATATAAATAGAAATTTAAAGACGAGATCGACAGGATGCTCAAGGAAGGCATTATCGAACCAGTTGAAGAATCAGAGTAGATAAGTTCAATGGTGGTACAGGACAAGAAGCAGGGAAGAGGGATCATAATATGCGTCGACTTGAAGAAGCTGAACGATGCATGCCTACATGACCCATTCCCCACGTCGTTCACAGACGAAGTACTCGAGAAAGTAGGAGTCCACGAAGCCTACTCATTTACTGATGGATTCTTAGGATATCATCAGATTAAGATAGCACAAGAGGATAGACACAAGACCGTGTTCACGAAAGAATGGGGATCTTATTAGTATACAATCATGTCGTTCGGACTGAAGAATGCACCCACGATATTTTATAGAGTAGTCATCGCAACATTTAAGGAGTTCATCCATCAATTCCTCGAAGTATACTTGGATGATTGGACGGTCTACAGCCTGTTAAAAAATCATGTGGAAGTGTTACAACTGATGCTAGCACGATGCAAGTAGTGCCAGATATCACTAAATATCAAGAAATGCATAGTTGGGACACCGTTTGGGATACTATTGGGACACATAGTATCCAAACAGGGTTTTTTAGTGGATCCGGCTAAAATCGCAGTCATTGTTAATATACCTGCGCCAAAAATAGTCCACCAACTCAGAGAAACGTTAGGACATACGAGATATTACAGGAAATTCATCAAAGGCTACGCGCAGATTACAGCGCCAATGGAAAAATTGTTAAAGAAGGATACAAAGTATCAATGGAACGACAAATGCCAACATGGTCTGGATACCCTAAAGGAGAAGATGGTCACTGCACCAATATTGGTATTTCCAGATTGGGAGAAGACATTCCATATACATGTAGATGTATCAATGATCTCACTCGGAGTTATCTTGGCACAACCAGGAGCAGGATACTTGGACCACCCGATAGAGTTTGCAAGTAGAAAATTATCATATTCAGAACATAATTATAACATGACAGAAAGAGAGGGCCTATCTATGGTTTATGCACTACAAAAGTATAGACATTACCTACTGGGAAAACACTTTAATATGTTTACAGATCACTCAGCCCTGGAATACCTAGTCAACAATCCATTGTTAGGGGGGAGAATCTGTCGATGGTTATTAC
>ML802780.1:0-11007 GCA_009831015.1 Picea engelmannii
CATCTTGTACTTGAACATTTAAGTGGGGTAAAAGGAGGTTGCCCCCTCGAAGAGGCTTATTATCTGATATTATCTCTTTTTCAAGGCGTTGAGTACTTTTCTTAAGGTTTTTCTATGCTATTTTGAAGTTTGGTTCTTAACAATTTCAAAGATGAACCTTGTAATGTTAGGCTTCCATTCGCAGCTGACGGTGTTAATCCATTCAAAGAGATTAGGTCTATTTACTCAGTGTGGCCTATTTTTGTTATCAACAATAACATTCCTCCTTGGATGTCAATAAAGAGGGAACACATAATGTTGATAATGATTGTTCCAGGTATTTGTTTACATTAATTTTTTGAATTTAACATTTTCATTTGTTTTAATTTTTGCATAATATCTTTTTATTTAATTAATTAATTATATATATTACCTGATATCATTCCTTTAGTAATTATGTGTAATTTAAAACAATTATGTAAGTACTAGACTAAATATATGAATGTATATATCGAGCCTCTTATCGATGAGCTACTAAAGTTATGGGCTGGAATCACAATGTATGACATATGTAAACCAATCGGGGAGAAGAAATTTAAATTCCGTGGAACACTTTTATGGACAATTCATGATGCCCCTAGACTAACACATTTTTGTGGTATATATAAGCATTCTAATATTGCTCTTTAATACTATATAATATTTTAATGTTATCATGGTGTATGCTTACTTTTTAAATAATCTCATCGTATAATTGACATTAATCCATTTGTTGCAGGTCTTCAAACAAAGGGTAAATTTGCATGTCCAGTTTGTGGCCCTAAGATGAAGTATCATCATTCAAAAATTTTAGGAAAGATGGTGTTTGATGAGTATAGGAACCTTCTTCCTAAGAACCATAGGTATCGTACTACTAAAAAACATATTTTCAATGGGAATGAAGAGACTGGTTTAAAACCACGAAGAATGACACCTCACCTATGGAGGTTGGAATATAATAGAAGTCGTCAAGGTACTCAATTTCATAATGTATCATAGATCATGTAATGTTTTGAATGTTTGTTTTAATCATTGAATTTATTTTACCGTATTTGATAATTATTTTTGTGATTTCTTTTATGCTTCATGAAGGCTACAATCATCATGAAGGTATTAATAATGGGCTTCCACGAGGAATGAAATCTTATCCCTCTCAATTCATGAGGTTTCCCTACTATGAGGAGCTAAAAACAACTCATTTTTTTGATACAATGCATATCGGGAAGAATGTGACTGAAACGTTATGGCGAATGATAGATGGTAGGAAGGACAAAGAAAAAATTGTCAAAATTTGTACTGACATTCAGGAAGCCAATCATGCAATGCGAAGTGTGATCTAATATTCAAATAGATCAGATGTAGTAATAGACTGAAATAAACTTCCATGGTTATTAACAAAGCAACAAAACAATGCTGTAAAATAGGTCATTCAAATAATTAAATTTCCCATGGGTTTTTCTTCAAACATAAAAAATATCTTAACGCACAAAGGTGAATTTGTTAGGGTAAAAAAACATGATTGGAATACCTTCATTAAGGTAATAATTTTGGTATACATATTTATATATATTGGCCTTATAGATGTTTTATTCTTTTTATTTTTGCTTGTCTACTTTGGTTGAAACAAATAACGATTCATTTTTTTGCTACAGTATGTTCTACTGCTATCTCTCCCAAACGACCTTGACAACAACGTCAAACAAGTTATATATGATCTTGGAAAATACATGAGGTATGACACAGTTGTGATTTATATGAAAAATGTTCTTTCAAATTATTGTTGTACTTAATGACACGTGTTTTACTTGTAATGTAATGTAATATATTATATTATATTATGTTGAAACATGTTATTTTCTTGTGTCACGATATCATGTAAATGGTTGTCATTGAAAGAAATCCATGAAGATAATATAAAGTATTGGAAGAGAGAAATTCCTCGTCTAATGTGTGAAATGAAAAACTATATACCTCCTACATTTTTCAATGCACAAGAACACTACCTCATACACCAGGTTGAGGATATTGAAATTTGTGGACCTGTTCACACAAGGTCAATGTGGATGGTGGAGAGACACTTGAAATCATTGAAGGCATTGGTTAGACAAAGAGCACGTCCTGAGGGTTCTATGGTGGAGGGATATATGGTATATCAATCCATGGTGTATATTAGTCAATATCTTCCTAAATTAGTAACACCAACTATGCATGAAGTGGATCATATTTGGGATGTGAAATCCATCAAAAAATTTGAAGATCAAGAGCATATGTTGGGGAAAGGTAGAATGAAAAAAATGAGAGGTAATTTATTAATAATTGTAAAAATTTATATTAATAATACATATAAAGTTTCGTTTTTGTGTGTATGATCATACTCATTAATATATTAATATAATTTATTTCATAAATTATAAATATTTATAATTACCTGCATAGTATACATTATAACTAATATTTAATATTGGTGAATTATGTTTTCTTGATTCAGTTGCTCTAGAGTGGGATGCACTTCATTTATACATTGCAAACAATCTTGACTGAATGAATGTATGGATTGAAAGATGTAAACAACATAATGGAGGTAGGTTATCATGGAAATGAATGTATGAATTGGTTAGAGAATCTCATTGTAACGGAGATGCCAATGTTGCACAGAGGGAAATTGATCTAGCATATGGTTTGAATGATGGACAGGTAAGCAATTTTACCCATTTTATTGAGTTATTTTATATTATACTAATGTGACTACATGTGTACTATATTTTTCAAATACTTTCAAAGTTATATAAATATATGTTAATTTATTAATTGACAACATCTTTTACATATCTGACATATTGCAGTTGAAACACCACAAGGCTATGTGGTGCAATGGTCGTAAATTCCACATCAAACAATTGGATGAAACAAGAAAAACTTTTGATAGTGGGATAACTGGAGTATTCCAGGTTACTAATGTTTCCTCTAGGAGTGACAGACATCCCCGAGAATATGAAAATAGATATTATGGGTATTTAAACAATATACTTGAGTGTGACTTTAATACCTTCAAATTAGTACTATTCGATGTCAAATGGTATAGGTTACGAATGCATGAACATGATGAGGAAATAACTGTTATTCAACATGAAAACAAATTTTCGATGATTAAAACAACGATGTTTGAAAGAGGACATGATCGCTATGTTTTTCCAAGCCAATGTGAACAGGTCTTTTACTCAAATGTTCCAGGTGAAAGGGATTGGTCATTTGTTGTTAGAGATGATCCAAGAGGAAGGCCAATTAATTATACTCATTTACAGAAAGAAGATGATATTGAATATCAAGAATATGATTCGACAAAATATTAGACAGAGATGGAAGATCATGGAGGGTCGAAAGATGAAGAAGATGAAGAAGATCATGATCTAGGCGTAGGAGACAATATTTCAATTCCTGATGATGATGTCAATGAAAATATGCTAGAAAATGACATTGATGATGATGATGATATCATCAATCCTTTCAACATCATTTAAGAACTAGATGATGATACATATGTCGAGTTTGATGAAGAAGATCAAGATAGAGAATAAGCATGATTACACAGAAGTTGAGGTTGGATTAGGTATGTGACTATATAATATTTTAATTTGTATGAATTATTCTCTTAAAATAATTTACTTTTAATTTCATGGGTTAATTACATGTTTTTAAGTTTTATGCGACGTTTTTATATCCTAGGTTACATGTTGTTTAATTATTATTTGAAACCTAAAAATAGTTGTCAATATAGTAAAGTATGTGGTAGACTAAAAATATCATTTAGAAACACATAATTTCATGTACCTTTATTAATTTTTGTTTTTGTATATTCTATGCATGATTCTTAATAGGACGTTGCTTTCAATTATTTTATATTTTATAGATTGGGTTTTGGAGATCAATTGAGAATGATGTGAGGGGGAGGGGAGGGGCCATGTGAGCTTCCACCTTCACGTGGTTGGCCTTGTTCAGTAGAGGATAAATTATTCTTGAAACCAAGAGAATCTCTTTAATTTTTACACTATCATGATCATATAATATTTCATCAATATTGTTACCTATTTGAATATTCTTAGAATTGAGATTTGTTACATAGTGGTTGAAAAAAGACAAAAGAGTTATGTAGCGGATATTAATTTGGTCTTTCTATGGGAAATTTTATGACATTAGTATGTAATTTTGAAAAAACATAATGGATCTTGGGTAATACACCATGGTCAAGGAATGAGTACTGAGGAACGTTGAACTAGGAACAAAAATTGCATGAGGACTAGACACTGACAACAGGGACCTGCGAATGGGGCCAACGTTGAAATGTTTTCAAACAATTTCTGTATGAACTGAAATTTGTCATGGATAGACTATTGGAATTACTTAATGATATGGGAGGTTTTATGGGCTCAAATTTGAGTGACACATCCACTTTATTCCATCATCAATTCATCATGTAAACTATAAACCCTAATTTTCTTTCAGAGTACCCAATTTGGTTGATGCAAGTTTTAGGCTTTTGTTGGTATTTCTTCATTTTTCATTTTGGTTCTACATTAATGTATATAAAATTTATATGTGTCATGTTTTTGATGAAAAATACATTTATTTCATTGATTTACTAATCAACACCATCAAGATACTAGAGGCTATCAAGAGGGACCTGCGAATGGGGCCAACGTTGATTTTTTTCAAACAGTTTATGTATGCACTGAAATTTTTCATGGATAGACTATTGGAATGACCTAAATATATGGGAGGGTTTATGGACTCAAATTTCAATCACACATCCACTTTATTCCATCATCATGAACTCATCATGTAAACCATAAACCCCAATTTGCTTTCAATGTACACAATTTGGTTGACGCAAGTTTTAGGCTTTCGTCGGTCTTTCTTCATTTTGATTTCATGTTATAAATTAACGTATATAAAATTTATCTATGTCATCGTTGTGATGAAAAATTCCTATATTTCATTGATTGCTTAATCAGCACCATCAAGATACTAGAGGTTGGCAACAGGCAACTGTGAATGGGGCCAACGTTGAAATTTTTTGAAACAGTTTTTGTATGCACTAAAATTTGCCATGGATAGAATATTGGAATTACTTAACAATATGGGAGGGTTTCTGGACTCAAATTTGAGTGACACACCCACTTTCTTCCATCATCAATTCATCATGTAAACCATAAACCCTACATTTCTTTCAGAGTACCCAATTTGGTTGACGCAAGTTTTAGGCTTTTGTCAGTCTTTGCTCATTTTTATTTCAGGTTCTACATTAATGTATATACAATTTATCCATGTCATAATTGTGATTAAAAATCCCTCCATTTTTTGATTTCTTAATCAACACCATCAAGATACTAGAGGCTGGCAATAGGGACCTGCGAATGGGGCCAACATTGAAATTTTTTCAAACAGTTTTTGTATTCAATGAAATTTGTCATGGATAGACTATTGGCATTCCCTAACTATATGGGAGGGTTTATGGACTCAAATTCAACTCACACATCCACATTATTCCATCATCATGAATTCATCATGTAAACCATAAACCCTAATTCTCTTTCAAAGTACATAATTTGGTGGACGCAAGTTTTAGGCTTTCGTCGATCTTTCTTCATTTTTATTTCATTTCTACATTAATGTATATACAATGTATCTGCATCATCATTGTGATGAAAAATCACACTATTTATTTTATTTCTTAATCGACACCATCAAGATACTAGAGGCTGGCAGCAGGGACCTGCGAATGGGGCTAAGGTTGAATTTTTTTCAAACAGTTTCTGTATGCACTGAAATTTGTCATGATAAACTATTGGCATGCCTTAACGATATGGGAGGGTTTATGGACTCAAATTTGAGTGTCACACCCAGTTTATTCCATCATCAATTCATCATGTAATCCATAAACCCTAATTTTCTTTCAGAGTACCCAATTTGGTTGACGAAAGTTTTAGGCTTTCGTCGGTATTTCTTCACTTTTCTTTCAAGTTATACATTAATTTATATAAAATGTATATTATTCATCGTTTTGATTAAAAATCCCTCTATTTCGTTGATTTCTTAATCAACACCATCAATATACTAGAGGTTGGCAACAGGGACCTGCGAAAGGGGCCAACGTTGAAATTTTTTCAAACAGTTTCTGTATGCACTGAAATTTGTCATGGATAGACTATTGGCATGCCTTAACTATATGGGAGGGTTTATGGACTCAAATTTCACTCACACACCCACATTCTTCCATCATCATTAATTCATCATGTAAACCATAAACCCTAATTTGCTTTCAAAGTACACAATTTGGTTGACGCAAGTTTTAGGCTTTGGTTGGTCTTTCTTCATTTTTCTTTCAGGTTCTACATTAATGTATATACAATGTATCTACATCATCTTTGTGATAAAAAATCCCTCTTTTTCATTGATTTCTTAATCAACACCAGAAAAATACTAGAGGCGGGCAACAATGACATGTGAATGGGGCCAACGTTGAATGTTTTTCAAACTGTATCTGTATGCATTGAAATCTGACAAGGATAGGCTATTCACATACCTTAATGATATGGGATGGTTTCTAGACTCAAATTTCACACACACAACCACTTTATTCCATCATCATATCATCATGGAAACCATCCATAGGCACAAAGACACATAAATTATTTTAATAGTATGTATGTTCATCCCTGTCCTACTAGTCAACTTAGGGTTTCCTACTAACTATGATAGTAACATTAATTCCCTATGGTGAAAACGAGAACATAAATTATTTTAACAGTATGTATGTCCATCCCTGTCCTACTAGTTAACTTAGGGTTTTCTACTAACTATGATGGTAACATTAATTCTTGGCCCAAGGAAATTTTGGTCCAAAGGATTTGTAAAAAAATTGCAAGAAAACCATATTATTGTCTAGTGACTATTTCTCTTCTAGGATAGTAAGGAAGGAGTCATATACAAATTTTCCATTTGCAAGCCTCAGATAATCCACCAAGACATTTTTTTTTTGATGAGGTAGTTAAGGGTTTCAATAACCATCACATAAAAGGTTAGTGCAAAAGGGAATCCTTGACGACTAGAGTGGAAAGTAGTCTCGTGTGAGAAATTGATCATCAACCATCTCTTTGTTTTTTATTTTGAGGGCCTTAATATGCTTCACAAAATCCTTGGATGTTAGATCTTTGAAAAATATCATAGTAGGATTCTCACATGTCTTAAGCCAATGGAACCCAACTTTTATTTGACCCCCCCTTACTTTATATGTCTCATCAACCTTTGGTATTTGTCATTGTTTGGTCATTTGTTATTCACTAAGGGGATAATATGGGGAAATCTTGAAATTTACTCGAGCTCTTCCAATATTGCCTTGTATTTTATTCTTCTAAATGTCGTCAACTATCTACCATAACATCTAAGAAAGGAAACGATTTTTCTAATGGAATATTCCAACCAAATTGGAATTCAACTTTTGTCCCCTTAGGGCCTTGGACTTAGTTTCCATATTTTGGGGTGGATAATTTCCCCCACTCCCCTATTGAACAACGGGTTAGCTTCCATATTTATAGGACCATGAAAATAATTCTTTCTATTATTAAATATGTTAATTGCTTGGCTAGCAATTATGTCCTCCACTCAATTCTCATTATGATGTGTTGAGGTTCATTCTTCATTTCTACATTAATTTTTTGAGTGGGTATACTTTCCATGTATTTAAGAACAACTTAGTTAGTATGGTCATGGGATACCTTCATTGAATTTTACATTTACCAGTGGTAACATTGGTCAAGGGTGATGGGTAATTTTTCTTCTCATCATTCACTTGAGTGGATTCTTCCCTTTGGGTTTAGTTATTAGTTTTTATTCTATATTATAGCAACAAAAAAATTATATCATCCATATTCCAATGCTACAATGATCCACTATCAAATGATTTATTTCCTCTAAGCAATCCTCTAGTTACACTACCCTTTCCCTTTGCATTCATATAGTTCATCTTGCATGCTTCTACAGGATTCACTAGAAGTAGCCAACTCCTCATTCACTATTGCAACTTATTAAATCAATAATTATTCAATATTCTCCTTTTTTTGAATGCAATTGTGTTGGCTCACTAATCATCAATGACTATTTCTCCTTCTGGGTGTGACCTTCCTAGTAAGGCATCACGTGTTCTTAATTTTCCATTTGTTTTAATTTCTATGAAATATATCATAAATACATTTCCATATATGCATACTCACATTGTTAATATTCCAAAGGGTCTATTCTAGTAGGATATATCATACTTAATCAAAACTATAGTGGTCACAATTTTGGTTTCTCTAATTATTTTTGTCTCCATCATAATGATTATTCTATAATCACCATCTAATATTAATAAATTGGGTAGAGTGAGATTTTTTATTTCCATATGGAATTGAAATCATTAATAGTCCAATTGATAATGTTGCAGTGATCCTTGGAATATATTGAATGAATTCAATATGAAATGTTCATTGATCACCTTGTTGAAGCGATTGATGGATTTTATTGTCAACCAACAACTCTAGTGGCCTCAATTTTGATTTCTCTAACTTTCCCCTTGTATCCTTCATCATATTGTTTACTATGGAACCATCATCCAATAACATATTGGTTATAGGGAGGTATCCTATTTCCATATGTATTTTTTTGCTCCATCCTTGTCTAAGATCATAATATGTGTAACCTATATTCCTTGTTTCATCGTATCAATAAATTTTTGGTATTGATGTCATTAATAGTCTAATTGATTGTCATGAAAGCCCTCTGAATATGTAGAATTAATTATTTCCAAGTTTCTCATTGATCACCTTGTTGAAGCTCTAGTTATATCTTTTAGCATCTATCAACTCATTGTTCAATTATGTGTAGGTCAACATGAATTCTAGAGTTTTCTTATTTGTATCATGCCTTCCATGTTCTATGGAAATCAACACAAATTCTCTCTCTTGTGCTAGTTTGAACATTCTTTGCATTTGGTTCCTCATTTCTCTAGTGTGTGTTGGTTGACATAGATTCTTGTGTCTTTGTGTCAACAAACACATTCTACTTAATTTTTTTCTTAATACAATGAATTTACAATTCTCTACTAATGATTCTCCTGTTATTTTGGTGTCACTAGACATATGTTCCTTTTCATCTATGTCAATTGACATAGCCATGACCTTTGTATTCTCTAGATTGTAGGGCCATGTTATGGTAGGATTTGATGTTGTTTCAATGCTCTTCATGTCGAGATGTTGTATTAGGGGTTATGGTAGTTAAGCAAATTAGGAGTTACAAGTCAGATAAATGTTACATTGGTTTAGAAATGTGCTTTATAGGAATTAGAGGTTAATGTTTATAGGGGTTAGGTATGGAGAGAATTAAGGGTTAGGTGTTAGGGATGATAAGGGTTATAGTGTTATGGAGTAAATTGGTTATATGGTTTGATTATTATAAGTATTAATGTTTGTGAGATATAGGTATTAGGTGCTTAGGGTTAATAAGTTAGGATTTATCTATTTAGGGTTTATAAGTTAGAAATTATAGAGGTTATAAGTGATTAGGGTTAGCATAGGTGATAGACTAGTACTAATAATGGATAGATTAAATAGTTAATGTACTTGTTTTGGGTTATAAGGGTTAAATATTTGGGTTAAATTTTCAAGGGTTTAGGGGTTTGATATTCTAAAAATTGTAGTGGTCATGATTGAAATGCGTTAAAACAAAAAGATAACTCTTCCCAGGTCCCCGATGACATCTCTAGATTTCCTAACATTGTCGCCCACCACCATGTCTCGGTTTAGGAATATTAACCCAATTCTCTTTCAGTGTTCATGAAGAGTGCACCCTTGATACAAGGATTCCCCATCTCTTAGGATCGACTAACCAGCCATGTCCAAGTGATGTTCACATGGAACATTTCCCCACTTCACTCTTCAAAGTTCTCATTTGAATATGTGCTACTACCACCAAGATCTACACCAGGGGCACATGTTGATATCATGAACAAAAAATATATATTATATAACATATTCATATAACATATAACATATTATATAAATTATGACATATAAAATAAAAAATATTTATAAAATAAAAATCTATATATTATATAAAATATATAAAATATTTATAAAATGAAAATATTTTTTATATGGTAAACATATATATGTTATATGTATGTTACATATATAACATATATATGTAACATTTGAATTGTAAAATATATATGTTATATATGTTACATATATGACATATATATGTAACAATCGAATAGAACCTGACCGACCTAACCCCATTCACATTGCACAGACGAACATAAATCGACTTGCCTAACCCCATTCACATTGCATAGTCGAATAGAACCCGACTGAAATAACCCCATTCGCATTGAAAATTCGATCAGAAGCTGACCCCTAACACCATTTGCACTCATCCTATTTGAACTCGGCTAACCCAATTTGCATTCATCCCTGAACTCGTCCAACCCCATTCGCATTCATCCCTAAACTCTTCCCCATTCACATTCATCCCTAAACTTGCCACCATTCACATTCTGTTACAGGTATGAACTAACTGAGAGGGGGGGGTGAATCAGTTAGTTTAGATTATTAACCATTTACTCTCATTTTTAACTTTGAATCATTAATCTTAGTGGCAGTGAGTCTTTACTGTGAAATCCAGAGTTATAAACATAAAGCAGATAGTATAAAGAACAACAATCACCCACAGCATTCATTCACAAGTACAAGACACAAATTTTTCAAGAGGAAACCCAACCAGGGAAAAAACGTTGTCTTCTTAAGATGTTCAACAAGCTTCAACTTCGTTACATCTCATCTTTTATGAGCACCAACTCATGGAGGCTACAACCTCTGATTTCCAGCACCAACTGGCTGAGAGCACCAACTCCCACAGAATCCCAGCACCCACTGGGTGGAAGCACCGACTTCCTTT
>ML802780.1:20571-34124 GCA_009831015.1 Picea engelmannii
TATGCATTCTCATCAAGGACAATACATATTATATTACATCAATCATCAATCAATCAATCATTTGACATCAATCAATCACTTGACATCAATAAATGACATCAATCAATCAAACCATTGGCATCAATGACAACATGATCCAACAACATTAACCTTGTGAAATAACAAGCACCATTCATCAACAGGTGATATCCATGAAAATACAACTACAATATCCTTTCATAATGGCAACACCATGGTATATCTTAAGTCAAGTAACATCGCAATAATCCATTACATTAAAACTACCTTATCCTTACCACCATTGTCATAACTTGAACACTAGCATTAACATTCCATTCCCTATTCATTAACATAAAACAATAATAATATTATCATTACTTTACCCCACGCATACAATAAACATCCTTGCATCAATTTTTTTTTATTCTAAACCAATAATAACATTGACATTAACCATTATGCCATAATAACTTAGCATTAAATTACATTACTTTTCATCGTGTTCCAGATTATTATATTCATGTCAATGACGCTGCAACAAACACCCGTTATCTTACCACTGGTATGCTGCCAGCAAAGAATCTTAATAACATTTCATTTCACATTACTTCTATATGACAAGAATTTAACCGTCAATACAATTGCTTTATATTGTAGTATCATTTCCCTAAAGCATAATCAAGATTGCATGGTTATCATAATCAGTTTGCTACAAATATTAATGAAGTATCTTCCTACTATCTAACACTAACCTTACAAATAATTTCTCATTCCAACATTCATTTATTGTCAACTAATAAACTGCAATGTCCTTCACCAAGAGTTTTCCAGAACATTATCCCAATCCTAACCATGACATCGTATCATTTCCCTAATCATTCATCTAACATTTACCTTACATTACTCATTATCATAAACCATAACCACCTTTAAAAATACTCATTTCCTAAACATTTGCATTGACTTTAATCGGCCCTTTGCGCTAATCATCATCATAAAGCAATAATAATAATTAAAAATTAACATTACCTTGCATTGAAATAAATTGCAACTGAAATGGACACCTGCCTTCCTGTATCCATCACAACCCTTACGTTTCTTTTTATATTAAATAAATGCTTATAGAAAAACCAAGCGATCTACCAAACGGTGGCGTTCACCTACTCCCACGGATGACAGACATTCTACAGTTTTTAAAAATCATTTAGATATTAATTCTAGACAGTTTCCTTATGGGTTACTGGAACGAAGTTTCCAATAAGGCGACATTAGTGATGACTCTAAAATCTAACATTGAATGATACCAATGGTAGTTTTGGGGGCGCACCAGATGGAAGGGCACCAGAGGCACGCAGGCTGAACCACGCCTCACACAGGCAACCATCAATGGTGTTTCTAGTGGTTACAGGTTCGCCCAAATAACGGAGTGATAGTTGTACGTATCATAAAGGGGAATGGCGGGAAGGTGAATGCGTGGGTGACAGGTTATTTGTTTCCCTTTTTTTTATATTTAATTTTAAACACATCAATTCGTTAATAATACAACCCTGCTGGGTGAGTCAACAGAAATAGCACAAGAAACGTCCACGCAGCATAGAATTAGCATGACAACTCAGTAAAGTATGGTTGGAACCATGCGGTTATCCTCCTCTGATTCTCCAAGAGAAACCACCCCCCCCCCATACGCAGAGCTTAGCAACAACAAATAACGCAGAGCTAGACACTAGACACAGGAAAAAAAAGGAGAATGCAGAGATGCCAGGACCAGCCCGTTTGCAGAGTTGAAGACCATTCACCCGAGAGAAATCAGGCAAGAACAGGCTCGCTGGTAATTAATATCAAGGGCGTATGTCTAGTGGGTAAACCCTTCACCCATTCGACTGTTTAGCAGAGATTGAGACCAAAATAATCAGACGAGAATAGGCTCCTAGGTAAACAAGACTTACACAAATAAATTTGCCAGAAGGTGATGAAGAGATGACAGTAAGTTTTAAAAACGATTTGGCATTGTACAAATGCCCAATGGTAAGTTAAATAAACGAAATGCCTGTAAGTCATAAAAACGATTTGCCAGTAAGTTTAAAGAGATGACAGTAAATTTAAAAAAAGAACGATTTGAAAGCAACTTAAAAACTCAGGGATAAAACGAATGCTCTTGGTGATCCACTGAACACCAGCACTAAATAAAATGCCCACTGGAAAGGGAATCAACAAAACGCAGAAGAAAAAGTAGAGTTCAAGGGCGCGAATCCACGGGGTACCTCCAGCAAGATATAACACAAGGATTATCAGAAACTAAAACCAAACACAGACAAGTATAATCACAACGTAGAGATTCATGACCATTATCCAGGGATGAATCCGACAGAAACAAATTGCCGACAAGGGTTAATTTCACAGTTAATTATAAAAATTATCACATAGCAATCGTTGGATAAAATCAGGAGGTTCCACAGGCATGGTAAAAATTTATTCTATGTGAATCGTCAAGGAAAACAACAGATGCAACAAGCTATTATATACATTGTAACACCAGTACAATTTTTCAATAAACAGACAGATCTACATCAATCTTAGTGCTTTCTATTCTACCAATAAACGACCATACCTTTTCCTCTTTCCCTGCCTCAAATGTTGATCGTGCGCTCCGTGTCGCTCCTGCTCCGCGCCGCTCCCACTCACCGACCGTAGAGACTACACCGGTACCTCCCAGCCAATCGCTAGGGGTACTCTGCATCCCCCTTAGCCCCCTGAGCCGCAAAGGGGCCACACAAGATCCAGAGATAAAACTAGCTTCTCAGCTCACCTCCACAACTGAGCTACCACTCCAATATAGCTGAGAAAATCCCCAACTCCTCACAAGAAATCAGTCAAGCCACAATCCAGCAGCGTAACGTTATGCTAACCGTTTTCCCTTACCTCCTCATTTTCCCCTTCTTTTATAGAAATTTTGAGACCCACCTACTTTCCCTAAATCACTATTAATTTAAGTTTTAATGACAATCCTCTAAAAATTCTTTGTCGTCCAAGTGTCACTCATCCCCCACGTTTCTCCAAAATTATTTTCTTTTTAAAAATTAAAAGACTCATTTCCCTCACCCACCTAGAGTCGCTTCTAAAATTACTCCTAGGTGTTCCTAGATCCCCTTACATGCTTTTAATTACTTTCCCTAAAATGAAGTTGCTTAATTTAGTTCATTGTAGAAAGTCCTTAATTGTTGATTCCTTTTTTCTTTTTACCCTATGTCCCCTACTTTCCTTTATTATGTTTCCTTTATTACAAGTTTCCCTATTTCTATTATTTATTCCTTTCCTTTCTTTTTTTTTAAAACCAAAAAGATAGATGCGCTAAATAATCCTTTCATTATATTTTTAAATTCATTACTTTTATACTCTCACACATTTTTTAAATTTTTATTCCTTTTTACAATTAAAACCACGTATTTTAATTAATTTATCCCTCTCTTCACTTTACCCCCTTTAATTTTAAGAAGACTTTAACTAACACTTAGGAGGGTTTTAGTTTACGCCCTTATGTTTATTTTTGTAGGGTCCTTTCTTACGGCTAATCAAAATTTTCTCTTAGAGATGTTTTTAAATTTAGGTTTAGATTTGAACTGGGCGACAATTAATTAGGGGAGTCGTTTTGAGAATTTCTTAAGGCGTTAAGGTCATAGGGTCATCTAGGTTTGTCTCATCATCATCATCAATGCGACGTTCCCTTCAGGACACACTACATGCTCCAAGGGTGCCACTCGCCTCGTTTGTTTCTGTTGCGCGACGTCCCCTTCAGGAGGCACCACGTGCTCCAAGGGTGCCACTTGCCAATTTGTGTTTCTTTTGCGCGATGTGCCCTTCAGGATGCACCATGTGCTCCAAGGGTGCCACTCGCCGACTTGACTGATTGGTAGACGTCTATAACCCCTGGAGTCAACACTCCGCCAGGTGAACTTGTGGGAGACTAAGGGCTCTAAGGAATAAGGCCCCTGCCTTATTGCACGCCCCTTAGAATCATCGTGAGCTACTATCGCAGTCTTCCCTCACGACATCGTGGATCCTCTCGAACTAGTTAATCGTTAACCTACATTTCGAGACATGGCGGGAGTGCTAGTAGGCTGTGGCAAGGCTACTGTCCACACCTCTCCCTCAACCTCTCTGGAACTCGTGTGTGGACCCTTTAATCCATATGTGATTCTAGTTGGCAAGCTATCGTCAACCTGCATCATCAACCATCATGTCAGAACACGTCAACAACATATCATCAAATCAATAAATATCATGGTAAATAAATCAACTCAGATAGCACACTCCCTGACTCAATCTGGAGTCCAAGGGTTTTGTCGATGCCTCTGCATCGACCAGGTCAAAAACCCTGCACACTCAAATAAACTGAGTCAATAGCACATGTTTATGTCAAAGAAGTAAAACATCATGTCATCTATAATAACGCATCATCATTAAGGATAAATGTTTTTTCATCATAAAAATCCAGATCACTTGCGAGCCAGTGTCCTCAAAGAATAAGTTTTCTAAGTGTGCCAGAGCGGGATGTTACATACACCCCCTCTTGGTCTAAACTTCATCCCGAAGTTTCTCAGTATACATGTCGGAATAAGTGTGTCACAGTATCATAAGTCTATCTATCAAACAAAAATGGAAACTGCTGGTGCATATCATATGCGTCCTCCCAAGTCGCCGAGTGCGGACTATAATTGTCCCACTAGACCTTGACCTTATCTATCGTTCGACGTCATAACTATCGAACGCGATGATCTAAAATGCAGACTGGCTCAGCCGTGAGCACTCCCTCGCCCGATACCTGCAAGGAACTCATGCCAATCACGTGTGTAGGATCACTAATATAATGTCTCAAAACAGATACATGAAAAACATCATGCATACACCTCAAAGAATCAGGCAAGGCTAGTCAATAGGCCACAGGCCCCTTTCTCTCCACAATCTCGAAAGGTCCCATGAACCTAGGAGAGATTTTATCTCCCTTTCCAAACTTGATCAAACTTTTATGTGGTTTAACCTGCAAGAAGACTTGATCGCCGACCTCGTAACTATGGTCGACTCGGTGCGCATTGGCATAACTCTTCTGTCGATCCAACGCTTCTTTAATCCTTTGTCTTAGGGTTTGCATTTTCTCTTCCATTTCTTGGATCACTTCTGGTCCCACCAAGACCCTATCCTCAAGCTGATCCCAACTCAAGGGCATCCGACACAGTCGCCCATAAAGGAACTCAAAATGCGCCATCTTAATGGTGCTCTGGTAACTGTTGTTGTAAGCGAACTCTACTAGAGGCAGGAATTCCTCCCAACGCTTTTGTTGGTCCATCACGTACATGTGCAACATGTATTCCAAGGTTTGGTTTGTTCGTTCGGTCTGTCCGTCAGTCTCTAGGTGATACGCAGTACTAAAGTTAAGTTGGGTTCCCAAGGCCTCTTGAAAACTTGTCCAAAATCGTCCGGTAAACATCGATCCTCGATCGGATATAATCTTCTTAGGCACGTCGTGCAGCCTCACAATCTCACTGATGAAAACTCTCGCTATGTCAGGTGCCTAATACGTCATATGCACAGGAATAAAGTGAGCACTCTTCGTCATAGTGTCTACTACTACAAAAATCGAGTCGTGTCTCCTTGCCGTCAGTGGCAATCCAACAATAAAATCCATCAAAATAACTTCCCATTTCGATTACGGAATAGCATGTGGTTGAAGTAATCCTGTCGGGTGTCTATGTTCAGCCTTTACCTGCTGACACTCGAGACATCTAGCCACAAAGTTGACTATGTTGGCCTTCATTCTCTTCCAGAAGAATAAGGGTTTAAGGTCTGCCCTCATCTTCGCGACTCCTGGGTGAGACATGTAAACTGATCTATGAGCGTCACTCAGGATCAACATCCTCAACTCGTCATTTGGAGGTATGTAAATCCGACCTCTAAACCTCAATAACCCATCTCTATCAAAAGAAAATCCCTCATATCGTGGTACCATCATTGTGTTTTGTCCGATAAAATCCTCGACTTCTTTGTTCCAGTCATTGTCACGCTGTAAAGTGAGAATCTTCTCACGTAGATTCGACTGAAGAGGTAACACCGAAAAGATGCATGGCCTCCAACTCAAAGCATCCACCACTTGGTTCATTGTTCCCTTTATGTAAGTAATGTCGAAGTCGTACTCGCTAAGCAATTCCGACCAACGCCGTTGTCGCGCGTTCAGGTCGCTTTGCCTAAAAATGTGTTGTAGTCCACAATGATCAGTCTTTAATTCAAAATTTCATCCAACAAGGTAGTGTCTCCAAACCTTCAAGGCATATACAATGGCTAATAACTCCAAATCGTGCGTCGCGTAGTTCTCCTCATACCTTCTTAGTTTCCTGGAAATGTAAGAAATCACCCGTCCGTCTTGCATCAAGACTCTGCCTAACCCTTCCTTGGAGGTGTCGGTGCATACCAAGAAGTCTACGTCCATGTCAGGGACCTTTAGTATCGGCGTTGTTGTCAACAACTCTTTAAGCCTCCAAAATGCTTCCGTGCATTTCTCAGTCCAAACAAACTTCTTGTTTTTCTTTTGCAATTCCGTGATCGGATTTGCTATCTTTGAAAATCCCTCGACAAACCATCGATAGTATCTTGCTAAACCCATAAAACTACGCACTTCTGTGACATTCGTCGGTGCAGGCCATTCCATAATAGCCTCAACCTTGGCTGGATCCACAGTGATACCTTCGCCGGAGATGACATGCCCTAAGTAGTGAATCCTCGATTGATAAAAAGAGAATTTGGACAACTTCCCATATAATTTGTGTTCTCGTAAACATTGTAGTACCAAGCGCAAGTGCTCGTCATGCTCCTTCGTCTGAGAGTAGATCAAAATATAGTCAATGAATACTTGGATGAACTTTTCCAAGTACTCGTGGAACACCCCGTTCATCAAACTCATGAATACCCCTGGGGCATTTGTCAGTCCGAAAGGTAAAACAGTAAACTCGTAATGTCCAAATCTCATATTAAAGGCGATCTTAGGGATGTAATCCTCCTTGATCCGTAACTGGTGATACCTTGATCGCAAATCGATCTTGGAGAACATCGTCGCACCCTTCATTTGATCGAACAGATCGTCAATTCTTGGTCAGGGATACTGATTTTTTATCGTAGCCTTGTTCAGTTGACGGTAGTCAATGCAAAGCCTCCACGATCCGTCCTTCTTCTGAATGAAAATAACTGGTGCACCCCATGGTGACACACTAGGGCGTATCAGTCCCAGGTCTAACAACTCCTTCAGTTGCATTTTCAGCTCTTGCAACTCTAGGGTCGACATTCGATAAGGCGTTCTCGCTATCGGTTCAGTCCCCGGTTTCAAGTCTATGGTAAACTCCAATTCTCTTTCCGGCGGGATCCCAGGTAACTCCTCTGGAAATACGTCCGCAAACTCCTTCACCACCGGAAGGTGTTCTAGACCTTCTGCTACTCCCTTTTCATTTAGCGCAAGGATCGCATAAAGCTTGCACCCCTTGCGCATACTCTTCCGTAACTGTAAGGAAGAGACAAACCTCAGGGATACTCCCTGGTTCCTTCCTACAATCACCCGTCTCTATCCTTCATCATCCACCAAGATCAACTGTTTCGTCTTACAGTTGAGTATCACCTCATGCGATTCCAACCAATCCATACCGATCACGACGTCATAAGATCCTAATATCGTGGCGTACATGTTGACCCTCATGAAAAACTCTCACAGGTTAAGGGCACATCCCGTAACCTTTCCTCCAACCTTCTGTTTGGGTCCCGAAGCCATCTCCATGAAGCTAAACTCGTCCTGTTCAACTGCCTTTACCTTAATCCTTTTTAGCGCTGCACCAAAAATGAAACTCTCAGTAGCAGCTGGGTCTATCAAAATACTAAGGGTATGGTCAGCAACAGTACCTGTCTTCTCGAGCATAGTCGACTGGTGCTCTACCTGGCGGTTATTCACTGTTGCGTGAATTCGATGGGCCTTGCCCATATCTCCCACTGTAGTGGGTCCGGCTGATATGGAAACTCTGGTCCTCTCCACAGGACATTCGCGCTGGTAGTGTGGCTCCCCACATGTCCAACACCCCTTCTTCGGCCTAGTAGTCCTGGTACCCGAAGTAGAAGATGACTGCCCACCGGCCTAAAACCCTGGTCTGTTCTGCTGAACAAGCCTAAACTATTGCTGCTGCGGGCGACGCTGCTACTGGTGTTGTGGTCCTCGATAAGGTGTCCGTTGTTGAGGTGGTGGTCATCGGGGTGTAGCAAGCGTGGATCCCCTATGGAAGTTGCGATATCCCAGCATATGTCTCACTAGTGTATGGTGCTGCGACGTTCCATATGAACCCTGCCCTGTTGGTCTCACTGGAGTCTTGGTCTGACCCCCGCTGATAAGCTCCTCCTCCGCTATGAGGGCCTTTTGGACAACGTCGTGCAAGGTTTGAGGCATCAATATCCTAACCTTTGCATGCAGGATTCCGTTAAGGCCAAACGTGAACCGGTTGACCTTGAGCTTCTCAGTGTTCAGGTGTGGAGCATATCGAAGAAGCTCCATAAAACGTGCCTCGTACTCAGGCACCGTACGACCTCCCTGTCGTAATGCATTGAACTCATTGAGCTGACGCTCAATGAATTCCTCTGAAAGATACCTCTCTCGGAACTTTTCCTCGAACAGTTCCCATGACACGTCTTCAACGGTCATGTTCAGCTGCGATAGGAGCGTCTTCCACCACAAAAGAGCGCTCCCCTTTAGTTGAAAGACCCCCATGAGGACCTTCATGTTGGAGGTATAATCATGAAGTGCAAAGCACATTGCCATATTCTCTAACCATGCCTCGGCAGCTACTCCATCCGGGGCACCAAATAACTCGGGAAATTTCACCTTCTCGAGTTCACGGTGAATGCTACCAGTAACGGTCAGTACACACGATGAAACCTCTGCGGGTGCCGATTCCCTGGCCTCGTCTCTGTCCAATTGGTTGATCAGAGCCTCGAACATGCGCTGAAAGGATCTCATCATCCCAACAATGTCGCCAATCGCCATCTTCTCTTGTCTGATAACCTTCTCACCTCCCTGGGGGTTAGACCCCTCAGGCGAGGATGCTACTGGAGGTGTCACGCCTCCTCCTCTAGCACCCCGTCGTCTGCCTCCGCGACGTCCTCTAACCATGATTTCCTGCATGCACACAATCAATTCGATCAGCGACAGTATAATAAAATCAATTGTGACAATGAAAGTCGGAGCGAATCCCAAGTCACGGGTCAAACCGGCTCTGATACCATATGTAGCGAACCTCCTCGTTACGAAAACATCTCTGTAACAAGTGCAAATTTATTTATTTATTTATTTTGTTTAAGGTGTGTGCGTGTGTGTAAAGAGGAAACAAACACACTTGACTCTACGTCGCCACCCGACGACTAACCAGATGCAACCACGATGATCACAACAAGAGAACATGAGGGGCACCACAAGTAACTGCAAGCATATAAACGACATAGACATAAGGAAGAATCCATAACAATAGATTTTACTATTTCTGCACAGGAAAGCAGGGCATTTAATCTTAGTCCTTTGCTCTAGAGAGAGAGAAGGTCAGATAGGCTCCTGGCCGACTGCTCAGGCAGAAACTAGTAACCCGACTATGAACAAGATGCAAGCAAGACAAACGCAACAAGATGACATACAACCTACAACAGTAGCAAAAAGCAATAAACGTCAATAGACATAAGGCGTACAACTAGCCACTATAAGTAGAAAATGACACAGGGTGATATGTACAGTACAGTCACAGACGAAAGAATCCATAGTAGTAGAGATTACTATTTCTGCACAGAAAAGCAGGGCGTTTAATCTTAGTCCTCTTCTCCGGAGAGAGAGAAGGTCAGATAGGCTCCTGGCCGACTGCTCAGGCATAAACTAGTACTCTCTATCAGGTGTGTCGCAAGAGTGGAAACCCTGCATTTAAAGCCCCCGAGACTCTTGATATGACATTGGATTCTTTACACACAAAATAAGTCACACACCCACCCCTACACGTTAAGCTATGTGGAGGTGTCTACTTCCCGCCCGACAAGCAGAACAAACACACGAGAGGTTTACCAACCCAATACCACATTAATTTTAAGGAACAACACCCTTCCTTTACTATCTCAGACTAATTTTATTGTGCTTAATTCAAGAACATTTCAACATATAAGTTCATCAATAACAATAAACATTACCATTCCGTTATCATGAATTAATAAACGCATTATATTTATATCACATTAAACTTGCGAAATAACAAGCACCATTCATCAACAGGTGATATCTATGAAAATACAACTACAATATCCTTTCATAATGGCAACACCATGTTATATCTTAAGTCAAGTAACATCGCAATAATCCATTACATTAAAACTACCTTATCCTTACCACCATTTTCATAACTTGAACACTAGCATTAACATTCCATTCCCTATTCATTAACATAAAAAAATAATAATATTATCATTACTTTACCCCACGCATACAATCAACATCCTTGCATCAATATTTTTTTATTCTAAACCAATAATAACATTGACATTAACCATTATGCCATAATACCTTAGCATTAAATTACATTACTTTTCATCATGTTCCAGCTTATTATATTCATGTCAATGACGCTGCAACAAACACCTGTTATCTTACCACTGGTATGCTGCCAGCAAAGAATCTTAATAACATTTCATTTCACATTACTTCTATATGACAAGAATTTAACCATCAATACAATTGCTTTATATTGCAGTATCATTTCCCTAAGGCATAATCAACATTGCATGGTTATCATAATCAGTTTGCTACAAATAATAATGAAGTATCTTCCTACTATCTAACACTAACCTTACAAATAATTTCTCATTCCAACATTCATTTATTGTCAACTAATAAACTACAATGTCCTTCACCGAGAGTTTGCCAGAACATTATCCCAATCCTAACCATGACATCATATCATTTCCCTAATCATTCATCTAGCATTTACCTTACATTACTCATTATCATAAAGCATAACCACCTTTAAAAATACTCATTTCCTAAACATTTGCATTGACTTTAACCAGCCCTTTGTGCTAATCATCATCATAAAGCAATAATAATAATTAAAAATTAACATTACCTTGCATTGAAATAATTTGCAACTGAAATGGAAACCTGCCTTCCTGTATCCATCACAACCCTTACGTTTCTTTTTATATTAAATAAATGCTTATAGAAAAACCAAGAAATCTACCAAATGGTGGCGTTCACCTACTCCCACGGACGACATACATTCTATAGTTTTTAAAAATCATTTAGATATTAATTCTAGACAGTTTCCTTATGGGTTACTGGAACGAAGTTTCCAATAAGGCGACATTAGTGCTGACTCTAAAAGATAACACTGAATGATACCACCGATAGTTTTGGGGAGCGCACCAGACGGAAGGGCACCAGAGGCACGCATACCGAACCACGCCTCACAGAGGCAACCATCAATGGCGCTGCCAGTGGTTACAGATTCGCCCAAATAACATAGTGACAGTTGTACGCATCATAAAGGGGAATGGCGGAAAGGTGAATGCGTGGGTGACAGGTTATTTGTTTCCCTTTTTTTTATATTTAATTTTAAACACATCAATGCGTTAATAATACAACCTTGATGGGTGAGTCAACGAAAATAGCAATAGGAAACATCCACGCAGCAGAGAATTAGCACAACAACTCAGTACAGTATGGTTGGAACCGTGCGGTTATCCTCCTCCGATTCGCCAAGAGAAACCACTCCCCCCATACGCAGATCTTAGCAACAAAAAATAACGTAGAGCTAGACACCAGATGCAGGAAAAAGAAAGGAGAATGCAAAGATGCCAGGACCAGCCTGTTTGCAGAGTTGAAGACCATTCACCCGAGAGAAATCAGGCAAGAACAGGCTCGCTGGTAATTAATATCAAGGGCGTATGTCTGGTGGGTAAACCCTTCACCCATTCGACTATTTAGCAGAGATTGAGACCAAAATAATCAGACGAGAACATGCCTGCAGGTAAACAAGACTTACACTAATAAATTTGCCAGAAGGTGATGAAGAGATGACAGTAAGTTTTAAAAATGATTTGCCATTGTAGAAATGCCCAATGGTAAGTTAAATAAACGAAATGCCCGTAATTCATAAAAATGATTTGCCAGTAAGTTTAAAGAGATGACAGTAAATTTTAAAAAAAATGATTTGACAGCAACTTAAAAACTCAGGGATAAAACGAATGCTCCCGGTGATCCACTGAACACCAGCACTAAATAAAATGCCCACTAGCAAGGGAATCAACAAAACGCAGAAGAAAAAGTAGAGTTCAAGGGCACAAATCCGCGGGGTACCTCCAACAAGATATAACACAAGGATTATCAGAAACTAAAACCAAACGCAGAGAAGTATAATCACAACGCAGAGATTCATGACCATTATCAGACAACAATCGTTGGATAAAATCAGGAGGTTCCACAGGCATGGTAAAAATTTATTCTATGCGAATCGTCAAGGAAAACAGAAGATGTATCAAGCTATTATATACATTGTAACGCCAGTACACTTTTTCAATAAACAGACAGATCTACATCAATCTTAGTGCTTTCTATTCTACCAATAAACGACCATACCTTTGCCTCTTTGCCTGCCTCGAATGTTAATCCCGTGCTCTGTGTCACTCTTTCTCCACGCCGCTCCTGCTCGCCGACCGTAGAGACTACACCGGTACCTCCCAGCCAATCGCTAGGGGTACTTTTCTTCCCCCTTAGCCCCTCAAGCCGCAAAGGGGCCACACAAGATCTAGAGATAAGACTAGCTTCTCATCTCGCCTCCACAGCTGAGCTACCACTCCAATACAGCTGAGAAAATCCCCAACTGCTCACAAGCAATCAGTTAAGCCACAATCCAGCAGCATAACATTACACTAACCATTTTCCCTTACCTCCTCATTTTACCCTTCTTTTATAGAAATTTTGAGACCCACCTACTTTCCCTAAATCACTATTAATTTAAGTTTTAATGACAATCCTCTAAAAATTCTCTGTCGTCCAAGTGTCACTCATCCCCCACGTTTCTCCAAAATTATTTTCTTTTTAAAAATTAAAAGACTCATTTCCCTCACCCACCTAGAGTCGCTCCTAAAATTACTCCTAGGTGTTCCTAGATCCCCTTACATGCTTTTAATTACTTTCCCTAAAATGAAGTTGCTAAATTTAGTTCATTGTAGAAAGTCCTTAATTGTTGATTCCTTTTTGCTTTTTACCCTATGTCCCCTACTTTCCTTTATTACAAGTTTCCCTATTTCTATTATTTATTCCTTTCCTTTTCTTTTTTTTTAAACCAAAAAGATAGATGCGCTAAATAATCCTTTCATTATATTTTTAAATTCATTACTTTTATACTCTCACACGTTTTTTAAATTTGTATTCCTTTTTACAATTAAAACCACGTATTTTAATTAATTTATCCCTCTCTTCACTTTACCCCCTTTAATTTTAAGAAGAC
>ML802780.1:34277-53923 GCA_009831015.1 Picea engelmannii
ACGTGCCCTTCAGGATGCACTACGTGCTCCAAGGGTGCCACTCGCCTCGTTTGTTTCTGTTGCGCGACGTGCCCTTCAGGATGCACCATGTGCTCCAAGGGTGCCACTCGCCAACTTGTGTTTCTTTTGCGCGACGTGCCCTTTAGGATGCACCACGTGCTCCAAGGGTGCCACTCGCTGGCTTGACTGATTGGTAGATGTCTATAACCCCTGGAGTCAACACTCCGCTAGGTGAACTTGTGGGAGACTAAGGGATCTAAGGAATAAGACCCCCGCCTTATTGTGCACCCCTTAGAATCATCGTGAGCTACTGTCGCAGTCTTCCCTCACGACATTGTGGATCCTCTCGAACTAGGTAATCGTTAACCTACAGTTTGATCCATGACGGGAGTGTTAATAGGCTGTGGCAGGGATGTTGTCCACACCTCTCCCTCAACCTCTCTGGAACTCGTGTGTGGCCCCTTTACTCCATATGTGAGTCTAGTCGGCAAGCTATCGTCAGCCCGCATCATCAACCATCATGTCAGAACATGTCAACAACATATCATCAAATCAATAAATATCATTGTAAATAAATCAACTCAAATAGCACACTCCCTGACTCAATACGGAGTCCAAGGGTTCTGTCGATGCCTCTGCATCCGCCAGGTCAAAAACCCTGCACACTCAAATAAACTGAGTTAATATCACCTGTTTATGTCAAAGAAGTAAAACATCATGTCATCTATCATAACGCATCATCATCAAGGATAAATGTTTTATCATCATAAAAATCCAGATCACTTGCGAGCAAGTGTCCTCAAAGAATAAGTTTTCTAAGTGCACCAGAGCGGGATGTTACACAAGATCTCTTCTCATTCTATGAAAAATATCAATCATAACCTATTTCATGTGTGATCCTTCAACATAACCAAGATCCCAAACCTTGTAAAATGCTTTGATTAAACATAAAAGAGAAGATATCTCCTTCGTAATACAATCATAAAACCATTCCAATGCATCATATTCCAAGGTCATTAGAAATATCTTCATCATGGCATCCTCATTGGAAACATTAACATATGGAATGGGTTCAATGAAAGATGCAATATGTAGTGGAGTTGAATCAGTTTGTCCTTAGAACTTTGGAACTTGTTTTCCCCAGTTTGGATCAAAGAGCTCATTTGGATACTCTGGGATACCTGAGAAATATAATGGGTCGAACCATCCTTCCGTCAACGATTCTTCTAAAAATGCCATATTTCTTTACTTCCAATTTATTGATAAGTTGATACAAAATTTGAAAAACATGTATCCATCATACCTTATTTCAATATCAATGGAGTTTCTAGGTGATTCTTCAAATACCTTCATGTCTCACCTCTATAAACAACAAGTTTAGTTCAGATCTTCTAGAACATGGCTTTTCTCCTTTGTGGAGTCACCAAATGCGAATAAGACAAGAGAAATTCCTTCATAAAATTATTGTATCCAACCACTCTCATACCATTATGATCCATAAATGGTAGGCCTATAACATCTTGTGTATCTTACCAAGACATATCTTCATTGAAAAATAATAAATGCAAAAGTATTTGTAATTACTTTTGACCTGAGATCAAGCTTCTCCATTGTGAATTCATTACCATGAAGAAATGGCTTTGTGAAAATATGGTTTAACTTCTCAGCTTAATTGGTTGTGGTTCCAAGGCCAATTCCCAACAACATTGTAGGAAAAATACATTCTACATCAAACTTTCAAACCCAACAATTGATAATCACCCATTTACCCATTCATTACATTTAGTCAAAGAAATAAAAAAATATGCATGGTGCTTTTTTCTTACCATTTCCATTGCCATTTCAATCATATCATTGATAACTACGGTTTCTCATAGGGGAGTGGGGGAAGTTATGGAATCATATCCAGCAATGGCATCTTCATATGACAGGGGCCCAAATCATTTGGTAGAAGTGGGGCTTGTTGCAGGGATGGAGGTGAATAGGGTTTTTTCCCCTACTACATGATGGTATGACAACTCTTTAGATAAGACGATGGGTTGATTATCACTCTTAAGGTATTTATTTTCTACAACATCGACCAATAATTTATTTCCTTATACCTTTCAACCAAATTATTGAAAATCATATCCATGGGATTGTTTGATAGGATTGCAAAGTGTCATCAAGTTTCTTCCTTCTTTCCATGAAATGTTGAAGAAAAACATCCTCATCGTAGAATTATTCAAAAGGCTACTCACAATCTCAAAATCCTACAAATTTCTTTGATGAAACTTGAAATTGAAGACACAACCCTTGGACAATCTTTACGAAACCATTAATGTGTTCCAATTCCTCTCAACATACAAACAAACAATTTCATCATAATATCCTTATGAATAACGTTTAGGTCTTCCATAAAATCTCTAGTCCTGAACTCCATTTGTATTGTCAGTATCTGAGATGGAGGTCCTAAGGTGCTAAGTATGTAATGGTGGGATCATTTCTTAAGATGATGGGGAGGTAGGGTTTAAGGGAATGTGTTTCACCTTATTTTTTATACTAAATGCAAAACAAATTCATCATAACATCTTCATGAATGATGCCCATGCATCCAAATGCACTTTGAATATGTGTCACTTATCATGCAACATGGATTAGGTAGATACCCTATCTTACCACCACTTCCCTTTCCACCCTTAAGTCCTTATTTAATTCCATAGGTTTATCATGCAATATGGTTTAGGATGTGTTTTTTTGTTGTTGGGATTTGGTGGTCTGTGCTTGTCATGTAACATGGATAAGGTAGATACCCATGTTCAACCCTAGGTCTCTTTGATTCCTACAAAACTATTATTGTTTCCCTATAGTATTGGGGTTTAGGATGGCTTTGTGGGAGTTGACAATGCAACACATGGGGGTTAGCAAAAATTAGAGGCATTTTGTGTCGTGTGGTTCCACTTCCTTAAGTAGAGGGTGCCTAGTTGGGTTATCCTAGTCTAGTATTTATATTTTTCTATACCATTTCTAGAAGTTATGGCATTGATCAAGTTCAAGTGAGAATTTTTTGTTTAGGTTTATTTTGCACAAATCCAACAAACAACAACCTTAATACTATTTTTTTCTTAGATTCATATGATAAATTTATCATGTCCTTAGTTTTTTCACATTTTTAATATGTCCTTAATATGTCCAAAATCAAGAGGGATATCACATTAAATTAGGTGTTTGAACACTAATATTGGTAATTGCACCCTAGTCTAATTGTGCATCCAAAACAAAAGATATAAAATTTTTATTTAGAACTGTGAATATGATGTTGGACTACTAACTAACTACATGTTCACATGCAACTAAAGGTACAACCAAACATGTACCTTTCATATATTTATTTGTCAAGTGAGGAAAGATTAGGACAAATAGAGGCCGAAAATGCAACTACATCTAGTATATATGATAAGAAAATAAGGACCAGAGGTGAAAATGTCATAATAAAATTTTGTAGACACATGAAATTTTTTCTTGCCAAAGGAGGATCATGCTCTTATGATGATGAGAGCATAGGATACATAGATGTTCCACTCAGGTATAAGCATTTGGTGAAGCAATGGGTACCTAAGGAACTACCTCCTATAGATGTTGACTTCGTTATCAACAATAGGACATATCACATTGCACCATCCTCCATGCATGACTTGGGGCTGTTTTCCATGGATGGAATAATTGTAAAATACAATACAGTAAATGAATTGATGGACTATGTCAGATCGTGTTACAATTATAACGATTGGATGCGGCTAGTTCGGTACATGTGAAGTATGCAGAGATATGCATTGGCCGCAAATGATATACAACTAATAAACAAGGATAAAAATAAGGGAGCGACTATCTATATTGATGGAAGGCCTAAATCTTTCGGCAATATCACAGGGTTTATAAACAACACACAACCTGAGACAACAAACAAACAACTGAATTGCATATTTGAGGGACATGAAGAGAATCGGGTAGTCCTGTGCGCAATAAAAAAAATAGCTCCCGGGGAAGGGCTATTAGTGGATTACCATTTGAATCAAATATAAACATTGACTAATAGTGTGTAGGTTCTTATGCAACACCTCTTTAAGAAACCTCTACTTATTGCATTATATATTTTTATTATCTTTAACATTGTTGTAAATATTATCTTTAACATTGTTTTTTTGTTATCATTAACAATTTTTTAAATATTTGAGGGTTCTAATTATTTAATGTGGAAGGATGATCGTGGAAAAGGGCCAGCCACAGAACATGTAAATTATTATCAATTTCCACTTTCATTTTACGTTGTTTTTATTATTTTCTTATATAGTTTTATTGAAATAACATTGTTTTTTTCTGAAATTATATGTAGTCAGCAGGACATGTGGATCATGATTCTGCCGATGAGGAGGGGTTTTATTCTTGTGCTGATTCGATGCTCTTATTAAAAAAAAAGATCATTAAATCTAACAAGGAACTTGTTAGCTTGTTAGATCGTCTAGAACAAACTCTGGACATCAAAGAAAGGATCAAGCTCCTTATGTCGCAACTTAACAAATATAAGGCAATAACCATAATTTTTTTTTTTTTTTTTAATGCACTCATATGTTCAATTATGATACTTTGTTCTTTAACTTTTACATTATCTCACGAAAAAACATTTTATTTTTTATAAAGGAAAATTTGGAGCTTGTTCAGCCCGGGGTTGGTAGTAGTGGCACTATGAAGATGCTATAGAGTCTTGATGCGGACGGTCATACAACTACTAGAGCACTATTTACTTCTCCATATTCCACACCTCATTTATATAGGAGCCATGACATGCACCAACAAGAATCCACACCTCGATTAGAGTCTAGAGATGGTGGCAGAGATGAGGATCATAGTGATGTGGTTGAGATGGTTTCATTTCCTGAAGCTAGACATGTGACAAGCACGAGGACCCTTCCGTGCACATTTTTGGTCGACGATAATGGACTTCCATTAAAACAATCAAGACTTCCAGGTAGTTTGAATTCATATTTTAATCGTTTAATGTTGTCCTCATATAGAAATCATCTAGATTATTAATTTTAAATTAATGATCATATATTTTTGTGTGTAGGAAACAACCTTTTTTATAGGCACATAGAGAGCAAGGCCTTGTATATTTTTGGGGAAACCTTACGCATGAGGTGGAATTTCTAGAATTCCATCCTCAAAAAGGAACTTATGGATTATCTTGAAGGCCTCTTTGGTGTAGACACGTTCAATACAAAAGAGGTCACATCTGCAGTGGGTGAATATTTAAAATATACCCGGGATGTTTATAGACGAAGCTTGGCAAGAAATCCTAGGTATGAGAATCCTCCCTCAATTCCAGAGAGGGAGTGGAAGGCAATCATTGATGATGCAAAAGAGAAGATTTTGAAATAATCAGGAGAACAAATAACTAGTACACCAAGGTAAATTACAAATTTTTGAATTCAATACTAGCTTTATTTTTCTTTATATCTAAATAAAAGTGTGGTTATATATAACATACTTGACAATTTTGATGATAGGTTACCTGACACTTTGAAGGAAACCAAAGCAAGGATTGCCAAACATGGCCAACACAAGCTAGGCCAGGGCGCCTACTAGAGGTTACAGTCACGAATCGTAAGTAGTCGAACATCTTAAGAATATTATTTGTATCAACTTACAACTTTAAGGTAATTGCAGCGAAAAACATTAAAAAACAATACCCTTATGCAATGCAGGGTGACGACTTCGAAACTAAAACCATGAAGGAAGACCTCCAACTTGGTTACAAATATAGTGATAAATCTTTGGTTGATCATAGGAAAAGCATGGGGCAGACCCCAAGATCCAATTTGCAGGATAAGGTAAATAAAAATTAGTCCAAATTAACCTTTCGTTACTTATAAAATACATAAATGTTTGATATTGTCCATAATTTAATGTCTTACTTTGTTTTAATCAGGGAAGAAGCACTATCAACGAAACCATTAGTACTGAACAACATAGCGTTCATAGTGAAACAAAGCCAGAATATCATGGTGCTCCCCAACAACCCCATCCCAATGAGGTGCATCCCCAAGATGTTCTTGTGACCGAGGCCCACGATGATAAAATGTCTATATATTAATCATATATTTAATAATTTTGTACTTATAAATTTTGACGTTTCAATGGCAGAGAATGTCATATATGATCATCCTTGACATGAATATTAGGTGACGTTTCAATGGCAGAGAATGTCATAGATGATCATCCTTGACATGAATATTAGGTGAACAAGTTGACAACCATTCCAATGGCGCCGACTAGAGGACCAGGTAAATAATTACATTGCAGAGTTTTATTTTAATATTAATGAACTACTTCAATGATATTTAAAAATTGGTCATATAAATTTAAATTTTTTTATTTTTTTAGGTGATGGCCCCTCATAGCAGCATCCACAACGTGGGTACAAGAGCAGATGTACTCGATGTGAAAAGACTAAAACAACATCATCTGTTGAAGAGAACCCAGTAAACAAAGACATGGACATGGATGATTTTCTTAAGAACTGGAAAGAAAAAAAGAAGACTAAAAGAAATTCATGATGTCATGTAATAATTTTATAAGACAGTTAGATGTACATTATATAGTTGATAATATTCACAAGGCTATTTCTATGGCTTGTATATATCTGTGAATGTAATTTTGTTATACACTTAATGATAATTTCAACTTCTCTTAATGATGCAACTTCAAAAATCGTGTGACATGATATATGAAACTTTGAAAGTCTTGTGACATGTTTCATTATGTCTCACATGGCAAAGAGAATTACCATTCTTTTCATTGTGTCTTTTCATTGTGTCATGGAGATGGTTTTTCTACTCAACATTGCCTCAAAGCCTACTTATTCATTCCTATATGATATGTACAATGATGTTGAACCTTCCACAAATCATTGCGAGCAAAAAAATAAGCCAAGGACAGGAACCCAAGGATTTCAATGTTAAGGTCTGGTCATTCCACAAGGTGGTATACAAAGAGGAATTGTTTCCATGCATAAACATGCTAAATACCTTGATTGAGAATGCGGATGTAACAAGTTGAACATTGAAATCATAGAGCGATGACATAATCGAGCAATATGGGTGGTCATAGATGTTTGACTATTATTCAGTCATTTAACCTTTTAATGTCTTTGAAAAATGTAGGTTTGAAGGGTGGTCACCTCCACGATCCAAAACACATTTCGGAAAAGGTGTAAATAATTTTCTTCTCTTGCGTCATGGAATTTTCCTTCATTTCCTTGTATACTTAAATTCAAAATTGGAAAAAAAAAATGACAAATAGCATGCATAACACATAATTGTTTTATGACTAGGAGTAATAATAATTTTTCATATTCATAAGCAAAAAAATGAGACTTATCTTTTAACAAAAATTGGTCCAAGAGATTGGTCATGTAAGAGAAAATTCCCATTGAACCACAACCATCTAGTGTAGATACCACCACCAACCTAGGTTATAAGGCCACCATGGTGAAAAAACCAAGCAATAAGATTCTATATTTCTCATCCCAACCTTTCTACTCACATTCTTACCTAACCTTCTCAACACAAAGAATTACAAGAATCAGATTCATCCTGCGATAGATAAGAAACTCTCTTCAACTACAACATGAAACATAAGGAATATATTCACTTTATGTACTTCATGGTCCCTTATATATTATTCTCTCTAGTTATCTTTAATGTGGATAGAAAGAGCTCGATCTATTGTATTCTTTCTGAGAATTTCCTAAAAGAACTATATTTGTCTCTCAAGGATATACATAGTATATAATGGATAGTGAATGATGAATTGTTATCTTCCCTATCCTATATGCTCACCTACAACCACTATATTTCATCCAAAGTCTACAATTTTCCTCTTCTTGATGTTGATTTTATTTAATTTCCAAATTAGTATGGGTTGGAAATGGAGAATAAAACATGAAATATGTAAAGAATTAATGCTAGAGTGCTTCCCACAATGTTAGAGTCAATGACAATGATATCATTGGTGGAAATGATGGATGAAATTACCTATAACTAGCAGAATGTAGGACTCTTACACTTCCCATAGAATGAAGATTGTACTCAACCCATGCTCCCATTATTATGTGAAAACACTTTCCCCACCAACCTTTTACATAGATTCAACGATTGGTTGATAAGTCAAAGAAGGTATATGGCTTCATTTAAAGAACATTGTAGAACAATATGAGTTCTGAGAATGACCTTGGAGATAGAGGATTTATTTTCCAATAGGTCCCCTTTCATCTTCCCCTATAGTGGAATCCTAGTGCCTCTCATGCCTTCATGTGTTTTCTATGGTGGGTTGCATCACCATACATTGAAGCACTTTGAAGGCCTAATTACTATTTAACTATTTGAGTGAAGGTCAATTCAGTTGTGTTAGAGTCTTAGGATTGTGTTTTGTATTTGCAAAATACACCATTTGAAACTTTTACATCAAATCCATGCATTGTCATTGACCTATTGAAATAAGTATTATCAAATAGTTGTTGTACCACCCGAGCACATATTTTAGTTTAGAGACATTTTCTTTGATTATTTGATCTTCTATATTGCATTATTTATTTTATATGTAACCTTGTAGGTTAGAAATATTTCAGCAATTTTAAACTATAGTTAATTCCATATCATCCAGCCATTTCCTTAGGCTTCATGGCCTCCCTTCATTCTTATGAGATCTTCAAGCCTTAGCAATTCTCTTGAACATCTTCTATGTTAGACGATGAACTAGATACACATGGTTAAGATGGATTTTTATTATGCATGGGGTGCTCAAGCATGGGATGATATTTTATTAGGTAGACATCATATCTAATCTTCTTGCACAATGTATTCCAAAGGCTAAAACTCCCTTAGATAGTGGTGCACTTGAGTTTTACATGGCGTCTTATCTTATGTATTATGTATGTGTGAGATAAGAGTTATCTTCTTTCAAGCCCACCTAGTAGCCTTCCTTTGCACTTGTACATGGTTATTTCCTCATATATGTTTAGCTATTATTCAGTCATTTAACCTTTTAATGTCTTTGAAAAATGCAGCTTTGAAGGGTGGTCACCTCCACAATCCAAAACACATTTTTGAAAAGATGAAAATCATTTTCTTCTCTTGCTTCATGAAATTTTCCTTCATTTCCTTGTATACTTAAATTCAAAATCGGAAAAAAAAATGACACATAGCATGCATAACACATAATGTTTTTATGACTGGGAGTAATAGTAATGTTGCATATTCATAAACAAAAAAAATGAGACTTATCTTTTAAGAAAAATTGGTCCAAGAGATTGGTCATGTAAGAGAAAATTTCCATTGAACCACAACCATCTAGTGTAGATACCACCACCAACCTAGGCTATGAGGCCACCATGGTGAAAAAAACAAGCAGTAAGATTCTATATTTCTCATCCCAACCTTTCTACTCACATTATTACCTAACCTTCTCAACACAAAGCATTACAAGAATCTGATTCATCCTATGATAGATAAGGAACTCTCTTCCACTACAACATGCAACGTAAGGAATATATTCACTTTATGTACTTCATGGTCCCTTACATATATTATTCTCTCTAGTTCTCTTTAGTGTGGATAGAAAGAGCTTAATATATTGTATTCTTTCTAAGAATTTCCTAAAAGAACTATATTTCTCTCTCAAGGATATAAAGAGTATATAATGGATAGTGAATGATGAATTGTTATATTCCCTATCCTATATGCTCACCTACAACAACTATATTTCATTTAAAGTCTAGAATTTTCCTCTTCTTGATGTTGATTTTGGTTAATTTCCAAATTGGTATGGGTTGGAAATGGAGAATAAAACATGAAATATGTAGAGAATTAATGT
This sequence comes from Picea engelmannii, assembly GCA_009831015.1. NCBI lineage: Eukaryota > Viridiplantae > Streptophyta > Pinopsida > Pinales > Pinaceae > Picea > Picea engelmannii. The sequence goes on from ML802780.1 coordinate 44,187, forward strand.
TGAGTGCTTCCCACAATGTTAGAGTGAATGACAATGATATCATTGGCGGAAATGATGGATGAAATTACCTATAACTAGAGGAATGTAGGACTCTTACACTTCCCATGGCATGAAGATTGTACTCAACCCATGCTCCCATTGTTATGTGAAAAGACTTTCCCCACCAACCTCTTAAATAGATTCAAGGATTGGTTGATAATTCAAAGAAGGTATATGGATTCATTTAAGGCACATTGTAGAAAAATATGAGTTCTGAGAATGACCTTGGAGATAGAGGATTTTTTTCCCATAGGTCCCCTTTCATCTTAAACCATAGTGGAATCATAGAGCCTCTCATGCCTTCATGTGTTTTCTATGGTGGGTTGCATCACCATACATTGAATCACTTTGAAGGCCTAATTACTATTTAACTATTTGAGTGAAGGTCAATTGAGTTGTGTTAGAGTCTTAGGATTGTGTTTTGTATTTGTAAAATACACCATGTGAAACTCTTACATCAAAGCCATACATTTTCGTTGACCTATTTAAATAAGCATTATCAAATAGTTGGTGTACGACCTGAGCACATATTTCAGTTTACGCACATTTTCTTTGAGTATTTCATCGTCTATATTTCATTATTTATTTTATATGTAACATTGTAGGTTAGAAATATTTAAGAAATTTTAAAATATAGTGAACTCCATATCCTCCATCAATTTCCATAGGCTTCATGGCCTCCCTCCATTCTTATGAGAACTTCAAGACTTAGCAATTCTATTGAACCTCTTGTATGGTAGACGATGCACTAGATACATATGGTTAAGATGGATTTCGATTATGCATGGGGTGCTCAAGCATGGGATGATATTTTATTAGATAGAGTTAATATCTAATCTTCTTGCACAATGTATTCCAAAGGCTAAAACTCCCTTAGATAGTGGTGCACTTGAGTTTTACATGTCTTCTTATCTTATCTATTGTGTATGTGTGAGCTAAGAGTTCTCTTGTTTAAAGCCCACCTAGTAGCCTTCCTTTGCACTTGTACATGGTCATTTCCTCATAGATGTTTAGCTATTATTCAGTGATTTAACCTTTTAATGTCTTTGAAAAATGCAGGTTTGAAGGGTGGTCACCTCCACGATACAAAACACATTTACGAAAATATGTAAATCATTTTCTTCTCTTGTGTCATGAAATTTTCCTTCATTTCCTTCTATACTTAAATTCAAAATCGGAAAAAAAAAATGACTCATAGCATGCATAACAGATAATTTGTTTATGAATGGGAGTAATAGTAATGTTGAATATTCATAAACAAAAGAATGAGACTTATCTTTTAACAAAAATTGGTCCAAGAGATTGGTCATGTAAGAGAAAATTTCCATTGAACCACAACCATCTAGCGTAGATACCACCACCAACTGAGGCTATGACGCCACCATGGTGAAAAAACCAAGAAATAAGTTTCTATATTTCTCATTCGAACCTATTTACTCACATTCTTACCTAACCTTCTCAACACAAAGCATTGTAAGAATATGATTCATCCCGTGATAGATAAGGAACTCTCTTCCACTACAACATGCAACATAAGGAATATATTCACTTTATTGTACTTCATGGTCCCTTAGATATATTATTCTATCTAGTTCTCTTTAGTGTGGATATAAAGAGCTTGATCTATTGTATTATTTCTAAGAATTTCCTAAAAGAACTATATTTGTCTCTCAAGGATATAAAGAGTATATAATGGATAGTGAATGATAAATTGTTATCTTCCCTTATCCTATATGCTCACCTACAACCACTATATTTCATCCAAAGTCTACAATTTTCCTCTTCTTAATGTTAGTTTTAGATAATTTCCAAATTGGTATGGGTTGGAAATGGAGAATAAACCATGAAATATGTAGAGAATTAATGTTAGAGTGCTTCCTACAATGTTAGATTCAATGACAATGATATCATTGGTGGAAATGATGGATGACATTACCTATAACTAGTGGAATGTAGGACTCGTACACTTCCCATGGCATGAATATTGTACTCAACCCATTCTCCCATTATTATGTGAAAACACTTTCCCCACCAACCTCTTACATAGATTCAAGGATTGGTTGATAAGTCAAAGAAGGTATATGGATTTATTTAAGGCACATCATAGAAAAATATGAGTTTTAAGAATGACCTTGGAGATAGAGAATTTATTTTCCCATAGGTACCCTTTCATATTCAACTATAGTGGAATCTTAGTGCCTCTCATCCCTTCATGTTTTTTCTATGGTGGGTTGCATCACCATACATTGAAGCACTTTGAAGGCCTAATTACTATTTAACTATTTGAGTGAAGGTCAATTGAGTTGTGTTAGAGTCTTAGGATTGTGTTTTGTATTTGTAAAATACACCATGTGAAACTCTTACATCAAAGCCATACATTGTCATTGACCTATTGAAATAAGTATTATCAAATAGTTGTTGTACCACCCGACAAATATTTCAGTTTAGACACATTTTCTTTGAGTATTTCATCTACTATATTGCATTATTTATTTTATATGTAACCTTGTAGGTTAGAAATATTTAAGCAATTTTAAACTATAGTAAACTCCATATCCTCCAGCCATTTCCTTAGGCTTCATGGCCTTCCTCCATTCCTATGAGAACTTCAATACTTAGTAATTCTCTTGAACCTCTTGTATGGTAGACGATGCACTAGATACATATGGTTAAGATGGATTTTGATTATGCATGGGGTGCTCAAGCATGGGATGATATTTTATTAAGTAGAATTCATATCTAATATTCTTGCACAATGTATTCCAAAGGATAAAACTCCCTTATATAGTAGTGCACTTGATTTTTACATGGCGTCTTATCTTATGTATTGTGTATGTGTGAGCTAAGAGTTATCTTGTTTCAATCCCACCTAGTAGCCTTCCTTTGCACTTGTACATGGTTATTTCCTCATAGATCTTTAGCTATTATTCAGTCATTTAACCTTTTAATGTTTTTGAAAAATGTAGGTTTGAAGGGTAGTCACCTCCATGATCCAAAACACATTTCCGAAAAGGTGTAAATCATTTTCTTCTCTTGAATCATGAAATTTTCCTTCATTTCCTTGATTACTTGAATTCAAAATCGGAAAAAAAAAATGACACATAGCATGCATAACACATAATTTTTTTTATGACCGGGAGTAATAGTAATTATGCATATTCATAAATGAAAAAATGAGACTTATCTTTTAACAAAAAATTGGTCATGTACGAGAAAAATTCCATTGAACCACAACCATCTAGTGTAGATACCACCACCAACCTATTCTATGAGGCCTCCATGGTGAAAAAACAAAGCAATAAGATTCTATATTTGTCATCCCAACCATTCTACTCACATTCTTACCTAACCTTCTCAACACAAAGAATTACAAGAATATGATTCATCCTGTGATAGATAAGGAAATCTCTTCCACTACAACATGAAAAATAAGGAATATATTCACTTTATGTACTTCATGGTCCCTTGGATATATTATTCTCTCTAGTTGTATTTAGTGTGGATAGAAAAATCTTGATCTATTGTATTCTTTCTAATAATTTACTAAAAGAACTATATTTGTCTCTCAAGGATATACATAGTAAATAATGGATAGTAAATGATGAACAATTATCTTCCCTATCCTATATTCTCAACTACAACCACTATATTTCATCCAAAGTCTACAATTTTCCTCTTCTTGATGTTGATTTTGGTTAATTTCCAAATTGGTATGGGTTGGAAATGGAGAATAAAACATGAAATATGTAGATAATTAATGTTAGAGTGCTTCCCACAATGTTAGAGTCAATGTCAATGATATCATTGGTGGAAATGATGGATAACATTACCTATAACTAGCAGAATTTAAGACTCTTACACTTCCCATGGAATGAAGATTGTACTCAACCCATGCTCCCATTATTATGTGAAAATACTTTTCCCACCAACCTCTTACATAGATTCAAGGATTGGTTGATAAGTCAAAGAAGGTATATAGCTTCATTTAAGGCACATTGTAGAACAATATGAGTTCTGAGAATGACCTTCGAGATAGAGGATTTATTTTCCCATAGGTCCCCTTTCATATTCCCCTATAGTGGAATCGTAGTGTCTCTCATGCCTTCATGTGTTTTCTATGGTGGGTTGCATCACCATACATTGAAGTACTTTGAAGGCCTAATTACTATTTAACTATTTGAGTGAAGGTCAACTGAGTTGTGTTAGAGTCTTAGGATTGTGTTTTGTATTTGTAAAATACACCATGTGAAACTCTTACATCAAAGCCATACATTGTCATTGACCTATTGAAATAAGTATTATCAAATAGTTGTTGTACCACCCCAGCACATATTTCAGTTTAGACACATTTTCTTTGAGTATCTCATCTTCTATATTGCATTATTTATTTTATATGTAACCTTGTAGGTTAGAAATATTTCAACAATTTTAAACTATAGTGAATTCCATATCATCCATCCATTTCCTTAGGCTTCATGGCCTCTCTACATTCTTATGAGAACTTCAAGCCTTAGAAATTCTCTTGAAGCTCTTATATGTTAGACGATGCAGTATATACATATGGTTGAGATGGATTTTGATTATGCATGGGGTGCTCAAGAATGGGATGATATTTTATTAGGTAGACTTCATATCTAATCTTCTTGCACAATGTATTCCAAAGGCTAAAACTCCCTTAGATAGTTTTGCACTTGAGTTTTACATGGCGTCTTATATTATGTATTATGTATGTGTGAGCTAAGAGTTCTCTTGTTTCAATCCCACCTAGTAACCTTCCTTTGCACTTATACATGGTTATTTCCTCATAGATGTTTAGTTATTATTCAGTCATTTAACCTTTTAATGTCTTTGAAAGATGAAGGTTTCAAGGGTGTTCACATCCACAATCCAAAACACATTTCCGAAAATATGCAAATCATTTTCTTCTCTTGCATCATGAAATTTTACTTCATTTCCTTGTATACTTAAATTCCAAATAGAAACAAAAAATGACACATAGCATGCATAACACATAATTGTTTTATGATTGTGAGTAATAGTAATGTTGCATATTCATAAATAAAAAAATGAGACTTATCTTTTAACAAAAATTTGTCCAAGAGATTGGTCATGTAAGAGAAAATTTCCATTGAACCACAACCATCTAGTGTATATACCACCACCAACCTAGGCTATTAGCCCACCATGGTGAAAAAACCAAGCAATAAGATTCTATATTTCTCATCCGAACCTTTCTACTCACATTCTTACCTAACCTTCTCAACCCAAAGCATTACAAGAATCTGATTCATCCTGCGATAGATAAGGAACTCTCTTCCACTATAACATGAAACATAAGGAATATATTCACTTTATGTACTTCATCATGCCTTACATATATTATTCTCTCCAGTTATCTTTAGTGTGGATAGAAAGAGCTTGATATATTGTATTCTTTCTAAGAATTTCCTAAAATAACTATATTTGTCTCTCAAGGATATAAAGAGTATATAATGGATAGTGAATGATGAATTGCTACTTCCCTATCCTATATGCTCACCTACAACCACTATATTTCATCCAAAGTCTACAATTTTCCTCTTCTTAATGTTGATTTTGGTTAATTTCCAAATTGGCATGGGTTGGAAATGGAGAATAAAACATGCAATATGTAGAGAATTAATGTTAGAGTGCTTCCCACAATGTTAGAATCAATGACAATGATATCATTGATGCAAATGATGGATGACATTACCTATAACTAGCGGAATGTAGGACTCCTACACTTCCCATGGCATGAATATTGTACTCAACACATGCTCCCATTATTATGTGAAAATACTTTCCCCACCAACCTCTTACATAGATTCAAGGATTGGTTGATAAGTCAAAGAAGGTATATGGCTTCATTTAAGGCACATTGTAGAAAAATATGAGTTCTGAGAATGACCTTGGAGATTGAGGATTTATTTTCCCATATGTCCCCTTTCATCTTCAACTATAGTGGAATCATAGTGCCTCTCATCCCTTCATGTGTTTTTATGGTGGGTTGCATGACCATACATTGAAGTACTTTGAAGGCCTAATTACTATTTAACTTTTTGAGTGAAGGCCAATTGAGTTGTGTTAGACTCTTAGGATTGCATTTTGTATTTGTAAAATACACCATGTGAAACTCTTACATCAAATCCATACATTGTCATTGACCTATTGAAATAAGTATTATCAAAAAGTTGTACCACCTGAGAACATATTTCAGTTTAGACACATTTTCTTTGAGTGTTTCATCTTCTATATTGCATTATTTATTTTATATGTAACCTTGTAGGTTAGAAATATTTAATAAATTTTAAACTATAGTGAACTCCATATCCTCCAGCCATTTCCTTAGCCTTCGTGGCCTCCCTCCATTCTTATGAGAACTTCAAGCCTTACCAATTATCTTTAACCTCTTGTATGGTAGACGATGAACTAGAGACATATGGTTAAGATGGATTTTGATTATGCATGGGGTGCTCAAGCATGGGATGATATTTTATTAGGTAGAATTCATATCTAATCTTCTTTCACAGTGTATTCCAAAGGATAAAACTCCCTTAGATAGTGGCGCACTTGAGTTTTACATGGCGTCTTATCTTATGTATTGTGTATGTGTGAGCTAAGAGTTCCCTTGTTTCAAGCCCACCTAGTAGCCTTCCTTTGTGTTTGTACATGGTTATTTCCTCATAGATGTTTAGATATTATTCAGTCATTTAACCTTTTAATGTCTTTGAAAAATGCAGGTTTGAAGGGTGGTCACTTCCACGATCCAAAACACATTTCTGAAAAAGGTGTAAATCATTTTCTTCTCTTGCGTCATGAAATTTTCCTTCATTTCCTTGTATACTTAAATTCAAAATCGAAAAAAAAAAATGACTCATAGCATGCATAACACATAATGTTTTTATGTCTGGGAGTAATAGTAATTTTTCATATTCATAAACAAAAAAATGAGACTTATCTTTTAACAAAACATTGGTCCAAGATATTGGTCATGTACGAGAAAATTTCCATTGAACCACAACCATCTAGTGTAGATACCACCGCCAACCTATGATATGAGGCCACCATGGTGAAAAAACCAAGCAATAAGATTCTATATTTCTCATCCCAACCTTTCTACTCACATTCTTATCTAACCTTCTCAACACAAAGCATTACAAGAATCCGATTCATCTTGCGATAGATAAGGAACTCTCTTCCACTACAACATGCAACATAAGGAATGTATTCACTTTATGTACTTCATGGTCCCTTAGATATATTATTCTCTCTATTTCTCTTTTTTATGGATAGAAAGAGCTTGATCTATTGTATTCTTTCTAAGAATTTAATAAAAGAACTATATTTGTCTCTCAAGGATATAGAGAGTATATAATGGATAGTGAATGATGAACTATATTTGCTTCCCATAATGTTAGAGTCAATGAAAATGATATATTGGTGGAAATGATGGATGTCATTACCTATAACTAGCGGAATGTAGGACTCTTACACTTTCGATGGCATGAAGATTGTACTCAACCCATGCTCCCATTATTATGTGAAAATACTTTCTCCACAAACCTCTTACATAGATTCAAGGATTGGTTGATAAGTCAAAGAAGGCATATGGCTTCATTTAAGGCACATTGTAGAAACATATGAGTTCTGAGAATGACCTTGGAGAGAGAGTTCTATTGATAGTTATTAATATGGTATTTATTAATATTAAAATTGCAGCCTAAAATATTCTTTTAATTTTTTATTTAAATTAATATTTGTCGTCACCCTTTCGATGATCATAATATACCTATGACGGATGTTCTATAAAAAAAAAGAAATGTTGTCGTCGCAAGTGCGACAACCACAAACATTGTTGTGATGCATTTTCTATATAAACAACGAACTCTTGTCATACCTGCGACGGATGTGATATAAAAACAAAGAAATGTTGTCATCGCAAGTGCAATGACAACAAACATTGTTGCGACGTATTTGCTATAGAAACAGTGAATTCGTGTCATACCTGTGACGGATGTGATGTAAAACAAAGAAATGTTGTTTTCACAAGGGAGACGACAAAAAAAGTTGTTGCATCGCATTTGCTATATAAAAAAAGAAATGTTGTTGTCGCAAGCACGATGAAAGAAAAAGTTCATGCACCGCATTTTCTATATAAACAACAAAAAATATTGTCGAAAGGGTTGTCACATGTGTGACAACATGTTGTTTTCACTTAGATTTCCTATATTGTTGTAGTGGCGACGATATTTTTTTTTGTTGCAATTGTGAGAAATTCCCTAGGGTCATCGTGCTTGCGACGTTAATTCAAGTTTGTTGAAATGGCCATGTCCCATCATAAGACATTTCAAAGAATCAAGATTCATCGCAATATCCATGACATAATGTCACAAGAGCGTTGAAATAGCCGTCGCAAAATGACCCAAATTTGTTAGTGAAATATCCTATGATGTAATGTGCACAACACATTTTGATGAATAAGAAAGAAGAATAAGATGTTTGTGGACATAGACCCAGAGGGAGTGAACCACGGTAAAAGTGTGTGTGCAATGTGTCTAAATGTTTTAATATTTTTGTAGTTATGGTTGAATGGTTAGATAGATGAATGAATGGTTTTACTTACAACATGCACTAGAATTAGATATGTACAATACATGTCATGAATGAATGGATCTAATGAAAACTGTAATAGAATGCATGGTTAAGTAGTGATAAGAGTAATAAAAACAACCCCAATCCCTTCCATGACTGCAGAAACCTGTGTCTTGCAGTCACCCATAAACTATCTCGGGTGAGACTGTGTTGTGCACTTTATGTATGGTGTAGCCTTCTATTTTACCAGAAGGGATGATGGTGATAAAGGTTTTGTTGGAGAACTAAGGTAGAACCTAGGTCATCCCATCTGTACAACAACTTCCCTCATCAAGACTTGAATAAGTTGAAGTCATTGTTCGACATAGGAAATTAAATCCATGTCATGTAGTTGGACAAAGAGTTGCTTTCTCTTGATTGTCATTCTTTTTATAGAGTAGAGCACTATTTGTCATGTGTATAGGAACTCCATTTGAAATTGCATGAATGTGGAAATAATTACTAGAAGAAATACAAATAACTCATCAAGTTGGTCCCAATGAATTTGAGAACACCATTCAATGTGTTTGTTTCAACTTTCCACACCAACTAGCAGTCACACAAGGAATATGGTAATGATTACACCTTTGGAGCCTTCTATGGTATTTTTATCACTGATCAACACAAATTACTTGAAGAAGGAAATATTGGTGGTAAACATCAATCCCACTTGTTTAAGGGAAAGGGAAATTCGAATAACTAGGAAAGAGAATGGTTCGATAGCCCTACATAAAGGCATAAATTCCTCAAACAAAAACCTAAAGGGAAAAAATATGTAACCCATCAAAGTAAAAATAAGAAGACATGTGAATACTGTGGAAATTATGGACATGTGGATAAGGTCTTCTATAAGAATAGAAATGATTTAGAGGAGAAGGTTAAATGCCTTGAAGGAAACACTTTCTGTAACATCCCGCTCTAGCGCACTGACAAAACTTATTCTTTGAGGACACTTGCTCGCAAGTGATCTGGATTTTTATGATGATGAACCACTTAACCTTGATGATGATGCGTCATGATTGATGACAGGATGTTTTACTATTGCT
>ML802780.1:65079-93010 GCA_009831015.1 Picea engelmannii
CGTTACGCTACCGAATTGTGGCTTGACGGGTTGCTTGTGAGGAGTTGGGTATATCTCAGCTGTGATTGGAGTGGTAGCTCAGCCGTTGAGGCTTGCTGAGACGTTATTCTATCTCTGGTTCTTGTGTGGCCCCTTTGCGGCTCCGGGGGATAAGGGGGAAGAAGAGTACCCCTAGCGTTTGGCTGGGAGGTACCGGTGAGCTTTCTTTGGTCGGCAAGCAGAAGCGGCACGGAGCGAGGGAAGCGGCACGGCACGAGGGACGTCTTCAAAGCGGGCGTGTGGCTAAGGTATGATTTAAACTGGTAAAGTATAATGCATTTTACTTTCGGTAAATTAAATGTTATTGATGTTGAAATTGTGGAATTTTTATGGCATTTGTATATTCGGAAAATTTCGTTTCTGCAAGATTGTGTGAGTTGTTCTGGAAAATGTTAAAATTTTACCGCCGTTTTGGCGATGAGAAGAATATAGTTTGAAGGGGCGTTTTTGGGAACGCACAGTAGATAGGAGGTCGTTACACTTTCATTGTTCATCAACCTACTAATAATTTCCCTTTCCAAGTTGAAACTTCTCAATCCTTGTTTATCATTCTAAGAAAAACAAATGGGTAGTCGACTCTAGGTGTACTAATCATATGGCTAAGGATGATTCCTTGTTCATGTCCTTGAATGAAGCCGAGAAGAGGAATATTTATGCTGTTGATGAATTTTCTCATGATATTTCTGGTCATGGTTATGCTTGTTGTTTACATAGGAGAATTGTCGGCGTATATCATGTGCCAAAACTCAATGCAATTTTTAGTATATTGCTCAGTTAACAAATATAGGTAAGGTTGTGGAGTTTTGGCCAGATTGGTTTTTTGTTTGATATTTAAATAAAGGTAAATTGATTGTTTCCAGAGGGATTCTCGACCTGAAATACTGTCTATATAAATTTTGTGGCACAAAACGACCTGACACTAGACCGACTGCTCTTGTTTCTCAAACCAATGAACAAATTCAAACTTCACATGAACAACTTGGACACCTGAATTTTTGAAGTCTACAATCGATGGCAACTCAGAAAATGGTTGTTGGTTTACCTAAAAATTTCTCCCATGAAGGAGTTTGTAAAGGATGTGTTCTAGTGGAACATTATCAGGCACCTTTATACTTTGGAAAAGTGTGGCGAGAAGAGAAACTACTAGAGCTGGTTCACAGTGATGTTTGATGCATCAATTTACCTTCCCTTGTAGGTGCAAGGTATATCTTCAGTTTCATCGTTGATCTATCTCATTTCATTTAGGTTTATTTTTTGAAGAATAAGAATATTTTTTACAAATTTTCCCGACCCATCAAGTAACTAAGATCAAAAAAAGGTAGTGATTATGTCAATCGACCGTTTGGACAATACCTAGTTCAATCTGGTATTGATTAGCAATGTTCAGTTCTTAACACACATTAGATTAATGGTGTTGCATAATGTAGGAATCAATTGTTATTTCAAATGGATATATGTCTTTTGGAGGTCAAATATATTCCTCCTCACTTATGGATTGAAGATGTATATAGTGAAAAATATCTTCTCAATCACATATTGACTTGATTTGTTCCTTTAGTGACTCTAGTTGGACGATGGTGTGGAAAGAATCCTTTATTCGACCACCTCCATGTTTTTTGATGTGTTTTCTAGGCTCATATTTCTGATGATTGTAGAAAGAAGATGGATGAAAAGATTCATGCTTGCATCATGATGGGCTACTTTAAAGTGTTTAAGGCCTATTGACTGACTGACCTTGTCTAATAGAAAATCATTATCAGATGAAATGTATGGTTTGATGAGAAGTATTCTAGCATCAAGTTGTTGAATCCATCCTCTCGATTGCTACAAGATGATCACTTTGATGTTGTTTTCAACTCTGGTTCTCTGGTTCCCTCTTTCATTTCTTTGACTAGACATTCGAAGTTTGTTCTTGTTTTGACTAGACCGTCAACCTCTGAGTCAATCAGTATGTCGATATATGTTTTGACTGTTACTCCATCTCCGTTGACTAAAAAATTTCTGAATTCTTATCGACCCTCTGTAGTGAACAAAAATCCACATTTTTGTTTTCTACCTCAATGGGCTTCCGAGACAATTAAAGCTGGTAGAATTGATTTCGGTGATATCTCCTTCGAAGGAAAAAATTGAAGTCAATGGAAACATGCTACTGTTGCATTGATGAGTCATGTACTTGCAACTTATGAACCTATTTCCTAATCATATTCTGAAGCATCACCTAAATGGGAACAAGATATGAAAATAGAAATTGATTATTTATCAAAGAATCAAACTTGGGAATTAGTTCCCTGACCACACAGAATGAATTTTGTGAAGTGTCAATGGGTCTATAGGACCAAATTTACCTCTGAATTATTTTTTGAGAGACATAATATTGCTTCGTTGTGAAATATTTTCCTCAACAAGAAGGTATTGAATACACTGAGACATTTTTCCTTGTTGTAGAGATGAAATTTGTTTGAATGATTTTTTCCCTTGCTACTCGATTTGGATGGAAAATCCATCAGGTGGATGTGAAACGTTATTTTCTTCATGGAGATCTATCTGAACAAATTTTTATGGAACAACCTATTTGTTTTGTGATTGATTCTCACCTAGTTTTTCAAAACAAGAATTCACTTTATGGTTTGAAGCAATCTCTCTGATCTTGGTATGATAAGATCAATGGTTTCTTTCTTCATATTGGTTTCAAATGTTGTGAATCTGATCACAACTTGTATGTACTCCATACCAATGGAGAAACTTTGACTTTTGTTGTATACGTTGATGAGCTTGTCATTACTGGCAATAACATTTATCTCATTCTTAGATTGAAGATGCAACTTCATGACTCCTTTGATATGACAGATCTTGGTACTATGGACTATTTTTTGGGTCTTCAAATATTACCACTTTGTGATGTTTTTTTCATTCCTCAACCTAAATATGTAAAGGATGTTTTGACACATTTTAATATGGCCGATCGTAATCCCTGCACTAATCCTTTTCAATATGTAGTAAATATCACTAAACCTTGTTAAACTCCAAAATTCGATGTTACACTTTGTCGACAACTGGTTGATAATATTGTTTATAATACCCATAGTCGACCTAACATTTCCTTTGTTGTTAGTGTGACTTCTCAGTTTATGAAGGACTGAAAATAAATCAAATGGAAAGAAGTCGAAAAATTCGTCTGCTATCTCAAAGGTACCACTTATCTTGGCATCAAGTATTGTCGAAGTTCAAATTCACTGGTTGACTTCATCGAATCTGACTGGGAAGGTGATAATGATGATCATAAGTCTACCTCAGGATATATGTTTCACTTCATCACTAGAAAATTGGTTTGGTCATGCAAGAAATATAAGGTAGTCTCCTTGTCCACTATATAAGAATAATATCATTCCGTCATTCATGAAGGTACAAAGGAATTCTCGATCCACCAAGTTTTGGGTGAACTTAGATTTCCTATTCAAATCGAGAATATAATCTGTTGTGACAATCATAGTGCCATTCAAGTTGCAAATAACCTTGTTTCCCATAGTAATATGTGTAGATTTTAACCTTGTACAATATTTACTGCAAACATATTTTTAGTAAAATAACATAAAAGATACAATGGAAAATACAAACATTACACAGATATTTTTCCCCTGGAAACCCAAACCAATAAAACTAGCATATTCTATATTCATTCATAGTGATACATTATTTACAATACAATATACATATAGGAGCCAACGACATCCAAAACTGTAACCCAATGAACTAGATTAGTCAACAACCCTAATTCCATAACCGAAAAATTAAAACCATCATCAAAAACTGTGTACTGAAAACCCCCTCAACAATGGACACAAAAATTGAGGGAACATGAAAAATGAGGAAAAAATGCGATACGTTTCTCAAGGGTAAAGAAAAATCGGGGGTGCTACCCTTGAACCCTTGCGTGGGGGGATTTTTCCCCCTTGCACCCCCGAGGGGGGGCCTAGAAGCCCCCCCTCAAACCCCCCTACACGCCTAATGCAACGTAGACACTACTAATCGTGCAAAGAATATAACACATACCCAACAGGATGAAGCATGTTGAGCTTCATTATCGCTATTTCAGATAGTTCATTCATGACAACATTATATATCTTGAATATTTCAAAACATGTGATCGAGTTGTTGATATATTCACTAATCCTTTATCTGAATCTATATTTATCAATATCTATATGATACTTGGGCTTAATAAATTTGCAATTAAGTGGAGGTGTCCCGCTGACATAATTTCACCTCCTAAATCTCCATACCCGTGCTAATGGGGGGTTGTTGGAACATCAAGTTTTGATGGTTTATCACACTTCTCTTGGAATCAGTCGGTCAGGTAGTCAAGCTACATATGGAAAAAATCGATCGGGAAATAAAATAGATATCTACATCTATAGGTTGAGTAGTCGACAATACTATCAGTTGAATAGTTGACCAACAATCGAATATATTTGTTTGGTGGATTGACTAGTCGAGAAATAGACTATGAGTTGGAAGTACATAAGCTCGAGTCAAGAATTATGGTTGAGATGACTAGACAACACAAATTTAACGAAGTCAATTCTAACAATTGAATTTTCAATGTGGAAAAGATCCTCTTGATTTCAAGGAAGTTGGTTACATATTGAAGTTATAAATAGTAGATCCTATGGGTCATTATCATCAAGAAATTGGTGATATCAATATTTTGTAACTGATATCGAGTACACATCGCGATGTTATAATCACAGTGTGTTATGCTTAAGTGTTGTAAAGTTTCCTGATACATCACCTTTTATTTCTTCAAAATTTTATTTCATATTTGATTATCTATGTTATTGTTTGTTTGTTTTGTATCAAGTTACACCTAATCCCCAACACAATAGTGATTTCAAGCACATGATTTTGGTGACCTGTGATTTTAGCGTCCATGGACTGGATGTTATGAAATTCTTTTAAAGGTTGGTGATAATCCATTGTAAGGTGATGATATTTGAGCAGTGAATACTCACTTGGTTGAGGTCAAAAGATTGGTTAGCTTGGTTAGGTTTGGTAAAACTAATACATCTAAATTAGCTAGTTTTTCCTTGTTTTGGGTTTCCTAAGATAAAATCTTGTTATTTCTATGTTCTTGGTTACTTTTTTTTATCTCTCTTTCATTTTATATTTCCTTTCATATCCATCCATGTTTCTAAATACTTTTGAACAAATCCTAAGAAATGAGTGATCCCTTCAATTGATTCACATAATTGCTAACAAAACATTCGAAATGATTAACAAAGAAAAATGAATTTGGTTCATATTTGGATTTCAAATTGTTGATGTAACACCTAACAATGTACATGATTGTTAATTGATTATTCTACTTGAATGTGGAATGATTGAGAAATCTTGTCATTTAGAATGTTTGACAAGCAATGAGTAGGTTGTTAAAGAATATATCTTTTTGACCAATATACTTTATATTTTGTTGTGGTGAGCACCATGTTTGTGTTATAGATACCAAAATTACTCACATTTCATTTTATCTATAACAGATATTGTCCACAATGCTCTCACTTACAATTGATAACAATAAATGAAATGATTTGTTAAATGAACATGTGATAATATGCTGCAAAATTAGAGGTGGAATGTACAACCCCAGACCATGAATAGTAGTTTAGTAGGGTAAATGATTCTTAGAGAATTTTTTAGATCCATAAAATAGATTCAATCTATTTCATACATTAATGTGAACAAATATTTTGGCCAAGATTATGATAAATGTTGTATATAGACAAACACTATATCAATTGATCAATATGTATTATTGTAATGTACATAAGGAGAATAATATGGGGTATTAGGAAGGTACCCAAGGGGTTAATGAATAATTAATATTCCCCTATGTATTTTTCATTTACTAGCAACAACCACACTATTCATTTTAGTGATAATAATAACTAGGAACAAGCACATTAATAATATAACATGTCCATATACATTGATAATTCTATATTTAATGTTTTTTTCTATAGAATGTTGAGGTCCAAGTATTATGAGATAACACAATATTATATAACATTATGACACTAAGAGTGTTAGCTACCTAACCTTCCTAACCCCTCTCATAGGTAGAATAATATGTTTTCTATGTAATAAAGGACAACATTAGTAAATAAGGAATATGTAATAATGTGAACACATATAATGTAAGAAGTCTTAATAGAATTTTCTGCTTCTAGAGAGATCTTCCTCTAGAATGTTCTCTAGAAGACAAAACTAGTAAAAATAGGAGTAGAAAGCATGGGAATGTTTTGTCTTGAGAATTAGTTTGTAATTGATCTCTACTATGTTGAAGGTTTCTCCCTCAAATAGGCTAGCAAACTTGGCTTTCTATCAATAAAGGTATCATTTTTTGTGTTATTATTCTCCATATTTCGTTGTTTCTTCTCATATTCATCATAGTTCTTAAGTTATGATTTGCATAATACATCAGGTACCTTACAAGTGGTATTAGAGTACTTTCCTCTACAAAAATTTTAGACAATGTTTTTTCAAGGGTAGAGACATGTACTGTCAATTTATTTATAGAACATATATTTGTCGTTTGGAGAGTAAATGATCCAGGTGGATATTGGTGGCCACACACCTATTCCAACTAGCTCCTCGTGTCCATTTTTTGTTCAACACGTTCTTCTGTACTGCATTGTAATTGTGGGTTCTACACTTCTGTGGCTGTATGAAGCAATACACATCCTCCAGGTGGATATGGGTGGCCTCTCACCTAATCCAACTGGCTTATTTTGTATTTTTTCATGTCAGCACATCTTATTGTACTTCCAGGGATGTTTTGGGTCCCTAAACGTTGTTTTTTTGGCTTGCCACAATCACACTATAGACAAAGTTAGATATTGATGATGGAATGTGTGTCTCTCTGAAAGACCTTTCAAATGGGTTATCACACACCTAAAACAGAGGTCATATGCAAATGTTACGACCCTGGGAAGTTGAGGTACCAAATTACACCAACTTACCTATAGGGCCCACATGAATTTTGGCGTTTCAACTTCTAGGGTTAGGTTTTTGGATGTCTAGGGTTTTGGAATTCAGAGTAATATCAAAAAGGCCTTTGGAGCCTCATTGTAATCCATTCTTCTCAAACAGATGCACGTAGCATCCACATCTCTTCTCAAAGATAACTACCACCATATGAGCAAGTGTTTCGGTTCTACAGTTTTACAGTTTCAACCTATTTCATTATTTAATAGAAGATATTGTTCACTGGATATTTGTGTTACTCTTCATATCTTTTTTTTTATGGTATTCAATCTGTTAATTAGTTTGTTTCTCTCCTAAATCCAGATCAGTAAAACTATGGTTGGAGAGGACTACACGTAGAAAATACTGATAGTTTCATGGATTACTCGAAACCACTATTTCATCTAGTTGGAAACCTTTCTAACCCATATTGGTAACCCTTTGAGTAGTACCACATCAAACAAAACCTGTACATGGCCATCACTCCCACATACCTTTAATTACATAGGTATTCCTATAGGTGTCTTCAAACCCACTATAGCTAATCTTATTAGTCATCTAACTACTATAATGGAACCATTAATATCACTTGGGAAGACTACTCTCTATTACTTAGGTAATCAGGTAGTAGGGTTGAGGGTATGATCGAGCCTCCCTAATTGGTTCCTTGAGATATTAGGCCAAGTACTATTGTTCGACCATGTACGTATATCAAAGAACTATAGCACAAGGAAAAACCTATTAGTAGGAACCCTAAAAACCATAACCCTTGTTGTTGAAATAGAACATCGGAGAAATAGAGGATACATTTTTCATTGCAACCCTACCTCCTAAATCCAAGTTGAAAAATTCCTACAAAATTTTCCTTTTTAATAATTTGGGAAATATGTCATTGCGGTATTCATTAGGGCATAGTATAACTCTCTAGGAGTAAAAAAAAACTATAGTGGTCTCATCATTACCCTTATGGAGGAGACATGTCCCATTGGATTCCTCTCTCCTCTATGATCATAGTGGTACTTATCACATATAATAATGTTTTTCCATGGTTCTACCGAACCCTCTTGGAACCCTTGTTTGGGACCTATCCCATTGGATTCCACTCTTTACCCTAATCACAACCATATCTATCACTTATAAGAATTTTTTGTGGTCCCACCTACCCACCTACTTCTTGCTTCTCTCACTACCTCCCAAATGGCCCTAACCCATAACCAAGCAATTGACACCATCATCAAATCCTTGGCAATCAACATTGGCTAGAAAAAGAGTAACATACAGAACACAAATTTCAAACATGGTCCCCTAAATTCCCAAGTTTAGTCCCACACTACCCAATATCACTCCCTCAATAGCCAATTTGACTCCCTTAATGGTCGCTTTGGATCCCTTGAAATAAACCTCACCAAATGGATGAGCCAATTCTAGGTCCCTACCTCCTCTGACCACCTTTCACACCTCGATGATGACTCTTCCTCCTATACCATGGCCTTTAATTTAAACACCCTTCATTGTGACCTATGTCTCCCCGAAGTGGATTTGGATAAATTTTATGGCTTGGACCCCACAAGCTAGGTCACTCAAATAGAACATTATTTGTCCCTACATGACATTACTAATGATTTGTCCAAACTTCATATCAGTGTCCTTTATTTGGATCATAAACATTGACAATGGTGGAAATGGTGTAAAACATCATGGAGAGGGTATGTTGCTTGGACTCAGTTTGTGGTAGATATTTATGAATGTTTTGACACTGACACACATCATTTGAGCCATTTGATCAAACTGAAACATTCTAGAATACTGTAAGAATATATCACCACATTTAAGAAATTATCTTTTAGAATGGATGTCATGACCGACAACTTCTTCCGAGAATGCTTTATTGATGTCCTAAAGGATGACATCTGAACCGATATCTTCATGGATCTCCCCCAGAATTGGATTGAAGCCACTCAATGCACCAAGAAAGAAAAATAGATAGTCTCTTTCCAAACTTGAAAACAAACCTTAATTCCTCACCCTCAACCCACAAATTCAACCCCTCCTTCCACTCCTATCAAGACTCACAAATTACCCAAGGACAAAATGGTTGAATTCCAACTTAGCGGTCTTTTCTATAATTGTGATGGAATTGTTTTCTCGAGGAACATGTGTAAGGAAAAAAAACATTTTATGGTCATTTCTGAGCATGCTTATGAATATGATGTAGAGGTTCCCGCTTCTTATGAACTACCCCAAGCTGATGATCATACCCTACCCTTGGATCCCTTAGAAGTTGAACTTTCTATCTTGTTGAATTCCCTCATGGGTATTTCTTCTCAGCAAATCCTTAAGCTCATTATTTACATTAAGCATATTAAAGTCAATATCCTATTCTATAGTGGAAAACACATAATTTTATTCATAGCCACATTTCTCAAGAGACCATGTGCTATATCTATGATGTCAACAATTTTCAAATCATGATTGCAAATGGAGGTTCCATGGAATGTTGGGTGTGTTGTGAAAATGTGCACCTACAAATTGGTCAGTACCATCTGAAATTTCATATGTTTTCTATTGGCATGGACTAGTGTGACTTTGTTCTTGTTTATGAATGGATACACACACTAGTCCCAATCACCATGGATTTTAAGGAACTAACCATGCAAATACAATAGGATGGGAAGCTATATAAGTTCCAAGGCATCACAACAACTTCTCATGAGATCATTAGTTCCCACCAAATGGAAAACCTACTCAAGAAAGATCATTTCAGAATTAGTTCCCAACTCCATTCCATTCAATCCATTGAGACCCCCCTCACCTACTCTTCATCCTGACATCCAATATCTCCTATCCAAACACCAATTTGTTTTTATTACACCCCAAGGAGTCTCCCCTTCCTGTGGTGCACATGATCATTTTGTTCCCCTTGTCATGATAATTATTCATCCCAATGTTCCCCCTTATCTCCATCCCTTTGTGTAAGGTAACAGTTGTATTTTATAAAGCATAAAAATAAATATTATGATAAATACCAATGAAACAACAAAATAGAGATAAAAATAACACCAACAGTGATACCTTTATTGATAGAAATTCAAGTTCACTTTCCTCTTTGAGGAGGAAACCTCCATTAGAGAAGAGATCTATTAAAATAATTCTCAAGACAAGACTTTCTCATGCATTATACTCCTATTTATAATAATTTTATCTTATAAAGATCATTCTAGAGGAATATATTTCTAGAAGCGGAAGCTTCTATTACGTCTTCTTACATGAAACCTATTCACATTATTATATAAGCCTTATTTACTAATGTCAGACTTTATTACTTGGAAAATGTATTTTTCTACCTATGTGAGGGGTTAGGGAGGTTAGGTCCCTAACATTCCATCCCCCTTAAAAAACAATCTTGTCCTTAAGGCTTGATATGACAAAATTGGTGCAGAATGGTAGTCAAATCCCAAGTGGCATCTTATGGTGGTGTATCCTTCCACTAAGCTAAAACTTCATTGATGACATGCCGACAGAGATGATGCTCATGCTGGTACCAAACTACTTGTGTCCACAACCAAATGGAAGTTTGTTCATCTAACTAAGAGATACTTTTTTGAGTCTATTACTTAGCTCCAATCACCCTATTTAAGAACGAGACATGAAAAACAACATGGATTTTAGAGTGACTGGGAAGAGCTAACTAGTTGGCCACATGACCCACTCGCTTGAGAATTGTATAAGGACCATAAAATTTGGGGGTGATTTTTTTATAGTGTTTAAATTTGAGTGGAGTATTCTTATAAGGTTGTAGATGAAGAAACACCTGGCCCCCTTCAACAAATTGATGGTCCGAATGACCCTGATTTTCTTGTTGCTTCATGTGATTATGAGATAGGACAAAATATGCTTTGAGGGTATTGAGAATGCTCACGTGGATTGTAATATTGTTGTCAAGCTCCTAAACCTTGGAGACACTTGGCATGCATGAGAGAACCGACATTGGTTTTTTCTCAGAGACTGCTTCAAAGGGAGTCATATGAGTGGTAGTATGGTAATATGTGTTGTACCCCCATTCAACTATGGGTAACCATTGAGCCCACTAATTTTTTCTTTCATACGCAAAAAACCAAAAATTTGTTTAAAAACTCTTGTTGACAACTTCAATTTCTCCATTGGTCTAGGGATGATAGGCGTTGTTGAGGTGAAATTGAGTTCCCTTGAGCCAAAGCAATTCTTGCCAAAAATTGTTGGTGAAAGTCTGATCTTGATAAGAGGAAATAGAATGATACATTCCATGTATTTTGAATATATAATTTGAGCCATTGTGGGTGTAGTGTTAGGGACCTAACCTCTCTAACCCCTCACATAGATAGAATAATATATTTTTCATGTAATAAAGGCTGACATTAGTTAATAAGGCCTATTTAATAAATATGAACAACTCAATGTAAGAATACCCAATAGAAGATTTTGCTTCTGGAAATATATTCCTCCAGAATGTTCTTTAGAAGAGAGAATTAGTATAAATAAGAGTAGGAGGCATGAGCAAGCTTTGTATTGAGAATTATTGTAATAGATCTCTGCTTTGATAGAGGTTTCCTCCTTGAAGAGGCAAGTGAACATTGTTTCCTATCAATAAATTTATTGTTTTGGTGTTGTGGTTCCATATATTCTATTGTTCTGTTGTTATATTTATGTTATATGTTGTTATTTTGTTGTTGTTTACTGCAATATTTTTGTTTTCTGCTATTATAATAGATATGGTACCTAACAAGTGGTATCATAGCACTTTCCTTGGCAGGAATTGTGGGTTAAATTTTTTCCAGGGTAGAGATGTGTTCTGACATCTTTAAACTACAAAGATATGTTTTTCAACGCATAAATCCATTTTAGGGGAAGCATACATGTAGGCAATACAAGAGGTACTTAATATCACATTGTTAGACACCCTTATAGCCCATGTTGGTACCCCTTCGAGTGGCAGTGCATCATACAACACCTCTATATGTACTTTGTCTTCCATGTACCTCTGGTATATCGAGAGCCCCTTAGGTATCCTGAAACTAACAATAGATCAACTGATCAACCACCTGAATTTTATAGTGCCATTGAGAACAACACTCAGGAATATATTATCAATTACATGGGTAATCAGGTAGTAATACTAAGGGAACATTCTAGCCTCCTCAGTTAGCGACCTGAGATATTGGGTCGTGTACTACTGTTGGACCCCACACATATATTAGAGATCTATAGAACAGGGAAAATCCTTGTCTGTAAGAACCTTGAAAATCCTAACCCTTGCGAAGAAAACAAAAAAAAAAAAGGAATAGAGAATATATATTTTCATGCAACCTTTCCTCTTGCATTTGGGTTGCAAAAAAATTACAAACAAAAAAGGAAGAGAGAAGTCAATTTCCCTGCAAACTTTCCTCCTGCATTTGGGTTGCAAAAATTAAAAACATAAAAGGAACATAGAAGATATATTTCCCTACAACCT
Source organism: Picea engelmannii (assembly GCA_009831015.1). NCBI lineage: Eukaryota > Viridiplantae > Streptophyta > Pinopsida > Pinales > Pinaceae > Picea > Picea engelmannii. The sequence continues at coordinate 77,627 of ML802780.1, forward strand.
TTCCTCCTACGTTCAGGTTGTGAAAATTACAAACAGAAAAGGAACACAAAAGATCTATTTCCCTGTAACCTTTCCTCTTGCATTCAGGTTGTGAAAAATACTACACATTTATTTCAGTTTTTCCTATTAAGAATTTGGGAATTTCTCTACTAAGGTATTATTAAAATATGAATATAACCCTACAAAAGTGAAAAATAAATGAGACATATCTCATTGGATTCCCCTTTTCACCATGATCGTTGTGGCACCTATCATTTTTAACCTTTGTTTACCTCCCCATACCCCTCTTTTAGACCTATCTCATTGGATTCCCCTTTTTATCCCTGATCATTGTGATACCTATCATTTTTAACCTTTTGTTTTTACCTTCCATCACCCTTATTTCAGACCTATCTCATTGGATTCCTCCTTTCTCCTTGATCGTTGTGACACCCATCATTTTTAACCTTTTTTTACCTACCCACACCCTTAATTGAGACCTATTTCATTGGATTCCCCTTTTCTCCCTGATCATTGTGATACCACTCATTTTTACCATTTTTTTGCCTGTGGACCCACCCCCATCCACTCATGGATCCCACCGCCAAGAAGAAACAAATCAAAAAATTAGTACTAAACTTACTACCCTTCAGGACCAAGTAAATAGGAACATCCCAATCATCCATGCAAAAATGGACCACATCCAATCCTAGTTCAGTAGCCAAATCATTTAAGTCCATTATGCTCTCAATGAATTCATGAAGAAATTATAGGTTCCTTCCTCCTCTGACCCACCTCTCTATACTGAAGTTGTTGACTCAAAATAGCCTCTACACTCTCATCCCAACTCCCTACCTCATGACCCCCATCTCCTTAGAGTCTAGGTCAACAAATTTGATGGATCAAATCCAAAAGCATGAGTTTCTCATATGGAACAATATTTCTTCATCCATGCTATCACTAATGAGATAGAAAAGCTTCATTATGGAATTCTCTATTTGTATCCAGAAATATAGAAATGGTGGAAATGGCGTCGTAATGTATGCCAACAGTATGTGGCTCAGTCACAGTTGTTGTAGAGTTGTATGAACACTTTGACACAAACACCCACCATTTAGGATATCTAACCAAGTTGAAACAGTGGAATGTTATATTATTGTTTTTAATCACTTGTTGACGCAACCTGCCCCTCACCGAGCAAGCCGTCTCCCACCAGGACCTTCTTCACTCACGGGCCCGAAGAGTCTAAGCTCTTCCAACTCCCCTTGGGAGTCACGGGTCACCCACAATAACCCCTCGACAATCTCCCCTCCTTCGAAAATCGGGATATCGCGACTCGGGGATTCGCGGTTCACGCGAACACAATTCACATGCAAAACAAAACCCCGATCCCCGATGGTCAACGATCAACACTTCCTTTTATCGGAGATTTCCTTATCGGGAAATCGGGAATGGCGAGGTTATGTTTCACTGCCCTTTTCAATTCCCGAACCCCGAACTCCGAACTAACGCCACCTGTCTCCCACTATGTCTTGTGGACCCACTTAGCTACGTCACCTCCTTCGCTCGTGCGATCAGGGATCGCGGGATCGTGATTTCACCGGTCGCAATCCTCTTGCATCATAAAACCCCGAACTCTGATTCCCCGATGCTACCTGTCAACATCCCATGGGTAAGGTCTACACCTTGACACCTGTCTCCCCTTCGTGCTGTCGGGAAATCGTGATTCGGGAATTCACGTTTTTTGATACACAAAGTCACGGTCCTCACCAAACCCTGAATCCCGACTATTCAGGATCTTGCGCCACGTGTCCCCCTTTCTGATCAATGGCCCTAGTTGATTCGGGAAATCGTTGGTCGTGATTTCAAGGAGTTTGAAAACTCTTGCCTCTGGGAAACACCCAACATCGAACTCCGATCCTCCTCGCCTGCACTTACAAGTTAACTCCTGCGTAACTCCTCCTCGATCTGGCGGTCCTTGGGATTTCACGGAACTTCACAGGGATTTCCCACCGTCGACTCTCTTCCTCTATTGAGAACTTATCTGTTGTACCAGCTTCGTCCGGTGCAACGGAAGTAAAAGATACTATCCCTCCTGAGCTTGGTCTCTCCCTCTCTCTGACTCCTCCAGAGACTTCTCACGTCCTTCCTGTGCTCGACTTCCAACAGCTCTCAAAGCGTTGAAGCCATCTAGACCTGTGCACTCCTGCTAACACGGTCCAGTCCTTCTTCTATCAGACTCGGCTCCGAGACTTCAATTCGACCTGCACTCACCTGCACGGTTCGAATAACCCAACATAACCTCGGGCAATAAAGAACAAAAGTTCAACTGCTCAGCCTCCTCAACGCACTCTATGCGGAGGAATTCAACTGCACTCTATGCAGGAATTCTCTCAGCTTAAGCAGAGAATCAATTGAAACTCATTCCCTCAGGTTTCGAACCTGATACGCAATTACATATGCAGCATATAAAAGATAAGCATAAAAATAAGCAAACATGCACAAGAATAATATCAACAACACACAGAGATCAACCACATCCATGAAATTGAATCAAACTCTTTCCTATTAATTCAATGTATGTACATGGAGGTTCTTCACCAGTTCTCTGCTCTGCTCCTCTCTTGCTCCTTCTCGAATGCTGAATAATAATCTGAATGAGAATGATACAATGTACAAAGGAGGGTGCCTATATTCCGTCTTCCCTCTTGCAAGCTAAAACTGTCTAATCTACAGTTAATTTCTACCTAACAACATTAAAACTAAATAAATGCCTTCATATCTTTAATATCCTACAAGTGCGCCTAGCTTTGAATTTCTTCATTCAAGTGGCGACACAACAACTCCAAGGTAATTCAAAATGCACGCGCTGGCGTTGTCCACCTGTATTCTTTCTCCTCGCGCTGGTCCGTATGATGAATTGCGGATGCTCCTGCATCATACTCCTCGGCTCAAAAGATTTCATGGGATCCTGCCCATGAACTCCTGTATAGTCTGGCCATGTTTCAAAATCACTGCTTCTGCCTCCCAGCTGGCATCCTCCACTGGGTGATCTTTCCATTTTACCAGATATTCAAAATACTGCTTTCTCCTGGTCTTCTTCCCTATTCGTTTATCCAGTATGCACTCAATTCTCAGTTTCTGCACAACTGGTAATTGTTTCTACCACTGGACCACTGGTTCCCCAGTTCCAGTTCCTGCTTCATCAGCCCTGTAAGGGTATAAATCCAAAATTTTGAAAATCGGAGATATCCCGATGCCCTCTGGCAACTCAAGCTCATATGCATTTTCGCCAAATTTCCTCAGGATTCGGCACGACCCAATTTTCTTCATCTTGAGGTTGTTGTATGTTCCCCTTGGGAATCTTTCTTTTCTCAAGTGCGCTAGAACCGTGTCTCCAACTTCAAACTGAATTTGTCTTTTCCTCTGGTTGGCTTTGCGCTTATATTCCTGATTCGATTTTTGTAATCGCTGCTTCACCTGTGCATGAAGTTCTTGCATCGCTTTAGCAAATTCTTCAGCCCTGGCGCTGCTAGTCTCAGCCTGTTCTGGCTCCCTGAGCTCAGACACTCCTCTCGGCTGTGTTCCATATAAAATTTGAAATGGACTCTTACCTGTACTCCGATTCACAGAATCGTTGTATGCAAACTCTGCCTGTGGTAGGATTTGATCCCAGCTGGCATGATGCTCCACCACTAGGCTCCTCAACAGATCTCCCAAGCTTTTGTTGACCACTTCTGTCTGCCCATCTGTCTTCGGATGGTAAGAAGAACTGAATGCTAAATCAGTCCCTAATTTCTTCCATAGCGTTCTCCAAAAATGACCTATGAACTTCGTGTCCCAATCTGAGACTATGCTCCTGGGCAATCCATGCAATCGGACAATCTCTTTGAAAAATAAATTGGCGATGTGGGTCACATCGCTTGTCTTATGACATGGGATGAAATGTGCCATCTTCGAGAATCGGTCTACCACAACAAAAATGGAATCAACCCCTCGTTGCGTTCTCGGCAATCCCAACACAAAATCCATACTTATGGCCTCCCATGGCCTCTCTGGAATGGGCAACGGCTGATATAATCCAGCATTATTCTTCCGACCCTTTGCATGTTGACATATCCTGCACCTGTCAACAAATCTCTTTACATCTGCACACATGCCTGGCCAAAAATATGACTCGTTCAACTTGGCGAAAGTTTTGTCATGCTCGAAATGACCTGCTAGTCCACCGTTGTGATTTTCTCGCACCAAATTCTCTCTCATAGAGCAATCTAGAATGCACAACTGATTTCCCTTGAATAGCAATCCAGCCTGTATCAAGAAATCTATCCACGGGCTCCTATCTCTGAGCACCAGATTCTCGGCTGCTTCATAAGCTTCCCCAAAATCAACATCACCTGTGTACATATCCTTCAGGTTTTCAAAACCCAAAGTCTTGACCCTGAATTCCTACAGCAATAGACATTTTATGCTCAAGGCGTCAGCTACCTTGTTTGCAGCTCCCGAAATGTGCTTTATGACGAATGTGAATTTTTGCATATACTCTACCCATTTCGCATGCTTCTGGTTCAGCTTTTCCTGTTGACTGAAGAATTGTAATGCGTGATTATCGTTGTACAAGACGAACTCCTTGGGTATCAGGTAGTGCCTCCACTTCTTCAATGCCTGGATAATGGCATAGAATTCTTTGTCATACGTGGAGTACTTTAGCTTGGCATCATCCAGCTTCTCGCTGTAGTATGCCACAGGTTTATCATCCTAACTTAAAACCCCTCCAACAGCATACCCACTGGCATCACACTTCACTTGGAAGGTCTTCTGAAAATCTGGCAACACTAACACTGGTCGCTCATTTATCTTGCGCTTCAACAGATTGAAGCTTCTCTCAGCCTCGGCTGTCCACTGAAAAACTTTATTCCGCTTCTTCACAGTGTCCATCATCACGACGCTAATCCCACTAAAATTTCGAATGAATTTCCTGTAGAAGCTTGCCAAACCGTGAAAGCTCCTTACCTCAAAAACATTTCTCGGCGATGGCCAATTCCTGATCACCTCAACCTTCTCGAGATCCATCTTTAACTCGTTCGCCGATATTACAAAACCCAGATAAATGAGTTATGTCTGCATGAAGGAACACTTCTTCAAATTGATCAACATTTTCTCCTGCTGTAGCCTTCTCATCAAAATGGCTAAATGTCTCAAGTGTTCAGCCTTGGTCTTGCTAAAAATCAATATATCATCCAGGTATACCACCACAAATTTGCCAATGAATTCCCGCAGGACTTCATTCATCAGCCGCATAAACGTGCTTGGCGCGTTTTTCAATCCAAACGGCATGACCAGCCATTCGTACAAACCCTCATTTGTTTTGAATGTCGTCTTCCACTCATCTCCCTCTCTCATCCGGATCTGATGGTATTCGCTCTTGAGATCAATCTTGGAGAAGTAATTTTCCCCACTTAGGAAATCCATCAAGTCGTCCATCCTCGGCAGTGGAAACCTGTACCTGATGGTAATCTTATTTATCGCTCTGGAGTCTGTACACATCCTCCATCCTCCATCCTTTTTCAGACTCAGTACCATTGGAACGACACATGGACTGAGACTCTCTCTGACCAGCCCTTTATCCTGCAGCTCTTGCACCTGCCTCTTGACCTCCTCGTTCTCCTGAGGTGTCAACCTATACACTGCCTTGTTCGGTAAGATTGCTCCCAGTATGAGGTCAATGTGGTGACTCACACTCCTCATCGGTGGCAACGAACGAGGTAGTTCGTCCACGATGATATCAGCGAACTCTTCAAGCAGTTCCTGAATCTCCTCTGGCAAGTCGTCCACTCTTGTGCTTGTCAGGACAATTCTTGACTTCCTGACAACAAAGAATTGTGGATCTTCATTCTTCTCCAGCTCTGTGAGAAGTTCTTTTCCACTCATGAGAAGTATGGTATTGTTCACCTCCGGTTTGACCACCTTATCCTTCACCGGATGAAATGTATGTGATCTCCCATCCTTCTCCAAGGTGTATGTATTCATCCTCCCATCATGAACAACATGTCAGTCATACTGCCATGGTCTTCCCAATAAAACATGACAGACATCCATGGGAATGACATCACACAATATTTCATTTCTATATTCACCCATTTTAAAATTAACCAAGCACTGTCTCGTAACACATACCTGGTGTCCTTCCTGCAGCCATGTCACTTTGTAAGGACTTGGGTGTCTGTGCGTCTTCAGCTCCAATTTCTCCACCATCTCGGTCGAAACGAGATTATCAGTGCTTCCACTATCCACTATGACTTTGCACTTCTAGCCCTTGGTCTTGCAAGTCATCCGGAATAGTCTGCATCTTTGCGTTGAGTTGTCCACCTCTTTCTCGAGCTTCAAGAGAGCCTTGTGCACTGTCAGTGACTCTCCACTTCCAGCGTCTTCATCTTCAACATCACGCCTCTGTGCCTCAACGACGTGAGTTTCACTTCTCTCCAATTTTCTGTCTAGACAGTCAATGGCCTTGTGTCCGTCTTTACCACACGTGAAACATGTGATAACTCCTCCTCGACCTCTGCCTCTACCTCGGGTATGAGGAAATGTATTGGCATCAGCGTAATCTCCTTTCTGATCCTGTCGCTGCCTCCTCGGCTCAAAATTTTTCTGCCTCTGCTGCGAGGTTCCACCTCTTTTAGCTTTTCCCTGAGGCCTCTTCCAATCCTCCTTGGGCTTCTGAAATTCTTTCTAGACAACTGCTTTGCCTCTAGGCTGGCTCCTGCCTCGCCCTCACTGTCCCTGCTTGCGGCTCAGCTTTTCTTCGGCTTTCAGAGCCATCTGGTATGCATCCTCAACAGTGCAGATGGTAACCATGCTTAACTCGTCCTGAATATCATACCTGAGACCATTCAGGTATCTCACCACCTTTTCGTCATCACTCTCCCGATGACCAGCTCTGATGTTGAGCCTGTAGAATTCCTCAGTGTACTCTTTCACCGTCATCAGCTTCTGTCTCAAGTTCTGCATGCACCTGAACAGAGTGATCTGGTAGTCCCTCAGAATGAACTTCGCCTTCATCTTGGCGATCATCTGATCCCAACTTTTGATCTTCTGTTTTCCTCGGGAACGTCTCTCTACCTATAGTTCGTCCCACCATAAGGCTGCATGTCCTTTCAACTTTGTGACAGCATGTCTTATCTTCTTGTCCTCTTCGATATCTTCGTAATCGAAGTAGGTGTCGAGCGCTCGGATCCAATCCAACAACTCCTCTACATTTAGACTTCCCTCATAGATGGGAATGTCCATCTTTGTTTTCGAGCTCATCCTCGAAATAGCTCTTATCAACCTCTCTGTTGATGCATCTTCTGCCGTGACCTCTTCTTGGTCGTGTCCAGCTTCCTCTTCAACCTCAGCGTCACTGAACTCTGCTCTACCCACTCCACGCCTCTGGGTGGTTTCCATATCTTCGAGTCTCGCCCTGAGATCCCATATTTGACGCTCCATATCTGGATTCCCTACTGGATTTCCTACTGGTCTACCCCTTCTCCGCACGTCCCTGTCTTCTCGATCAGGTGATTGCCTTTCCCTCCTGGGTGGAATTTTGTCTCTCCTATCTCTGCTTCAGAAAACAAAGACACTCCCGCTCTGATACCACCTTGACGCAACCTGCCCCTCACCGAGCAAGTTGTCTCCCACCAGGACCTTCTTCACTCACGGGCCCGAAGAGTCTAAGCTCTTCCAACTCCCCTTGGGAGTCACGGGTCACCCACAATAACCCCTCAGCAATCTCCCCTCCTTTGGAAATTCGGATATCGCGACTCGGGGATTCGCGGTTCACGCGAACACAATTCACATGCAAAACAAAACCCCGATCCCCGATGGTCAACGGTCAACACTTCCTTTTATTGGAGATTTCCTTATCGGGAAATCGGGAATGGCGAGGTTATGTTTCACTTCCCTTTTCAATTCCCGAACCCCGAACTCCGAAACGATGCCACCTGTCTCCCACTATGTCTTGTGGACCCACTTAGCTACGTCACCTCCTTCGCTCGTGCGATCAAGGATCGCGGGATCGTGATTTCACCGGTCGCAATCCTCTTGCATCATAAAACCCCGAACTCCGATTCCCCGATGCCACCTGTCAACATCCCATGGGTAAGGTCTACACCTTGACACCTGTCTCCCCTTCGTGTTGTCGGGAAATCGCGATTCGGGAATTCGCATTTCTTGATACACAAAGTCACGGTCCTCACCAAACCCCGAATCCCGACTATTCAGGATCTTGCGCCACATGTCCCCCTTTCTGATCAACGGCCCTAGTTGATTCGGGAAATCGCTGGTCACGATTTCAAGGAGTTTGAAAACTCTTGCCTTCGGGAAACACCCAACGTTGAACTCCGATCCTCCTCGCCTACACTTACGAGTTAACTCCTGCGTAACTCCTCCTCGATTTGGCGGTCCTCGGGATTTCATGGAACTTCACAGGGATTTCCCACTGTCGACTCTTTGCCTCTATTGAGAACTTATCTACTGTACCATCTTCATCCGGTGCAACAGAAGTAAAGGATACTATCCCTCCTGAGCTTGGTCTCTCCCTCTCTCTGACTCCTCCAGAGACTTCTCACGTCCTTCCTATGCTCGACTTCCAACAGCTCTCAAAGCGTTGAAGCCATCTAGATCTGTGCACTCCTGCTAACACGGTCCAGTCCTTCTTCTCTCAGACTCGGCTCCGAGACTTCAATTCGACCTGCACTCACTTGCATGGTTCGAATAACCCAACATAACCTCGGGCAATAAAGAACAAAAGTTCAACTGCTCAGCCTCCTCAACGCACTCTATGCGGAGGAATTCAACTGCACTCTATGCAGGAATTCTCCCGACTTAAGCAGAGAATCAATTGAAACTCATTCCCTCAGGTTTCGAACCTGATACGCAATCACATATGCAACATATAAAAGATAATCATAAAAAGAAGCAAACATGCACAAGCATAATATCAACAACACACAGAGATCAACCACATCCATGAAATTGAATCAAACTCTTTCCTATTAATTCAATGTCTGTACATGGAGGTTCTTCACCAGTTCTCTGCTCTGCTCCTCTCTTGCTCCTTCTCGAATGCTGAATAATAATCTGAATGAGAATGATACAATGTACAAAGGAGGGTGCCTATATTTCGTTTTCCCTCTTGCAAGCTAAAACTATCTAATCTACAATTAATTTCTACCTAACAGCATTAAAACTAAATAAATGCCTTCATATCTTTAATATCCTACAAGTGCGCCTAGCTTTGAATTTCTTCGTTCAAGTGGCGGCACAACAACTCCAAGGTAATTCAAAATGCATGCGCTGGCACTGTCCAACTGTATTCTTTCTCCTCGCACTGGTCCGTATGATGAATTGCGGATGCTCCTGCATCACTTGTCCTTCCTAATAGAGTGCATGTCAGATGCTTTCTTCGAGGAATGTTTTATTAGTTGCCTCAAGGATTAAATTTGTTCCCAGGTTATCATGGCTCGTTCTCAGACTTGGTTGGAAGCCACTAAGCATGCCACGGAGGCACAACATGTCATCTTGTCATAAAACATAAAACCTAATTGTGTTCGTTGCCCAAAATGAAACCCCCCTTCCCCTCAAGCCACTCCTCTGAAGTTCCACACAAATTAACATCTATACAAATGGTTGAATTCCAACTTAAGGGTCCTTGTTATAATTGTGATGATAAATACTTTCCATGGCACAACTATAACTAACAAAAACATTTTATGTTCATTTCCAAGGATGTTCTTGATGAGGATTTTGAGGTTTCACCTGATGAAGTGCTAACCCTAACAAATGATATTACACCACCCTCTGATCCTTCCAAAGTTGAACCACTGATTTCACTACATGCTCTCATTGGTTTCTCTACTCCTCAAACCCTCAAATTGATTGGTTACTTTAAGTAGAGGAAAGTCATCATCCTAGTTGACTGTTGAAACACTCATAATTGCATTCATCGTCACCTTTACAAAGAAGTCAGTTGATATATCCGATATGTCAAAAAAATTCAATTCATGATTTCCAATGGTGGTTCCATGAAATGTAGAGGGTATTGTGAAAATGTGCACTTACAAATTGGTCAATATAACTTGAAATATCATAGTTTTTCTATTGATATGGGTGGTTGTGACATTTTTCTTGGTGTGGAATGGTTGCACACCCCAGGACCCATACTCATGGATTTTAAGGAGTTACCCATGCAATTCTGTTAGAAAGGCCAATAATATAAATTCCAACTCATTACCGTAGGATCTCTGGAGATCATTAGTTCCCACCACATGGAAAAGTTACTCAAAAAATGTCACTATGGCATCATTTCCAAACTCTATTCCATTCAAGAAATTGAGACACCCCTGATACACCCTGACCTTCAAGGTATCCTTTCATGCCATAACACTATTTTCAAAACCCCCGAGGTCCTTCCTCCCTCCCGTGGTGACAATGATCATTCCATTCCTTTAATACTGGGAAGTCTTGCTCCCAATGTTCACCCTTATCATCATCCTTTTTCTCAAAAAAATTAAATTGAGAAAATTGTCCACCAACTGTTAGAAGTGGGTGTTATCCATCCTAGTAATATCCCCTATTATTCCCTTATTGTCATGGTTCTCAAGAAGGAATCAACTTGGCGCAAGTGTCCTAATTTTTATTCCCTCAACAAATTTACCATTAAGAACAAATTACCCATTCCATCATAGATGACCTTTTAGATGAACTCAGTAGGGCTCAATACTTTACCAAAATTGACCTTTGTGTTGGCTACCACCAGATACATATGCAAGAGGAAGACATTCCCTAGATGAAATTTCACACTCATGAGGGCCACTATGAGTTTTTGGTAATGCCCTTTAGTCTCTGTAATGATCCCTCCACCTTTGAGTGTCTCATGAATCATGTGTTTCATCTTTTCCTCCATCACTTTGTGTTAGTTTTATTTGATGACATTTTAATCTATAATAAAACATGGCCAACCCATCTCACCCATGTAGATCAAGTTCTCCATCTCCTTTCCATGGGCAAACTTTTCCTCAAATAGTCTAAATGTGCTTTTTGTTTCTCTAAAGTTGAGTACCTGGGTCATATTTTTGGAAAGGATGGTGTAAGGGTGAATTCTAAGAAAACATAAGCTATGAATAATTGTCCTCGCCCCAAAAATATTAAAGGTATGCATGGATTTATGGGTTTAACGAGCTATTATTGAAAGTTTGTTGAAAATTATGGAATAATTGCATCCCCCCTAACGATTTGAAATCCAACAACAAACCAATCCTTCCAATCCTTGAAGGAAGCTATGTGCACTACTTTTGCACTGGCCCTACCTGATTTCATCAAGACCTTTTTTCTTGAATTTGATGCATTACAGAGAGGAATCGGGGCAGTCCTTATGCAAAATGGACACCCTTTGGATTTCACCAATAAAAAATTGTCAAAGTGACATTTGGGCCAATCGATATATGAAAATGAAATGATGGTTATTTTTCATGTAATGGATCTATGGCTCGCTTATTTATTGGGACAACACTTCCAAATTAAAATGAACCAACAATGCCTCAAGTATTTCCTGTAAAAATGCATTTCATCTCCAGATAAAAAATAATGGGTGACCAATATGTTTGTCTATGATTATGAGATCATTTACAAAAACGTTAAATAAAGGGTCCCTCTCTTCCCTATCATTCATTGTCACCCACTGGCTTCAGGATGTATGTCATGAATGGTTGCATGACCCCAAATATATAGCCTCATCCAAAAATTGCAACATGAAACTCAAGATGCTACATGTTACTCTTGGCATACTGAAAAGTTTCGATATAAAGGTTGCCTATATTTAAGCAAACATTCCACCGTTAAATCCAAGGTGCTCTTTGAGTTTCATTCTTCTTGTACTGTAGGGCATTCGGGTTTTAGCAAAACTTGTGAATGGGTCAAATGCTCCTTCTTCTGAGATGATATGAAACAGGACATACGCACCTTTGTGGAAGAATGTGATATATATCAACACAATAAGGGTGAGACTATAAAAAATCCTAGCACACTCCAACCACTTATGATTTCACCTACTATTTGAATGGATATTTCTATGGATTTCATTATGGGATTACTAAAATAAGGAAATAAGTCAGTCATCATGGTGGTAGTGGATCGTCTCTCCAAATATGCTCATTTCTATTCTCTTCAACACTCATTCACAACATCTACAGTGGCTCAAATGTTTATCAATAATATCTTCAAACTTCACGGAATTCCTCATTCTATTGTTTATGATCTTGATCGAACTTTTACTAACAATTTCTAGAAAGATTTATTTAGGCTCCAAGGAACCTAATTGCAACCTAGTATAGCCTATCATCCCGAGACTGATGGAAAAAAATAAGTGGTCAACAAGTGTCTAAAAACATATTTGAGGTGTTTTGCATCTAACTAACAACATCAATGGGTTCAATGGTTACCTTTAGTTGAATTATGGTACAACACCTCTTACCATACGACCACTCACATGACTCCCTTTGAAGCAGTCTATGGAAATAATCCACCATCAATTCTCCCATACATGTCAGGTATATCGAAGTTTGAGGAGTTTGATCCCAATCTTACAGCCCACAAGACCATTCACTGTCCTCTTAAAGAAAATTTGGTCATGGATCAGAACCAGATGAAGCAACAAGAATATCAAGTTCATCCCGAACATCAATTTGTTTAAGGGGACTGAGTGTTTCTCCATATACAACTATACAAGTATACTTCACTCAAATATCAGTAGTTTTAGAAACTAGCCCCAAAATTTTATGGTCCTTATACTATTCTCAAACGGGTGGGACCAGTGTCCTATTGGTTAGATTTTCCCAACAACTCCAAGATACATCCTATGTTTCATGTCTCCTTCCTCGAGAAATTGATTGGCACCGAGTTCCATGCTTAGACTAGTCTACCAGAGTTGGATGAATAAGGTTCCATTTGGTTGTAGCCACAAGCCATATTGGACCAGCAAGAGCATTGTCTCCGCCAATGCACCATGAAGTACGTATTAGTTCAATGGGAGGATACTCCACCAGAAGATGCCACCTGGTAGGCAGCTACTATTCTATAGAAATTTCCTCATCTTAAGCCTTGAATACAAGGCTCTTTTGAAGGGGGAGGGCATGTTAGAGACCTAACTTCTCTAACCCCTCACATAGATATAATAATATATTTTCCATGTAATAAAGGCCGGCATTAGTTAATAAGGCCTATTTAATAAATACAAACAACTCAATGTAAGAAGACCTAATAGAAGCTTGTATGCTTCTAGAAAGATTTGTGATATAGTTGGCTTAGGTTGATACAAAATTGGTATGGATTATTGGTTTTCATTGATGTCAACCATTGGAGAGTGATATTGTATATTGATGTAAACCCTTAGTGATTAATTTCAACCCTTGAATAATTCTGGTAGTGAACTCCGGGAGCACAAACGCATGGGTAAGGAACCCAATTTTGATTGAGTAATAATGTAATGAAGATCAAGGTATATGTAGGTAATACTATTCTATATGGATATTACATGTCAATCCATTTCTGGTGATATGTGGAACACCACATAACTCCTTGTGGTTGGAGAGTGTTAAGCCTTGATATTGCCTCATTACCCCTTAATTGGGGCATATTATATTAGTAATGTTATTTTATTTATGTCAGATTTAGGCCATTAATTGTAATTATACCTCCTAGTCTCCTATATATACCAAGGAGACATTTTCATTTTGAATCATCTTGTACTTGAACATTTAAGTGGAGTAAAAGGAGGTTGCCCCCTCGAAGAGTCTTATTATCTAAAATTATCTATTTTTCAAAGCATTGAGCACTGTTTCTGAGGTTTTCCTATGCTATATTGATATTTGGTTCTTAACATATGGTATCAGAGCTCAAGGTCTTGGGGTTTCGCTGCTACATCTGAGACACCTTGTAATTTTTTCTATAACTTTTTTTCTACAATGTTTAAGAAGGAACCACTTGGTGGATATTTAGTAGATGGATCAAGGTACATTGGGTTCAAAATTCAGCTCTTGAGGCCTTATAATTTCGGAGATACAACCTGTACAAGATAGGGTACTAGAATCATCCTGAACTGAGTCATTGCAGATATTTCACTGTAAAAACTTCTCTATAATGTTTCAAACCCTGAAATCTGGAGGGTATTTACATAAATTAGTAAAGTATATTTGGTAAACATTTCATATTCTGGGTCATCTTAAATTTGTAGATACGCCCTGTGTAAGATAGGGTATCTGACTAGTCCTATTGACTAGTCTCAGAAGGTGTTCAAGGTAAAAAAAATCATAACTTCTTCCTAGAGTATACAAATTGAGTGGGACTAGTTTCATTGGATCGTGGACAGTTTGTAGTATTTTGGGTGTGAGTTTCAGAATTTTCTATCGATTATTTTGTGCGAGGAATTCTATACAAGTGATATCTTCTGGAAAGGACAAAAATCAGCAAGTTGTGGGGAAGCTACCGTAAATTCCATTTGGAAAATCCAATTTTGATCAGACCTGTGGCATTGCAAAGAAGAAATATCATAGAAATACATAAAATAAAGTTTCATACCTAGAAGGGTTGAAACTTGGGAGGTACAATAGAAGAAATATTGTCTAGCAGAACCACCTTAAAATCTAGGTTCAAAAGTGATACTTGGCCAACATGCCACCAAAAAAGGGAACTTCTACACCAAATAAGCCTCCAGAAAATCCTACTTGGACTCTTGATGAAGGTGAAGAAATGTGTAGGGACATAAATGAACTACAAAAGAAGATGGATTCAATGGAAGCTAATTTGGATACTAAGATGGATTCAATGGAAGCTAAGTTGGATACTAAGATGGATGGTTTAAAAGGGGAGATAATGGAAGTATTGAAAAATTTCTTAATAGTGAATACACCTGAAAGTGAAAATGCATCCCATGAAATTCATGATGAGGACACAAGGAAGGTGAATCAATAATGGAGAAACTCCAACTTTGGTTTGAAGACCAACCACGTTCCTAAGATTGATATGAGGAAGTTTTATGGTAAGGACCCAATCACATGGATACTTCAAATGGAGCAATTCTTTGATCTCCATAATGTGCCACATACACAAAAGGTACAAATTGTTTATTTATATTTAGAACCTAATCAATTGGTATGGTATCGATGGCTTTGTTCTCGAAAATCACTCGTCACTTGGACAATTTTCACGGAAGAAATGATAGCACACTATGAGGATACAAGGAGCAATACCTTCTTTAGATAATTGATAAATCTCAAGCAAAAGGGTTCAGTTACTGAGCACATTGAGAACTTCCAAAGATTGAATATAAAGGTAACCGATATTCCAGATGAGCACTTGATTGATGTATTC
>ML802780.1:94745-111353 GCA_009831015.1 Picea engelmannii
ATGATTCACTATGGTACAAAGATCACTTATATTTATGTAAGAACTCCCAACTCAAACAAAAGGTACTATTGGAATTGCACACCTCTCCAGTAGGAGAGCACTCAAGATTTTTGAAAACCTACCATAGAGTCAAGAAGGATTTTCTTTGGGATGACCTTAAAACTAATGTTCAAAGGTTTCTGGCAGAATGTTTGGTTTTCCAACAAAATAAGGTGGAAAAAATTAAGACCCCAGGTCTTTTACAACCATTATCCATCCCAAGTCAGCGTTGGGGGAGGTTTCCATGGATTTCATCACAGGGTTACCA
Source organism: Picea engelmannii (assembly GCA_009831015.1). Lineage (NCBI taxonomy): Eukaryota > Viridiplantae > Streptophyta > Pinopsida > Pinales > Pinaceae > Picea > Picea engelmannii. Next base: position 95,053 of record ML802780.1, read on the forward strand.
AAGTCTAAAGGAAAGAGTGTCATCATGGTGATTGTTGATAGACTGACCAAGTACACACACTTTTTTACACTCTCGCATCCCTTCAAAGCTAGTACAATTGTCACTGCATTCATGGAGACAGTTCAAAAGCTACATGGTAGCCCAAAGATTATTGTAAGTGACAGAGATCCCATCTTCACTGGACATTTTTGGAAAAAAATATTTTCTTGTTTGGGTAATCAATTAGCTCATAGCTCATCCTATCATCCTCAATCTGATGGACAAACCAAGATAGTGAACAAATGTCTGGAAGGGTACCTTCGTTGCTTTGTTTCTGATAAACAAACACAATGGTTCAAATGGTTACCCTTGGCAAAATGGTGGTATAACACTTCCTTTCATACTACAACAAAAATGACACCATTTATGGCACTGTATGGATACAACCCTCCTTCCATCACTTCTTCTCTAAAAGAAAAATCTAAGGTTCAAGCAGTGGAAGATCACATCGAGAATCAACAATAAGTTCTCCAAATCTTAAAGGACAACCTGACCATGGCACAGAATCACATGAAACAAAAAGTAGATCAACATCGTAGTGAAAGACGTTTTGAAGTAGGGGATTGGGTGTTTTTAAGACTACAACCATACAAACATATGTCCCTCAAGCAAGCCAAGAAGGATAATAAATTATCACCAAAGTACTATGGCCCTTATAAGGTGTTGCAAACGATTGGTGCTATGGCATACAAATTGGAGTTGCTTGCATATTCATGAGTACACCCAGTTTTCCATGTTTCATGCTTAAAGAAGGTTATAGACGATAAGATCCCAGTTCAAACTATATTTCCAGAACTTGACGAGGAAGGAAAAATCATATTGGAGCTTGAAGCCATCAATGACACAAGAATTTCCCAGCTGAGGAATAGATCCATTTCAAAGTATCTCATTAAATGGAGGAAACTACCGGCTGAAGATTCCACTTGGGAAGATGAGTCTTTTATACAGAAGCATCCATAGTTACTCAAGTGTTGCGGACAACACTTGTCTCAAGGGGAGGGTCATGCTAAGCCCTAATATTGGCTCATTACCCCTTAATTGGTGCATATTATATTAGTAATGTTATTTTATTTATGTCGGCTTTAGGCCATTAGTTGTAATTATACCTCCTAGTCTCCTATATATACCAAGGAGACATTTTCATTTTGAATCATCTTGTACCTGAACATTTAAGTGGGGTAAAAGGAGGTTTCCCCCTCAAAGAGGCTTATTATCTGAAATTGTCTCTTTTTCAAGGCGTTGTGTACTTTTTCTGAGGTTTTCCTATGCTATATTGATATTTGGTTCTTAACAGAGAGTTATGGCCTTGTGAGGTTGTAGAACCCTGATGAGTTATCTAGAAGCCCTTAGAAGGTCAAAGAAGTCAAATTACTCTAGAAACGCCTAGAAGAAGTTGACAAGTCAAAGTGAGTGAAACTAGGAATTAATCATGGGTATAGTTGTTTCGTTAAGAAAATAATTAAGAATAGATTAGTTGCAACAAGAAGTTGTGATTTTGCTAATTATGGTAGAGTATATGTCATATAGTCAAAGTGGTTGAACAAGAAATAAATTAAATAATAAAGTGCTTAAAACAAGAAGTTATTTAAGGTAAAAGAAGCTATGAATTGAATAATTATATAAACGTTAGTTGAAACAAGAATTTTTGAGTAAAGAGAATTTATTTAAATAATAAAGTAGTCAAAATGGTTGCAAAGAGAAATTATTTAAATAATAAATTGGTTGCAACAAGAAGCGGTTAAGTGGACAAATTGGTTAAGTGGGCAATGTGGCTAAGTGGAAAAAGTTGGTTAAGTGAACAAAGTGGCTAAGTGAACAAAGTTGGTTAAGTGGACAAAGTGTCTAAGTGGACAAAGTGGTTAAGTAGACAAAGTGGTTAAGTGGATACTTCTAGAGGAAGCTACTTGGAGAGTATAAATAAAAGAGAAAGGGTCTCCCATTAGTCTCCATTCAACATATTAAATATATACAAGTGACTGAAGTAACCAAATTATATGTAAAACGAATTTCATAGGGAATGAAGTAAAGAAGGATGAAATTCAAGGGAGGATAAAGTATTTTGATGATGCTTTCTAAGGTATGTTATTTACAGGTAATATCACCATTTGTGCAATAATGTTTTTTCTACAATGATTCAGATACAAAAATTTGGATCCCATTCAGGAAACATATCCAAGTAACTGTGATACAAATTTCAGCTTGTGGGTCATTATATTTTAGGAGTTACACGCCATGGAAAATAAGGTTTGTGGCTAGTCCTGAAACTAGTCTAAGACATGTGTTTCGGGTAAAAACGTCATAGCTTCTTCATAACAGATCCAAATTCAGTAAGACCAAATGTATTGGTTATAGTATAGTCGTTAGTATTTATTTTACCATTTTTAGATCCACACAACAAATATTTTGTGTGGGACATTCTCTACAAGTTCGCTCTCTAGAATAATCCAAAATTCACCGAGGTATGCCATTTTTTCTATAAATCCTTTCCTGGGAGGTTCCAAGCAATGAAACCTCGAGGAATTGTAGAAAAGATAATGAATAACATTGTTTACTATTTTCATAGATTTATTCACTATAGGTACATAGTTATGATTATTGCAAGTTAGGGTTTTTGACTAATCCAAAATTATTCATGTGAGACTAAAGTAAAGTTTAATGAAAAAGCTAATATCTTGTTGTTAAAGTTAAAGAAGGTTTACAAGTATGTGATAATATACACCAGGTCTTTTATAGAGTTACAAATCAGATTTGGATGATGAAATTTATTAGGGATTTTGGTTGAGGTATGTTACAGATAGAGGTTGTATAAGAGTGAGGTTGTGGCACATGGTTTGATGTAATGGTTTACAGTATTTTGTTATGGATAGTGTGATGTATTACTAGATAAATTTTGATGGTTATATTGGTATATGTATTTGGTATATGGTTGAGGTACATGTTGGGTACATGGTTAAGGCAAGTAGTTGATGAGTTGGCACATACATGAGGTGTATAGTTGATGATTTTGGTACATATTGATGAGTAGTTGATGCATTATTGGTACATACTTGGCACATGGTTGGAGGCACTTGTTAGTAGTATTATTGACACAATGTTTATGTATGATGTAGCATACTTGTCTGGTTATATTATCAAAAGAACATATTGATCTTGGTGATGACTATGAGTTGTTGTGTTATACTTGGTTGATGCACATATTGGTGATATTATGCATATGGTTGAGAGTTGTCTTGGTGATTGATCTTGGTGATTAGATCTAATTTGGTTGATAATATTGATGAGATAGATTGTTTTGATAGGTTGTTTGCACAGGCTATTGTGACAGGTTATTTGTATAGGTTTGGTGCATGGTTAATGCACTTGTTTATGGTACAGGTTGATGTATGGTACATGTTGGCACAAGTTGTCGGTACAGGTTGTTTACAGGTTATTGGCATAGGTTGTTTACAAGTTATTGGTACATGTTGATTACAAGTTTTTTGGTGTAGGTTGATTGGTATAGGTTTACAAAAATATATCTCATAGTGATAGTGTGACATTGGTTCCATCATTCTACTTATATTTCAAGACGATTGGACGTGGAAAGGATAGGTGGCTGTATATACCTTGCAGTTGTAGCCTAAGAACAAGGGATTTGTAGCCTCCTTCTGGTTGTAGCCAGGGAATTGTGGAGTTGGAGCTTCCCTCAGGTTGTAGCCTGAGAAAATAGGGGGTTGGAGCCTCCTTCCAGTTGTAGTTGGAGAATTAGAAGTTTGTGCTTCCTTGAATGTAATTCTTGACATATAAGAAAAGCATTTTGTGGTTTTATCCCGCTTTCGCTTTCCACGTAAATATTGGTGTACTGTGCATTGTGTGGATGTGTTTGTTATTGTTTATTATGCATTGATGAATGTCAATGATTATGATACAGTAAGATATTGATGATGAACATATGAACATGGTTGAATAAGTAAAATAATATACTTTTTGGTTTAAAGGATTAATAATTGGTATAATTGCTCATTATTGATTCACCCCCCCTCTTAGTAATTCAACAATTGGTATCATAGCAGGTTCCTTCAGGAAACAATTTAACCACTGGAATGAGATCATAGATTATTTTGAGAATGGAGTACCAATGTTTAATGGTCAGAATGGTTTAAAGTATGCGATATGGAGTGGAAGGACGCAAGTATTTTTTAAGGAACATGGATATGATATTTGGAAATTAGTTGCTACAAGATATGATATTTCAAAAATGGAAAATACTGCAACCAAGAAGGAATTGAGGAAGAATAATAAAATAGCAATGGATTTCATCTAGGAAGAATTACCTAATCTAGTAAGAGAAATTGTTGGTAAATGTTCATCAGCCAAATAACTTTGGGATAAGTTACATAATGTATATTATTCACCCATCACATGTTCACAAACTACCAAAGAAGATGCAGGTATAGAGCAAGAAGAAATATGTTCATCATGTCAGACAGATTCAAAAGATAAAGAGTATGAAGAAGTGGAAGTTGATTTCAGAAAACACCTGACTAGTGCAATTGAATATCTAAGGAAAGAAAGAGAAGAAAAAAAGTCACCCAAGAAAGAATTGATGAAATAAAAGGAAAGTGTTCAAGGTTCTGAAGAAGATCAACATGTCATCAATAATTTAAGAGCTCATCTAGAAGAGGCCAAAAGAAATGAAGAAAGTCTAGAATATCAAAAACAATATTTAGAAGCCAACATATCAACACAAACGGAAGAAGTAGAAAAGAGAGAAAAGATACTGACATCTCATCTCAAGGAAAGAACCGATGATTTAAACCAAATTCAGAAGAGTTTGGTCAAGAAGAGAGAATACTCGAAGAAGAAATAATTACATTGAATATCAAACTGAAGAAGCAAAGAGAACATAATAGTTCATGATGTCTCAAATAATGAAGAAAGAAGAAGAGGTTGAGAAGCTTGAAGAAGAATTTTTCACACTAAGAGTCAAAGTCATCAAGCTGAACAAGAATGTTGAAGATATAGAAACATTTACATCCGTAGTAGAGAATGAAGAGAAGCACTCTAGGTTGCTAGAAAAGAAGAATGAAGAATAGAGAAAGAGTTATGCAAAAGTACTCAAAGGAAGGAATCACGGTCAACCAAAATCTAAGGAAACTAATAAACATACATCTTCAATAATACCATCCATGTTCAAGCCACAAAGAAGCTTCAATCATGATCATGATCAGTCAAGGTAGAAATTCAGAAGGACTACACCACAATTAAGATCAATTACTCCCAGGCATGTAAATTTATTTTATGGTCGTTGTTTTTATTGTACTAACTTTTGACATAAGGTTACAGATTGCAGGGATTATAAAATAAATGTTCAAACAATAAATTCTTATGTGGCCCCATGTAACATTTAACTTTACAAATGTCATAACTATGGACACATAACTCGTGATTGTAGAAGCATGGTCAATACTTCCATGAAATAAAACATTGATATCAAATATAAGAAAGTATGGATAATAAAACAAGAAGAACAGGTGAACAAATACCAAGTCCCAGAGATCGTGAGATTGATAACAAAACGAGATGAAGACAAATCTACAAAGAAAAAGGAAGATGTCAAATAGAGAAAGGTTTGGAAAAGAAATGAAAGAAAAGGAGGACAACTAAATAAGCAAAATGTTCAAGATGTTGTACCTTCAGGTATTGTAGTGAAATATTAATGCATATATAGAAAAAAGGAAGTCATAGTTTAGAGAGATGATGAATCTACCAGTGAAGATGATGATGACTCTGTATCAGAGCAGAAACTATTATGAGCCATCCGACTTAGAGACTCCAAGGTAATATGAATATTAGATGGGGGGGAATCTATGCGGTAGCTGAGATAGACCATAGAAGCATGCTTTGAGAAGCTTACAAAGTTTTAATCGACAGATCCAAATCAGTCAATTAGTAGAAGTGCAATACGATAAATTAATCAATTGTAGTAGTGAAGACTTCATGATAATATAGTGATAGTTGGGTCAACATTATGGATATTTGTGTAGAAGAGCCTTGGACAATATGAAAAAAGATGGATTCATATATGATAGTAGACGAGAACATGGATTCATAGATTGGTTTAGAGAGTGGTTCAGAGACAAAGGACATTATCATAATGGATGATAATTACATAGGAATATTTGAATTCTTATTCTTGAATGATTTTCATATATGCCAGTTGATTACACAAGGAAGAACCAATGGAAAATAACTCCAAAAGGAAGCAGGTACATGAAGACTTATATTTTTTCTACAAAACATCTTGCAGAGAAGTCAAGAGAGAGAAACATAACCAAAAGGATAGGTATAAATATCATTCAGATAAGTTGTTAGACAGAGAGGTAAGAATAGAGGTATGATTTCATGGGAAGAGATTCATCAGATAAAGGATATATAGTTATATTCTTGGAGAGAGAACATAGGCATGTTTCCAGGGGGAGAGATTTTCATAAGGGAAGAATGAGTGATATGACTTCAGTGTTGCATCAGAGTGATACCCTTTGTCAAACGGGGAGAGATTGTCATAAGGGAAGAATGAGCGATATGAATTCAGTGTTGCATCAGAGTGATACCCTTTGTCAAAGGGGGATATATTATTCATATGAAGGGAGAGAGTGTAATCATAGGCTTAGAAGCACAAATAAAATATCAAAGGAATTTAGACAGGGGAAGTAGCCCCAAGGAGAGCTCAGTGAGGGGGAGTATCCCCAAGGAGGGATACCATTTTCCATTGATTTCAAAGGGGGAGAGATAGAAATATTGATGAGGATTATAAGTATGAATGTTATCATGAATAAGTGTTTCCATAAATTTTGGTTTTGCCAACATTGCCATAGGGGGATATTGTCAGATAGTTGGCTTAGGTTGATAGACAATTGGTATGGATTGTTGGTTGTCATCGATGTCAACCATTCGAGAGTGATATTTTATATTGATGTAAACCCTTAGTGATTGATGTAAACCCTTAGTGATTGATGTCAACCCTTGGAGAAGTCTGGTAGCAAATACTAGTAGGACAAAGGCATGGGTAAGGAACCCAAGTTTGGTTGAGGAATAATTTAATGAATATCAATGTGTATGTAGGTAATAGTATTCTAGATGGATAGTACATGTCATGCAATTTCCGATGATATGTGGAATGTCACATAACTGCTCACAGTTAGATAGTTATGGCCTTGTGAAGTTGGAGAACCCTCATGATTTATCTAGAATCCCCTAAAAGGTAAAAGAAGTCAAATTACTCTAGAAACTCCTATAGTAAGTTGACTATTCAAAGTGGGTGAAACTAGGAGTTAATCATCGGTATAGTTGTTGCATTAAGAAAATAATTAAAAATAAATTAGTTGCAACAAGAAGTTGTGAGTTTGGTAATTATGGTAAAGTAGCTGTGATGAGAAGATTGAATAGTCAAGTGGTTGAACAAGAAATAAATTAAATAATAAAGTGGTTGCAACAAGAAGTTAGTTAACGAAAAAGAATTTATGAATTGAATAATTATATAAAATTTAGTTGCAACAAGAAGTCTTGAGTAAAGAGAAATTATTTAAATAATAAAGTAGTCAAATCGGTTGCAAAGAGAAATTATTTAAATAATAAAGTCATTGCAACAAGAAGTGGTTAAGTGGACAAATTGGTTAATAGGACAAAGTTGCTAAGTGGGTAAAGTGAAAAAAGTTGGTTAAATGAACAAAGTTGGTTAAGTGGAAAAAGTGGCTAAGTGGAAAAAGTGGTTAAGTGAACAAAGTGGTTAAGTGGATACATCTAAAGGAAGATACTTGGAGAGTATAAATAAGAGATAAAGTGTCTCCCATTAGTATCCATTGAGAATATTGAATATATACAAGTGACTGAGATAACCAAAGGATATCTAAGACAAATTTCAGAGGGAAGGTGAAATAAAGAAGGTCAAAATTCAAGGGAGGATAAAGTCTTTTAATGATGTTTTCTAAGGTATGTTATTTACAACTCATCTCACCATTTTCGCAATAACATTTTTTCTACAATGATTCAGATAGAAAAATATGGAGGTCGTTGAGGAAACATATCCAAGTAATTGTGATAAAAATTTCAGTTTGTGGGTCGTTGTATTTTTGGCATTACACTCCGTGGAAAATAGGGTTTGTGGCTAGTCCTGAAACTAGTCTAAAACAAGTGCTTCAGGTAAAAATGTCATAGTGTTTTCATAACAGATCCAAATTCAGTAAGAAAAAAATGTATTGGTTGGAGTACATTCGGTACTATTTCTTGTACCATTTTCATATTAATACAGAAAATATTACATGTGAGAAATTCTCTACAAGTTCGATCTATAGAATAATCCAAAATTCAACAAGGTATGACATTTTTTCTATAACTCCTTTTTTGGGAGGTTCCAAGCTTTGAAACCTAGAGAAATTGTAGAAAAGACACTGAAGAACATTGTGTAATATTTTTAGAGATTTATTCATCACAGGTACATAGTTATGATTATTACAAGTTAGGGTTTTTGACTAATCCAAAATTAGTCATGTGAGACTAAAGTAAAGTTTGCTGAAAAAGCTAGTCTCTTGTTGTTAAAGTTAAAGAAGGTTTGTAGGTATGTGATAATATACACAAGGTCTATTACAGAGTTACAAATCATATCTGGAGGATGAAATTTGTGAGGGATTTTGGTTGAGGTGTGTTATAGATAGAGGTTGTATAACAGTGAGGTTGTGGCACATGGTTTGATGTAATGTTTTATGGTATTTGGTTATGGATAGTGTGATGTATTTCTATAGAACTTTTGATGGTTATATTGGTATATGTATTTGGTATATGGTTGATGTACATGTTGGGTACATGGTTGAGACAAGTAGTTGATGAGTTTCCACATACATGAGGTGTATTGTTAATGATGTTAGTACATCTTGATGAGTAGTTCATGCTTGATTGGTACATACTTGGTACATGGTTGGAGGAGCTTGTTACTAGTATTATTGACGCATGGTTTATGGATGATGTAGCATACTTGTATTGTTATATTATTAGAAACATATATTGATCTTGGTGATGATTATGAGTTGTTGTGTTATGCTTGGTTGATGCACATATTGGTGATATTGTGCATATGGTTGAGAGTTGTCTTGGTGATTGACATTGGTGAGTATATATGATTTGGTTGATAAGATTGATGAGACAGGTTGTTTGGATAGCTTGTTTGGACAGGTTATTGTGACAGGTTATTTGTACAGGTTTGGTGCATGGTTAATGCACTTGTTTATGGTACATGATGAGGTACAGGTTGATGTATGGTACATGTTGAAACATGTTATTGGTACATGTTGTTTAAAGGTTATTGGTACATGTTGTTTATAGGTTATTGATATAGGTTGATTACAGGTTGTTTGGTATAGGTTGTTACAGGTTTTTTGGTGCATGTTGATTGGTACAGGTTTACAATAGTATATCTCATAATGATAGTGTGACAGTGGTTCCATCATTCTTCTTATGTTTCAGGGAGGTTTGACGGGAATATGATAGGTGGTTGTAGCTGGAGAACATAGGGGTTTGTAGCCTCTTTCTGGTTGTAGCCAAATAATTGGGGAGTTGAATATTCCCTCAATTTGTATCTTGAGAAACTAGGGGGTTGGAGCCTCCTTCCAGTTGTAGTTGGAGAATTGGAAGTTGGTGCTTCCTTGAATGTAATTATTGACATATAAGAAAAGAATTTTGTGTTTTTCTCCCACATGAGCTTTCCACGTAAATATTGGTGTATTGTGCATTGTGTGGATGTGATTGTTATTGTTTATTATTCATTGATGAATGTTAATGCTTATGATACAGTAATATATTGATGATGAACAAGTGAACATGGTTGAATAAGTAAAAGAATAGACTTTGTGATTTAAAGGATTAATGCTTAGTATAATTTTTCATTACTAATTCACCCCCCCCCCCTCTCAGTAATCCAACAAGATCTTCATCCATAATGCTATTTAGAATATATAATTAGTATAAATAAGAGTAGGAGGAATGAGAAAGTTTTTTCTTGAGAATTATTGTATTAGAGGTCTTCTTCGCTAGAGGTTTCCCCCTCAAAGAGGCAAGTGAACATTGTTTCCTATCAATAAAGGTATTATTTTGGTGTTGTGGTTCCATATATAATGCTATTTCGTTGTTATATTTCTCTTCTTCATTGTTGTTCCACTAGTGTCTACTGTAATATTTCTATTTTATTCTATTATAATAGATATGGTTCCTCAGATCTACTGAATGGGTGATGAAGAGAACAAAAAGTGAGCATATTTTTAAATATGAAATACTACCACCATGATGAATGTTTTATTTCTTGATTTGGGTAAGCCAACTATCAAATCCATAGAAATATCCATTTAAATAGCAGGTGCAATTAGGAGAGGTTGTAGTTTTTCTAATGTTTGTATGATTTATCCCTTATGTAAATGACAAGTATCACATTCAGTTAAAATGGTGTGGATATCTCATTTCATACCTTCCCAGAAAAAAGAACATTTGACATATTCATAGTTTTTGGTAAATCCTAAATTCCTAGATGTGGGTGATGCATGAAACTCACAGATCATATTTACGGTTTAAAATTTTTCTTAAGTATAGGTAATATTTAAAACAAGGCTTTTGATTGTGCCAAGACTACCCTAGAGAAGATTGTGAATCCTGTTGCAATTTTTGGATCAAGATAGAAATTTTGAGGTGTTGCAACCATTACTGGTGAATGGCCTAAAGCCAATCTGCTACAATGAATGAGATAGAAAAGAGGGACCTTTGTTCTTCATGTTTCCTTGAAAGAGCATCAATAACCATATTTTCTTTTCCCTTCCTGTAGATGATATCATAATCATATCCAACTATCTTGGTCACCCATTTTTGTTGCTCTGGGGATGAAATTGTTTGTTCTAGAAAATACTTGAATCTACGATGATCAATTTTAATTTGGAATATTTTCCCCAATAGATAAGGATGCCATAGATATGCTACATGTAGAAAAAAAAAAAAAAAACATTTCCTTTTCATAGGTTGATTGGACCAAATGTCTCTCTAACACTTGTTTTCTAGTGAAATCCAAGGTTAGTAATCTTGAAAGAGGACTTCCCCAATTCCTTTCTACGAGGCATCACATTTCAGGACAATTATTGGTGGATTCCAGAAGTGTCGGGATAGGATTCGGGCACATATCCTATTTCAAGTCTTTGAAGGATTTATTAGCTATAGGAGTCCAACTAAAAGAATTCCTTTTAAGAAGAGTAGTGAGAGGAGATGCAATTTTTCCATAATTCTAAGAAAACTTGTGATAATATAGCTTCTTAACCCAAAAAAGAACGCAAGATTTTAATAATTTTAAGGATAGGCCACTCCTTCATAGATTCAATTTTCTTAGGGTCCACACATATACCATCCTTGCCAAAAATATGACCTAGGAACTCAACTTCAGAGGATCCAAAAGTGCATTTAAAAATTTACAGAATATTTGTTTTCTTAGACAATAGATGGATATTTTGATCCACATGGGTAAGATGAGATTTCCAAGTTTGAATATAGATGAAAATATCATCAAATAAAAATAAGACAAATTGATGGAGGAAAGGATGGAAGACATGATACATGAGACTTTGAAAAGTGGAGGGGGAATTACACAGGCCAAAGGGCATCAATGATAACCCATAGTGACCCTCATGAGCTCAAAAGGAAGTATTAAAAATATCTTCTTCTTTCATGCATACTTGATGGTAGCCAAAATGAAGGTTAAGTTTGGTAAAGTATTGAGAACCACTCAATTCATCCAAAAGGTCATCAATGGAAGAAATGGGAAATTTTTCTTTGATTGTGAGTTTGTTGAGGGCATGAAAACTAAGACACATATACCATGTGATTTATTTCTTGAGTACCATGTCTACTAGATAAGAATAGGGGATAGTAACAGGAAAAATAACACCTTCTTCTAGCAATTCTTGAATAATAAATTATTAAATTCAATTTTCTGGGAAAATGGATGCGGATAAGGGTAAAAATTGGGAGGAATACTTCCCGGTACTAGAGGAATTGAATGATCATGGATTTCACGGGAAGGGGTAATTCCATGGGGAGGATAAAAATAGTGTGGTGTCAGTATAGTATACATTGGAGGTCATGGTGCATAGAGGGTGTCTCAAGGAATTGAATGGAATGGAATTCGGAAATAATGTCAAAATTACCTTTTTTGAGTATCTTTCCATTCAATGGGAACTGATGATATCAAGTGAGATTTTCATGATTCCTTGTAAATTATATTGTTGTCCATCATATTGGAATTTCATGGTTTGGTCCTTAAAATATAGAAGGATATGGTCTTGAGTGCATAACCATTTAGCACCAAGCATTATGTCACACCCACCCTTGTCAATAGAAAACATATGATATTTCAGGTGGTACTGAAGAATTTGTAGGCACACGCTTTCACAATGCCTGCCACATTTCATGGAACCGCCATTGGAAATAATGTTTTGAAAGTTGTTGAATGCATGGATATAGAAATTGATTTTTTTGGAAATGTAATGATGAATTAAATTGAGGTTTTTGGGAGAAGAAAAGTCAGTAGGGCATACAATGAAATTAGAAGTTGAACTTCTAGTGGATCATAGGGTAGAGTAAGATCACCTAAAAGGGGTATCTCTTCCATAATGGAAACATCGACCTCGTCGTCAACAACATCCTCAAAAATGTCCATAAAAAAATTGTTTTCCTTACACTTGTGCCCCCAAAAAATACTTTTCATCACAATTATAGAAAATACCCTTAAGTTAACATTCATCCATTTATGCCCTAGTTAATTTCTAGATCTTGAGAGAAGTGGAAGAAGGGGAGGGATTGGTGTGTCAATGGAGAGGAATGAAGGAAGGTTTTATCTTTTGGGTGGAGACACATTTTTGTTCTTCAATGGCTCTTTTAGTAGCTTCAAACCAAGACCTAGGGTGATCCATTAGGACCTAGGTACAGAATTCATCCTTGAGGCCACTGATAAAGATTTCCTTGAAGAAGGAATTTAACATGACCATAGTTTTGAAATCTAAGTTCTCAAAGGAGGCTATAACTCTTCCACTGTGCTAGAATATTTCAACTTTGTCAAATGGACTAAATGGTGGGTTTTAGTGTCAAAACATTCATAAATATTTGCAACAAACTGTGTCCAAGATACATACCCTTGACATGATTTTTTATGCCATTGCCACCATTGTTGAGGATCTAGAAAGAGGACACCATAATGAAGTTTGGACAACTAATTAGTAATTCCATGCAAGGAGAAATAATGTTTCATTTGAGAGACCCAACCCATGGGATCCGAGCCATCAAATTTGTTCACCTAAAATTTGGGAAGAAGAGGGTCATGATGAAGGGGTTTATAATGAAAGGCCATAGTGTTACATATCAAAATGTCACAAAGTGTCATACACACCTTACCAAGTGTTGCATGCAATTTTCCAAGTGTCACATGCACTTTTCCAAGTTTCCAAACTCATTGACACCATGGAATTTATTTTCTATGATCCGTAAGTCATGCTAGAGGAAGAAACCCATCATTTCAATGCCAAAAACATGCCTTTTACTTCAAAAATCGACCATTGTTTGAGCATTCATGAAGGGTGGCACCCCCCTATCCATGTTGGGGGATCCCCATTGTATTATGGTGACACTCCCATTTCCTTGTTTAGGGAGCACCATTGGTGCCCTGTCTGCCCTGTCTCTAACTTAGGAGGAGCACCAATTTGGTTAGAGAAAAATATGCAGGATCCCACCTTTTTATAAGGGAAAAATCCGAAGGGATGAGGTTGGTTTTTCTCAAATCCTATCCTATGGATATATCTTAGGATTAAATACCAATTCATGGAGCCATATTCTAAACCACTCCCCTAGATATTCCATGATGGTTGAGCCTCCCAATCTTATAAATTGAAGGCATTTCCAAGGTGAAGGGAAATTTGTTTTAGGTGTCAAACCTTTGATCCTTTGGGAAATAATCCATTGAAGCATCAACATTTTTATATCAAGACTTTCATGCAACAGATAGACGAGGATATCTTGGATAATATTGTGACGACTTCAACTTGATTGATTATATTTATGTGGTGAGATTTATTACCATAAGTGTTTGAATAAACCACAATGTTCTCGATTGTTTGTCTACGTTTTGGATCCATATAAGGATCCATATTAATGAAAAAATTCCTTAAGAAAAATATAGGAGAGGAGCAACAATAAGTACTAAAGAGGCAAGGAAGGAGCCCTAAAATTCGGCTCAATAAAACCCTAAAAGTTGACTAAAATTAAACCTAAAAATAAATTAAGTAATAATTATTTAAGGCATTAATACTAACCGAAATCCTAAAAAGAGTTAATAATTATTACTTAATTTATTTTTATGTTTCTTTTTAGTCGACTTTTAGGATTTGATTGAGCCAAATTTTAGTGTTCCTTCCTTCCCTATTTAGTTCTTATTGTTTCTCTTCTCATGTATTTTTCTTAAGGCTTTTTTTCCTAAAGATGGATCCTGATATGGATCTGAAACATCGAAAAACAATCAAGAATACTGTGCTTCATCCAAATATTACTGGTGACATCAACGTGATTTGTAGGTTCCTTCTTTTGGCTTTCCATTTAATATCAACTTGGCTTATTCCTTTGATTATGATTGTTCATTGTAATTTTTATTCTTAAGTCAAATCGGGTATAGATATATATTCTTTATCTAATCACATAGAGTAGGAGAAATAATTTCTTTCTTGTTCATCATAGGTCATGAATCATGCTAAGGATATTGGTGATCAAGCCCAAAGATTGGAGCAATGAGGACGAACATAGAAACAAGGTACACCACTCTTTTTATGTTTCTCATTTTGATTGGTAATGGAATAGATATACAAGTAAAGTAGCAACCATTTGTTTACTTTTTTCTTTGGACCAAGGAAGAGGTCTTTGTCCAAAGGGGAGCTTAACCTATCTGCAGGGTAAGATCTCTCATAACAAAAAAATGGCGACTCCACTAGTGAAAGAATTTAATTAGTCCTTCCTTTGGTTCATCTTAAATCCTTGTCTATAATTGGATTTTTTTTTTTGATTCTTGATTCTGATTCATTTCCCCTTCCCTATTCTTTATTGAATATTTTTCAAAGTAATTGACTGAGTCTCTGCTGAGTTATAGTTTTTTGAAGCCATTTTTAAGAATTTCCAGGACCAACGCTTCCCTGGCATGGCTACCAGGGTTCCATTGGCCTGAATGTAACTCCCCCTTAGTATCCTAGGGAGTGTCATAACACTCGGTTCCTTTGGTAACAAGGACATTAGTCTCTCCTTTTTGGTGGATTTATGAGTTTCTTCTTGGTTTTAATCAGTTTGTTGTTAAGAGGCTTTTAGCCTAGAGTCTTTTGATTTGTCTTTGACTTTGTTTTGATAGAGAAATTGACATTCATCAATCATTTCATTTCCTTATTTGATTTTGAAAAATTCTCCTAGTTTTTAAATTGTATGGTCCCCTTGGTTCATCCTACCTTTCAGTTGTTTGATCTTTGTCTCACAAACTTTTATGATTGTTTGATTGTTTAGAAGTTTTCATCAACTAGAGTTTGCAAAGGTTGTTTGGTATTGAGACTTTTTTGTCTTCGTTGAAACATCTCACATTTTCCATGATTAGGAATATCTTGTTTACCACAATGCAACCTTGAATATGGATTCTCGTTGCTCATTTTTTTAGGATTGTTCATATTGATTTTCTTCTTTCTCCTTCACATTTTTTAGTCCTTGATTAAATGAGTTATCTCACACTTTGTTTCTTTCAGTTCTCAATCAATTTGTTTTGTGCACTTTGTTTGATTTCATTTTTTTCCTCATATTTATTTGTTTTAAACATTGATCTCTTTCATTCCAATTGAAATTTAAGAATCATAAAAGTTTGCATGTCTCATTTCATACATAATTGAACAAAGAAACTTTTGCATTCTTTAGGAAATTTATTTTTGTACACGTTTAGAAAAGAGTTATTTTTTCATGTGCATTTGGATTTTAGAAACATTTGCTCGGTATTTTGGCATCAACTTACTCTTATAAATTGAAAAGTTGCATAAAATTTGAGTACTGTCAGGCTGCTAAATTGAAGCTTTTAAGTGTCCTGAATCACTAAATTGTCAAACCAGGGTTGGTAAACTTCGAGCTGATACACAGTATGTGTAGGCAAGCGTCTAGTCTTTATTTGAATGCTATCCTAAGAATAAAACACA
>ML802780.1:129337-178061 GCA_009831015.1 Picea engelmannii
CCCTGATCCGAGAATAATCGTGGAATCAATTAAAAACGTATTTCACAACTTCGTGACACGTAGTGTCACGAAGTGTGTAGGATGAAGAACAATCGATCCAGGTTGATCATTATACTCTCGAGCACTCTGTGGCGACGACTCCAACTGGCCTGTGAACCTTCCTTCTCTTCATTCGAACCATAACGCACATCATCATGCATAGATCTCGAACGGCTCCACTGGTACCTCCACGGGTGCGAGTTGGTACCTGGTACCGGCATCCTGTTCCAAAAATAGCGGTGGTACCTAACCCAAGTGATATTAGTCACATTATCAATTCAAAGMATTAAAGTGCATAAAAATAGTTTGAAATGCAAAGATACCTTAGGTGACCCCTTTTGCATGGTAGAGAGATGTTACGTATGTCAAAATGAGGTCAAAAGGGTGGTACTGGCATATGAATGGAGGTCGA
Source organism: Picea engelmannii (assembly GCA_009831015.1). Lineage (NCBI taxonomy): Eukaryota > Viridiplantae > Streptophyta > Pinopsida > Pinales > Pinaceae > Picea > Picea engelmannii. The sequence continues at coordinate 129,789 of ML802780.1, forward strand.
TGGTATATAATATAGGCAAAGAACATGGTCAAAACCGGGGACCAACAAGTACTTCCTTATGTTAAGAAGAATATAACTCTTCTCCTTCCCATACATAGAATTCATCTAAAAGAAAGAATTGCATCTCATTCTTTTCCATTCTATTGGAGTCGCGTTTCACACATCATCAGTTTCATTTTCGTGAATCTTCTGAGTAATAATCCATTAAAATCAACCACACGCTAATAAAATCTAGTAGACATTTTTTGGTTTTGAGCACGCCAACAATAGCACAAGATTAGGGTCTTTGGACTAGGAAAAGTGAGTAAATCGTCCAAGACTACTCAATAGACTACAGAACACTAAAGAATGAGAGAATCCAATTTTTGTATAAGAATAGTCGGGAACCCCCTCTAAAACAGAGGATAAACATGAGGTCGTGTGCAGAACAACAATGAATATTACCCCTCCAAAGCTTGACCAATCATACCAGAAACAACGTATATTGGGAGTTTTTCTGGAGAAATGACTGGTTTCATTTGGTATCAATGCTTCGTGAATCAAAAATCTATTATGGGTCCTTAGTTGTCTTACCATTCCACTTGCCTTTATTTATCTTGAATAATTTCATACTTTTACTTGTCCCATACATTCGGTCCTGACTGTCGACTGTACCTTCTCGGAGGTTGGTTGAAAGTTGGTAACCTTAGTGTCCTTTCATAGGTATCTACATAGGTGACTTTGGGGGGATTCCCATGGTACCTAGGGAAATCATCGTATCATACCTATAGTACCCTTGGAGGGTGATCCTGTGAAAGAGAGGCTTGCTTTCACCGAGAAGGGTTGTTACGTGGATTTCAGTGTAATTGATTTTCATTTCTTCGCTAGTAGCTTGAAATCCCATCTTCGGAAGATCTTGGAACCTATTATTTCTTGATTGATTGATGCTATTTTTCTTTAGAGTGTGTTTCTTTTATTTTCGTAGTCGAACTTAGGGATCGTTAATTTTTTTTGGTTTGAAGATCTCACGGTATGCAAGGTTTGGATCTTGAAGTTAAGGAACCTCAACATAACCCTTCTTACAAGGGAATGATCAAAGATCAAACTTCTGAGACCTAAAGTGTAGCTCTTGGAAGTGGCCAATATGTAGAAGAATCATTCACAACCTTTGTGGAAAGCCTTGTATCTTAAGAAAATCCTCTTTCTACAAATAAACTCTACCTACAACTCATTGATACAACATCCACTATATATCTTGATGCCTATTCTTCTTTCCATTTACAAACTAGTAAAACCACTACACGATATTTTAGAATGAATCAAATGAATTTTTAGTTTCTAAAAGGACTCGAGAATTTATCTTTATCCACAACTCTTGTGGTTCATTCAGCTAGTGATTCTTCTTTAATGGGAACATTGGTGACCCATGTAACCCCAAAAAAACCACTTTTGAATACATATCCCTTCACAAATGGGTTAGGTATTATTCTTTTTTCTCTATTTTCACACAAACACACAACAAGTGCTTTACTTGGTCATTCCATTGGTCAAATGGTCAGCATTCAATTTGTTCACACAACCATGGTTACACAAGATACTCAGTCTATGTTTCCCATTTTACGAATGGGAATTTATTTAGTTGGGTCAATATTCAATAGGAGGCCAACCTTCAATTGGGGACAACCTTCACCTATAGGGAAAATATTTGCTGAGAGATGACCTTCAGCCATGGGGAAAATTCCTATGTGGGTGAAACATCAACAAACCTAGGGACAAGCTACTCCTTCGAGTCGTTCTATCCCTACTTCCATTGGCCTGTAATCTGTACAACCATATCGAGTAGTTCCTAATCCTTTTTGGGGTCAAAATAATATGGTGGACATTCCTCAACAAGGAAATTTTCCCTTTCAATATGTAAACCCCATGATTCCAACATAAAAATCCTTTCAAACACTGTATATTGGAGGTCCATCAGACTAAACACAATACAGTAGGTAGGTGGACAATCTAGACAACCCAAGAAACCACCATATGTGGGAGGAACATCTAGTTTTTCTATCTCGCCACAACCTGGATATGGTCCTATTGGTGTTTCCATGCCACATGGTTACTACCATTATCCACAAAATAATTGATGGCTTTCATTCTTGGTGATGTTAGATCTTCCAAATCTATCATGTTTGATATTTGATCCCATTCAACATACCCTGTTTTGGCTCGCCATCCCTGCCAAATTATCGTTCGACATCTTGAAATTTAATGAAAAACCTCAGGAAGATACTAACAATCATGTTATGAATTTATATTTATGGTATTCTTCAAAACATTTGATGCATGATTCCATTCGTTTAAGTATTTTTCATATAACACTTACAGGTGCAATAACCAAATGGTATATTGATTTGTCACGTAACTCCTTTGTTGAATTTAATTTTTTCGCCACATATTCTCTGACACATTTCCATTTTCCTATACGGTACAAGACTAATATAGAGCTCTTGAAATTTCTCTAACAATCCTCTTCCACCCACATATCTGATCATATTCATGAGTGGAGGCAACGAAGATGATTAATTAAAGCTCCAATTTTGGACCAACTTCTTGCATATTGGTTTTCAAAGTCACTATTACCACCCATTTCCTGTGATGTTTCCATAGGAGGTGTTGTTACTCAGGAGTAGGATATCACTCGTGATCAATATTTTTACTTGGTATATTCCCAGTTTGGCATGCTTTACGATGTGATCCCTCATGCTCCTCTCCCATCAAATGATTTGAAAAGACCTGCTTCAGAACTAGGTTATGTTTCAAAAACCAATACTAATTCCACTCCTACTCATACCTTTGAGGTGAATGTGGTGCAATACACTTCATCTTAGAAAGTAGGAGGTAAGAAGAAGAACAAGGTTCAATCCAAAAACAATTCTAACCAACAGGATACTACAAAGAGTGTGTATATTCAACCAAAAAAGAAAGTTAAGTTTCCTTGCATGATTTTTATGGAGGACCACTACACAAAATATTTTCCTCATTGAGAGGAAGTCAATAATTTTTTGAAACGTACCTCACTACCCACAATATTAACTGACCCTTTCCTCGTTCAAAAAAAACAAGTGGTTGCACAAAATTCCTCCCCTCTGCAAGGGGGAGACGCAGGTCATTCCCACCATGGGGATGCTTCCTCAAGCACCTCTCAGGTCTATATATGTAAGGAGGAAGTTAATTTGACGACCCAAGAAAATACTTATGTCACCCTTCCAGGTAATCAAGCCAATGGAAAGGTCATCGATCAACCCTCCACATCCACTCCTCTTTAGATTGAGTGGCCAATTTATGACGCATTATTGCACCTTCCCAAGGGAACAATTTGAAAAGAGACATTTAATTCAAGTGCCCACGCCACCCAAAACTACAATATTGTTTAATACTTGGTGCAAGAACCTTGTGTTATATCAGCCCTCAAAGTTCTACAAAATTGTCAAATTTGACATAGAAATTCATTTTCAACCATTGGAGCTATGGATCCAGAGAAATCAAATATGATTACATTTAATATGGACTATTTTAAGGTGATTATGTCCCACAACTTAGCATTCCAAATTCAATTTTTCATTGGAGGAAAGAACATCCATCTCACTATTTTGGATGAGGGAGCCTCCACCTATGTCATGTCTTTGTATTGTTGGAGAGCCATTGGTTATCCTAAACTTAAGTAGTATACTACCTCCCTTAAAGCGTTTGATGGATGTGATTTCCAACCTCACAAATTCTTGTAGTCTTTTGTTGTGACATTGAAGGGTAAAACTGTTTCGATCGATATTGAAGTGGTTGACGCACCCCAAATTTAAAACTTGTTACTTGGTCATAATTGGTTCTATGCAATGCCTACCATCACATATTCAGTATTTCATATATTACAATTTACCTCTCAAGGAAAAATTGTCACCATTGACCAACTTGACTATTTCACTCCAGATCTCCACAATTCTACAATGAATAATGCCCCTTTTCTAGGTTATAGTATTTATTATGAGAGTGTAGGAGTAGGTCTCCTTAAGGATTCCTCGCTCATGGGGATTTTTCATTTGCCTCCTCCTGACACCCCGTAGTTTTCCACGTTAAATATGATTTTGACTTAGGTGCAACAATCGCTAGAATCACTTGATCGTTTGGTAGTATTTGGTCTTTATGAGCATAGTTCTTTTCTTGTGTCAAGCTCATTAAAATATTAAATAGATGCTTACAAGCATAGTTCATTTTCTATGTCAATCTCGTTAAAAAATGAAACATACCCCCCTCCATTTGAATCGATTCTTCCTATAGATCAAATATTTGAACCTCCTTTTCCTCCGCCTAGTGAAAATATTCATATTAGTAGCTAGACGCCTAAACGATGAAAGACGAAGGAGGTAATGATGCTTGGGGGTAGGTCTCCAGCCTATGGACATCATGCTAGAGATAAGTCACTAGATTCTACCACATAGGCTAGGGGAAAAATACCTCTAAAGAGACATGCTGCTAAGAGTGATCCTCGCTTGGGGGTCATTCCCATTGTAACATATTAGTCTTTTCTAGAATGAGCATAGTATTTATTATTTATTGTGCTCGTAAATACATGAGAATAGGTTACGAAACTCCATATTTTTTATTTCTCATTCTCATCACTACATGAGAATAGGTTACCAAGTATAATTTTATCGGTTTTTTGGACTCGTAAAAGTTATACGAAAAAAGAATTCTTTTGAGTCTCCTTTAAGCTCTTTTCAGACTCCCTAAACATGAAAATATTGTCGAGTGATATTTCTTCCTTTCAGACTTGTTAAAAGGTTTGAAAGGGATTATTTCAAGTGGTAGTTTACCACTTTTTTGGTCTCGTGAGACTAATTACAAAGAATTAATACTCTAGTCAAGCATGACTAGAAGAGTTCTCCATTGTATTATTTTACACTTTTTCCGGGATTGGGATATTAAATTTATGAAAAAGTCACCGATGGAGTCATATTTAAGTTCTTTTCAGACTCTCTAAACATAAAAAACCATTGACTTTACCTTCTTTGGGATTGCAAAATTATGAATTGAAGGGCCTATATGGGACCAATCCCTAGAACCCATATGAGACCGAACCCCTCCTTCTTCAGGTTCATTAAACATATGTCGAGGGACTCATCGAAGATTAGATATATCAATCATATGTTATCGTCCTCAAGCTCGTTAAAAATCAAAGAGGTACTCACCAAGCATGGTGGGGGGAAAATTGAAAGAAGCAGGTCATGTTTTTTTTAATCCATTATGGTATCTATTGTTGTCTCCCTTGAACATGCCACATGTTTACATCTTTCCTTATAGTTTGGTAATTTTCTTGTCTCCGATTCATACCAATTCCATGTTTCTTTATAATTTTTCATTCCATTTGAAGAGTTCTCTTATTATCATCACATTATGTTCTTATTACTCTTCAATTCAATGCTACCTAGTCTTGTGTCATGCCTCAAAATGTTCAAGGGAAGTTTCACTTCAAACCAACCATCTAAAATATTACCAACTTTCATCCTCATGTCAGTCCATACTCATCTAATCCACCATCTCACATCACTTTATTTTTTGAGTTTCATGTCGATGATGGGGGATACATCATGGCCCTCCTTCGACAAGTTTGTTCCTATCGATATCATCACATCATCCATGAATTAGATTAGAAAAAAATTAGTACCTTGGAACCTACATGCCTCAATGGTAGGCCTCCTCACTTTCGATAGTAGGTTTACACCATTGAATTTTAATGGGATGATTCCATGAATGTTCGACCTAAACTCATTTGTTCACATTCGTTGGAATGTACTAAAGGTACCTTGGGAATCATTATCATCATTGGTGATTTCTCTTGTACTTGTTACTTATAATTACAATTTCATAGAGATCCACATTGTATTGATCCCTAGCTATGTTTTGTATTGATGTAGCTCCATTGTTTACTTTTCACAGCAACAATAATTTTATTTCATGGAGATATGTATCCACATTGTATATTTGGTGGCCATATCCTTAGTCAGTATTCTCATGGACCCTCAGTGTATTGGTCGATGACCATTCTTTGAGTCAACTCATATTCTGAGCATAGGTATTCCTACCTTGGGAATGAAACATATGTATATACTATTTGATGGTTGTTTTCATCTTATACCAAGTTATCCTACTCAAACACCCTTACATTGAATAATTTTTAAAGTGTTTCAGCCATTAATTTCTCTTCTAACCTCACACATTGGGGGGCATTTGTTACACATCAAAATGCCACACTTAAGTTTCGCACCCTAAGTGTCACAAATGTCGTAAAGTGCCATATGTACCTTACTAAGTTGCGCATACACTTTTCCAAGTGTCACAATTTGTTGAGACCATGAGATGTTTTTCCATGATCCCTAAGTCATGTTGGAGGAAGAAACCCATCATTTCAAGGCTAGAAACATGCATTTACCTGGAAAATCGACTATTTTTTGAGAATATTTCAAGGATGAAACCACCTGGACATGCTAGGAGAGACCCACTATATTAGGGTGGCACACCCTTTTCCTTTATTATGGAGTAGGACTGACACCCTATCTCTAAATTAGGGGGAGCACCACTTTGGTTAGATGAAAATATGGAGAATCCCACCTTTTTCTAAGGGATATATCCAAAGATATGGGGTTAGTTTTTCTCGAATCCTATCCTATGACTCTAGATTAGGATTAATCCCAACTCATGGATCCATATCCTCAACCACTTCCCTAAATATCCCATGGTGTTTGAGCCTCCCGATCCTATAAATTGAATGCATTTCCAAGGTGAAGGGCAAACTATTTCAGGTGTCAAACCTTTGATCCTGTGGGAAAGAATCCATTGAAGTTGTCAATGCTTTGTAAATTCTCAGTTTTCGGGAGGTAGAAGAAATTTATCAGAAGTAACTTTATCCAACCACTTCGAAACTGGGAACTAGCCCTGCCAGTTTCAGAGAGGGATCTCTCTGTAAGATTTCAATATGTTTCAAGTTTCAGATATTAGGCTAGTTAAATAAATAAGATTGTGTTGTTTGTTTTACAAAATGGTTGAAATATGGTTTACACATCCATTGGGATATGGGGTCTATTTTGTAAATTTTGAGACCAAAGAACAAATTTTATAAGGTCTTTTCACAGGGAAGGATAATGCAACTGTTGGATCCTTTAGAGTTAAAATGATGGATAGCAGAAAAGATGAGATAATCAATTAAAATAAAGAAGAATTTAACAATTTATTTATCATAACATCAGAAGACCAACACTTAGATATTTAAAATCTAGAAACAGAGTATACGAAGATAAATTCTGCAACTTTAACTTCTTTGAAATGATGAGATATAGAAAACACAAATGATTATGAAGATAGAAAAAACATTCAACGAAGACGAGTAAACATCACCAACAGTTAACATGTAGGAATCCTATGAAACATCCTTTTTATTACTGGTAGATCTCTTGAGAAAGATTACAGTGCTTACATATTGCTTGGACGTAAAGATCAACCCTCAGTACTTTGAAACTTGAAGTATTTATAAGAAAAATTACAAATGATCCTGTCACTAATGATCAAGATGTGGTAGAGTCCAAAACTAACTAACTAGATAACAAAATACAAAATTATAGGAACTTCTAATGATCTTTCAGATTCTTTGTGTTGATTTTGGGGAAGGTTGTTGGCGAATCATCAACTTGACTTTGGTTGTTCTTCATGTTGACTTGGATTGTACACCTCATCACTTACTCGATCAGAGTGCATAGATCCTCCCATCTCTTTTGACTGGGAATGGTGACTTTTAGTAACCTTCTGTAGACTTCATCCATCTCTGTATATTTGGAAAAAGTTGGCTTGGTGATGAAAATATACTTGATTTCATATTGGATACTGAGATCCAACTACAGAGTCTCTAAAAATGCCTTGCCTATTATGCTACCCTATATTCCTGAAAACTTAGAGCTATCATTTACTATCATGGTGATCTCTTGTTTGTAGTCAGATAAATTCATCATCTTGTCATTTAAAACCAGTAAACTGGGAAGACCTTTCTTTTGCAAGGTATCAATCTTGCTGAAGAATCTTTGAACTCTATTATCCATGTTTTGGGTTCTCTACTCCAATTGCAACATTAGTCCTCTCTTGGTGAGGACTTTCTTAACCTTGAGGATAGTCTCAATCCTATCCTCAATTTCCATATTTTCCATCTCCTCTTTAGTCTTTGAATTTAGAAACCTGATGATTCCATTTTCTTTTGTGGGCATTTCTCCCAATTCTCCCTTTGTCCTGTCAATGGCCTGCATGCTCATCAACACCAATTCATGCTGCTCAAACATGATCTACACGAGTGGCCAGATTTCTATCATGGATTTTGAGATAACCATCCAAATGTTCTCCTTGGCTTCTACTAGTGTTTTGCACACAACTGCTTTCCTTTGTAGTTGTTGTATTTCCTACTTAAGTTTTTCTGATGTGTGTCTCTCCATCTTGTAGCTTGCATGGAAGGAGGATTTAAGTTTTTGGAGATTCTCTATTTCTTGATTTAGTTTTTTTATTTCTACTCCTTGTAAGGTCATCTACTCCATCGATTTTTCTATAGATTCAGATGTCTCTAGAACTGTCACTGGCAGCTGATGGAAGATTTCTTGTGGTAGTTGTTGATGTTGTCTCTGGGCTAACTCTTATGAGGGGAACTGCACTTAGTGTAATGACTTCCATGAGCTCTATCTATTCCTTTTTTTTTACAAACCTTTCCAACTCTGCTTCCATCTCCTTGATTTGTGTGTTTTGTTCCATGATTAACTTTAGCATTTCTTCCTTTTGGCCTTCTGTCTCGGCCATATATTTGGCCTCTGAGTCTTCAGTACCTGGAAATTTTAATTTTTTCCTCAAGGATTCTATGTCAACATTCTTTTTCTTTATCAGTTCTTCAACTACTTTCACATTGGAGGGGTCGTAACCAATTTTAATTACCATCTCTTCTAAAGATTTGATCATGTTGTCCTTTGCAAAAGATGACACTTTCTCTAGATTTAGTTGAGTCTGAACATTGTTCATAGAAATCTGCAACTTTGTAGCAGTTGTGGAAGTGTTTTCCAATGTTGATAAAATCATTTCTTTGGTTTCTCTATGCAAGTCCATCTAGTCAGTTGGATGTACCTCTGCAGCATCAAACTCGAAAGTTGACCTTTGGTAATTAGAAATTTCATTTGGTTGAGGAACCTGTGTCTGCAAGAAGGCCATATTCATTCTCCCATTTTCAGTATCAAAGTCGGAGAGAAGTCTATGCTATGTATCTTATGCTTGTTTCCAGAATTGGGCATACATCTTGTTGGTCAGCATCTCATTATTTTTCTTAATCAGATTATATTTTTCAAAAATACTTAGTCCTGCAAATCCTTGTGATGGATGAGTGGTCAAGGTGGTTTCAGTTTGCTTCTTTGATGAAGATATATAAATCATTTTTTGACTGGTTGAGAACAAAGGTGAATGTTCTCCCTCTACTACTATAGTAGACTGGGTCTCTTCTCCCCTAGATCTGTCAAGGGTATGACTGATCTTGGGATTTTTCCTATAAACCCAAAAAGCCTCTATTGAGACTTTAGTGACTAATAGAAAGATTTCCTTTCTGGGCCTCTTCTCTGCTGGTACCTGTGGAGTAATGGTTTGTGAAACACTAGCTAAAGGAGGTTGTTGTTCTGAGTCTTCCAAAGTGTTCATTTCCCACTCTGTTTGATTCATGAACTTCTCAATTTCGGGTTTGGGAACATGAGCATATGGAGAGATTTTATTTTTTAGCCTGGTTTCTAGGATAATGTTGCAAGGATCATAGTGCCATGAAAAACTAAAGTTGAACTTCATCTCCTTCAAAATTTTATCAGCCATTTCCCCTGCAGCTCGGCTATTACAGATGAAAGGTCCTATTTGTCCCTTGCTCTTCAATTGGTGTTTCTTATTGAAGGCTATAGAAGGAATATCGTATGACTTGATCATTTGTATAATATATTCCAGGGTGAATATATGCATGGGAAAATATCTAGGCAATTTGTAGGGAGCCAACTCACATCCATAAATTCTAATATTTGTGTGGTTCTAGTATAGGTACCACTCTCTGGTCTTGGCGAGGTCTGAGAGGTGTAAAACTTGTTGGATTTCTTCATTTATCCTTGGTTCTTGTTGTCCACCGAGAATACTCACCACTGGATGGTAGAACTGATCTATGAACTGAATGAAAGTGAATTCTATTGAGTTTCTTCTCAGCAGTGACATCCAGGATGTGACCGGCTGTGGTTTTCCATTATGATCTAGCTTCTACATGGAAAACATGAATTTGTTTGTCTCGAAAAATACAAACAAGTATGCCAGTATTGAAGAATACCAGAACATGCCTTCTATGGGAAATTTGAACATTTTCTCGTGAATATTCTCAGCGAGAAAACTATTGTAGTCGAACTGCACTGTGGAGCTTTCCTCGGTAGAGAAGATAGATAGATAACCCAAGATTGTCTCATATACCCAGTCGTCCAAGTAGTATCCAAGTAGGATGAAAAGGGACAAAATAATTTGATTTCCTTTTACTGAGAAAATCGATGATTGATACGGGGGATTTTATTTGGGTAATGGAGCACTCTCAGGGAGGAAAAGTTCAAAAATCTGCTCTCTCTTGGGAAAAGACAATTTTTTATACATTTCAGTTAGGATCTCAATTTTAAAAGCAGAGAAGGATTCGGCTCTGGTTATTTGCAGCATCTGGTTAATGGCTTTGGGTATGATAGTGAACAGGGTCTCTCCAGAGGATGAAACAATAGCTCTCTGATTAGGAAGATAGTGTGTCTGACACTTGAGTGAGAACTCGGGGAAATGATGAATTTGGGGAAATATATATAGTGGGAGATTGGAATCCCAGAGTCCAATCTCATCACTCTGGTCCAAGAAATTGTCTCTGAACCACGAGTGCAACTTAAAAAAATCAAATTCACATTTGGGCTTAGAAATGAGGTAATCTTTGTCGACCAGAGGGACCTCGTCGATGTCGACTGGAGGCGGTAGGAAAGGATTTTCATCAATTTCTGATTGTTTTGACTTTAGCACCATCACTTCGACTGATGCCTATGAAATTTGAATAGGGGATGACACTAACTATAGATTTCAGGAGTTAATGGAGGTTGTGGAAGGAAAAAGTGTAGGTAATAGTGATTTCAGAGGTGTATCATGAAAGATGGAAGAATGGTGAAAAAGAACGTGATTATCGGGGAAAATGGGTATCCATTGGAGGTGTGGGGAACAAGTCAGCAGACTAACATATATGTTATCTTGTATTAATTAGCCAATGGATAACTTGGGTATGAGGTGGACATTAAACGATGGGTGACAGGTGAGCGAGGATGACGTTGAAAGCAGTGTTTGGATGATGGGTGAACGAGATATGACGTGCGATGGGTGAGTGGAGGGGAATATGTTGGTGATATAATGACACATGACTTGTGGGAGATGGTGGTGGAGTGTGACATCAAGTGACGATGGTTGTAGTGGAGTGTGATGTCATGAGACGACGGTGGTATGAGAAGCTGGTATGATGGTTTACTCGGAGGGGGGAGGTAGGTGGTAACTAGTTTGGAGAAAGTGGGGTCCGATTTAACAGAATGGTGACACGTTAGGATGGGGTATGCCAGTAAATACCATCAACTTGGACATCCCCCCCACCATTAAAGGTAGAATGGTCGAGAGGGTCTGATATTACTTGGCGGACGTCGATCTGAGCATCGTTTTCTCAGCCATAGATCTCAACACACTCTTTAATCATGGGGTGCGAATCATATTGCACTGTAAAAACTTAGGATAACGTGGATTTGTGGGTTTTTTGCACTATTGTTCTTTCATTCTGCCACCAAGGGGATATAACACAACCTTCTAACATCAAAATAATGAATCTCATCCAACATCATGCTTGTTATTATTGAAGTAAATCCAGCTAACCTATGTTCTAACCTATTTACCTAACACATTTAACCCAGATTAGATTGTTGGGCTAAAAATTACTCTATCCTGGGGCTATTTGATCAAGTTTAAATAGTTTGATCAAATTTATTCACTAACTAACCTATATACTTGGCTAAGATTAAACAGTTTAGCCAATATTTATTCACTAATCCTATCAGCATAAATTCAAAAGACTTGACCATGGTTAAACTGTATGGATCAAGTCATTATTATTGCATGGGGCCTTATCCATTTTTCTTTTATGCTCTCTTTTATTCTTTTTCTTTTCTTTCTTTTATTTTCTTCCTTTTATTTTCTTTCTTTTTTCTTTTCTTTCTTTTTCTTTTCTTTTGAAAATAATTTGCAAAATGACATATTATTTACAACCAAATTACATCAAGAGTAAAAATTTCTAGTCACCAGTTGATCCTATGAAATATAGGGTTATAACAGTGGCTCCACCTAGGGATGGTTCTCTCCTTGTGAGGTGCCAAGAACCTGCTTCCTAATGTATGCAAATATTTTCTCCATTGCTTATTCTGCTACCTGATTTGTTTTTATTTTGAGAATTTGGAGGCACTGGTCAGTGGCTTAGGGTCTTCTCTACGGGATTCAACCATCTAATCAAAATCAACCATACACAACCTGAATGTAAATAAATGGTATGTATAGTGGAAATGGATTTATGAGATTTTTATTGGGGTGGAAGATAATGCTTCAACATCCTTCCATTCACAAGTCCACCTAGGAGGTTTGTTCCATCACTTTCTTTGAGAAAAAGTGTGTTATTTCCTCTGAATGCCTAAATTATGTAAGGGCCTTTCCATAAGCTATCAATATTTCCATGTTTACCCTTGTCCTCATTTCTGGAATCCCATTTCAGCACCAAATCACCCAACTCAAAATCGCCCTCTTTATTTCTCTTGTCATAAATCCTTTTGATACCTTCTTGGATAACTTGGGTTTTGGTATACACTTCTTCTCTCGATTCCATTAAGTGGATCATTTGATTTATTCTCCTTTGGAAATAATTTGTCTCTTATTGCACTTCCTTCAATAGTTTCATAACAAGGACTCCCAAGAAAAGGGAAAAAACTTCTTCAGTATCATACACCAATTGGTATGGAGACATGCCAATTGATCTTTTGGTGCTTATTCTGTCAACCCAGAGTGCAAAAGCCAACTTATTATGCCATGATTTCTTATTTTCTTGTAATTTTATTTTGAGGATGTTCACCAGACTTTTATTTGAGTACTCAGCTAGCCCATTTCCCTAAGGGTAATAAGTTGTGGAGTGTCCCAAAGTAATGTGGTACAGGCTACAAAACTCTATAATATTTTTGGATCTGAAGGTCGTTGCATTTTCAGTTATGATTTTTGTAGGACATCCAAAACGAGAAAAATATTATTTTCCAAGAATTTAATGATGACAGAGTAAGTGGCTTGCATGCATGGTACAGCTTCGATCCACTTCGTGAAATGGTCTATGGCTGTGAGGATCCACCTGTGTTGGCCCAAAGAGGGAGGATGTATCTCTCCAATAAATTCCAAACCCCATTGTTGGAATGGAGCCTCAACTATGATGAGTTTCAGGGGCAAAGGCCAGAGCTTCTTTTTTCCTTCGAAAACTTGACATTTGTGGCATGAGGTGACTTTTTGATGCACATCAATGAACAATGTGGGCCAGTAAAAACCATCTCTAAGGATATTGTTAGCCGTGGTCTTCCAAATTAGATGCCCACCACAATATCCTACATGGAAATCCTGCAATACCTTGCCATCTTTGTCTTTTAACAGGAAATTAAGCAATATACCTCTAGGATCTTTCCAATAAAGGTTTCTTTCTAGAATAAAAAATTTCAATGCTTTTAGTTTCAAAAACCTGGCTTTAGTTTTCGTTAGACCAAGGGGAGCCTGCAAATTATGTAAGACAAATACGAGCTCTGCGTACCATGGAGAGTTTAGGAATACCTCTGTCACGTTTGGAGTCACCTGCTCTCCCTGCTCATCAACTGCATCCAAGAAATTAATATCTAAAGCATGAAAATTGGATTGAGCCATCAACTTTTCTAAACCCTGACCTTTGATCAGTTTAGTAGGTTTGATCTCTATATCATATTCCATAATAACATCAATCCACTTTCCTCTCCTACCATCTGGATTATCCTGAGTCAGGATATCCTTTACCACTACATTTGGAACATCAGCAATTCTGTGGGAATGGAGAATATAGACTCTAAAATATTTTATGGCCTTCACTAGGGAAAAATCTTGTTTCTCCATTATATTATAATTTAGTGCATCATCTCTCAAAGATTTGTTGAAAAATGATATGGGTTGTTCATATCCTTCGTTGTTTTCCTGCAATAGTATTGTTGCAACGATATGTTCAGATGCAAAAGAGAAAAGGTAGAAGTATTTGGTGTAGTCTAGACTGATTAAAACTGGAGCTTGTGTGATTGCATGCTTTAATTGCTCAAATGATTGTTTGTATTTAGTGCTCCATCTTATTGTGGTGTCCTTTTTCAGCATATTTGTGATATTCCTAAGAAGTTCGGCCAAGTTGGGTATGAATCTTCTTAGGAATTTTTTTTTCCAATGAATGTTTGTAACTCTTTGATGTTCCTAGGGTGTTCTACTTTCTGGATGGATTCTATTCTATTGGGGTCTATTTTAATTCCATATTTAGATATTATGTGCCCCAAAATATTGCCTTCCTCTAAACTGAAAAGGGTCTTTTTGGGATTCAATGAAATCTCGAACTTTATGCACTTCTCAAACACTTGTCTGAGATGTTGTAAATGTTCCTCGTCAGATTTGGAGTAGACAGTCATGTCATCCAGATATATGACTATAAATCTTCCAATATCATCCACAAAAGAAATATTCATTTCTCTTTGGAAAGTGGCACCAACGTTCATCAGACCAAAGGGCATTTTCACATACATGAAAGTTCCCCAGGGTGTGGTGAATGTTGTTTTATCCTAGTTATCTCGGTGGACAAGGACTTGGTTTTAACCCGAGAAACCGTCTAGTAAGGAGATCCTAGTGGCCCCAGCTACCTTTTGTAAGATGTGGTACATTTTAGGAAAATGGTAATTGACTTTGAGGGAAACCCTGTTCAGGTTTCTAAAATCAATGCAAAGCCTGATTTCTCCAATTTTCTTCCTAGTAGGAACCAGATTAGAAACCCATTTGGAAAATCTCAAGGGGACTATAATTTTGGCATCATACATTTTTTTTATTTCCTTTTCTATCAGGGGAAGAAACTTGGGATTGATTCTCCTAAGTTTCTTCCTGAAAGGTTTGTGTTCTTCTTTTATTAGGATCTGATGTTGTATGATACTTGTATCATAAGATTTTAAATCCTCATAACCCCAAGAAAACACATCTACATATTCCTTAAACAGTTCAATGTATTTGTGTTTTTGCTCTGCGGGTAGAGATTTGGAAAGTTTTATCATCTTGGGTTTTTCCTCTGTTCCTATGTTACACTCTTCGACCTATTTACCACTAGCTTCAATTTTTGGTTTTTTCGCTACATCGTTAAAATCAAACAAGTCTTCTAGCGGAACAAAACCTCTAGGTAACACATTGTTTCTCAAATGTAAAATACCATAATTTACTTCATTGTCATTCAATTCCTCTGAATCTACTTTATTTACACTACCATTTTCAAAAAAAAAAATATTTACATTATCATCATATTCTCTTAGTCTATATTTGTACATTCGAAGTCATTCTTACACTGTAGGAAGTCTTCAATTTGATCGCCATTTCCAAATACCTACCAGTATCTGATGTTGTCTGGGGTAGTTGGCCTGCATTTCACCTCTATTATGTATTGTCAAGTGGGACGAAAAGGTATTTTGCATGTAGTTGTTGATGTATCCAATCCATCTGCTAGTATGTTTTGTCCCCTGGGCATTACCTGCAAGTCAATTTCTGTAAAACATGGAAGGGAATCCAAAGCAACATTCCTATAAGCTCTAAGTATGGGATGTTTAGCTACATACTCACCTTTAATTTTTTTTAATAATTAGTTCAGAGTCACCTCTTACCATAATCTATTTGGCACCAACCTGCTTCAGTAGTTTTAGGTCGAGCATCAAAGCTTCGTACTCAACTATGTTGTTAGTGCACTAGAAAATTCAGTTTGTAAGAGTGGATCTCTGAATACCTTGATTTGTGATTATGAAACCAAACTCCAGCTCCATCTCCCTCCTTGCTCACAGCTCCATCAAAATCCATGCTCCAAAAATATGCTGGCAGTTCCTCATTTCTAGAGTTGTAGTATTTCTTACCTTAGCGATTTCTTTATCTTCTTTTGGATCAGGTGTATGATCTTCCAGCCGAGAAATTTTTCATTCCAAGTCACCATCATTGTACAAAATGAAAGAATCCAGATCATAGTGTGCAAAGTATAGTGGGTAGTTATGTGGCTTTTCTTGACTGTTGAGCATGTATTTCATCAGAGTCTCTCTTTACAACCCTCTCTGTTGTCCAAATACCAGGATTGTGGCATAAGACATATCTAACTGCAAGGTGCCTTTCAACTTGGCCCCCCAAGACCTGGATAGAAACATACCATATTCGAGGGGACATCTACAACCACAACATCCATCACCATGCATTTTGTTGGGATTTGAACCAAGGTGATACATAAATCTTTAATCAGCCCTATACATCTGACCTTGCTAGAGTCAAAAGAATGCAAATCCTTGTAGGGTCTGGTGACTTCAAGTCCTAACTTTTCCATCATAGCATTGGGAATCAGGTTTTGAGAGGTTCCTGAATCCAACATAGCATTGTGTAAGATCAAGGCATGGGTATTCAGGCTGATGTAGAAAGGGGGGACGACACCGTTATCAATTTGACCATCAACTCCAGGTCCAAACAAGATCTCAAGTTGATCATCAGTAGGATTTACCGTGTCTAAGTGATTGGTTGATCTGATAGTCAAGGCCTTCGTACCTATCGTTGGTTCGATTCTTAATGCTTTAATCACGTGTGACATGTAAGTGTTCTTGTTCATCAACTCAGAAAGGGGAATGTGAATCTTCAATTTAGCTAGTTCCCCTTCAACGCTGAAAGTAGTGGTATCTTTGCTTAGGCTCTGCACTTCTGGTTTATCCATGGGAGTCTTTTGGGAAGAAGTATTTGGCTGACTAGTTGATGAAACCTCAGTTTGATTTGGTCTTTGTAAAATTTCAGGGTTTATTTTTGTAGGAGATTCAACATTATTCCTATCAAGGACTTTCTTGGGAGAATTTTCTAAGGTTTTCTTGGTCTCGACTATTCTCTTCATTTTGGTAGCCTTCCTTGTTTCATCAACCTTCTTTGTAGGATTTTCATTTGTCTTATTGCTTCTCAAGTTGGATTTCCTTTGCTTCCTCATTTACCTATATTTGTGAATGGAGAAAGAGCTCCTTCTCTTCCCGAGTGAGAAAAATGGATTCATCATCATGGACGCCCATGAGGTTTTATGAGTTTCATCCAATTCTTCGATTATCACCTCACCTTCATAAATGTAATTTTCCTGAAGGGGTGGTCTGATCTTCTGATCAGGCCCCCTCTGTTCTCTTTGATCTCTAGGATCTCTCTACCTGATTTGGGTGGGATTTCTTCTAAAGTTTGGATTCTGAATCTGAGGAGCAGCTTGGTTTTCCATGGGTAGATTTTTGTCGGCTATAGTAAGTCTCTCCATCATTCTCTCCATAGCTCTGGTTAGGGAATCTAGTTTAGCATATGAAGAGGAAGTGGAAATATCTTCTTTAATCATGACCCTTATTTTTGTTCTCTACCTGGCTCTTCTAGCTAAAAGATTTGCTTCCACACTTACTGTACTTTTCTGCATGTCTTCTAGAGTAGAAAAAATTATTTCCCTTAGTTGATATGACATATCAACGTCAAATACATCGGGGAATTTTATTAATGACAAACCTGGAGGTGGTTTGATATCAGCTAGAATTGCATTGTAAAGATTGTTGAAACGAGTTCAGTAATCCTGCACTGTCTCTCCTTGATTCCTTATGATATTCTCATATTCTGACATGATATGGAGAGGATTTTTCTTTACCTCCCATCTTTCGAGAAAAATCCATTAAAAAGCAGCAAGGTCCACTACCATAGTAGGACATAAAGCTTTGAACCATTTTTTAACATCCCTGGTCAAAATCTATGAAAAAAGTCTCATTTGAACGTCGGCTTCATCTACTTCCTGCAAATCAAAATAATCATTCATTTTATCAACATGTTGTTGTGCGTTAAGGGGTCCAGTGCCATCAAACTGAGGAAGTCTGGTTTGATAGTTTTGAGGCATGGAATGTAAGGGAGCAGCCAACAAAAAGGGAGCATATCTGGCTGCCATGATAGGTGGAGAAGGCTAGCCAACAACCTGTGTGATTGGAGGGGAAGTGACAGAAGATGTGGAGGATGAAGGGCTGAGAGGAATGGAGTGAGCTCGTTTAGGTTTAGCAGAAGATGCAAAAATAGTTAAGGAAGAAAGTTCTATCGAATGTTGGAAATGGGCTTTGTTTAAGGCTTGATCAAGATTAACTACCAGATCTTCTAGCTTGTCAAACTCTTGAAGAAAACGTTGGTCAAAGTCTTCCCTGTGGGAAAGTATTTCAGGGGTCCCAGGCTATAGGATGGTTTGATATAGGAATGTTTCACTTACAAAGATGTCACATTTTGTTCTAAAAATGATTTGTTCAAAATAAATATCAAACTCTAGATCTTGAAGGGAAACAAGCTTCTATGTAAGAGAAGGGGACCTATGAAGAGGACCGTGACTCTTGGAACCTTCTGCAATGTTTTTCTTTCTGAGCAACTTTTTTGGATTGTCAAGTGTTATTGCATATTCTAGATCTAGGTGAGATCTAGTGTAAGTTCTTTTAGGAGCCAGAGTTTTGATTTTTTAAGAAACTTAAACTAATATATACAAACTTTAACAATCTCTAAAAATTATCTCTTTGTAAGTTAGATTTTAATGATTCGTTCAGAAATAGAGTTTTTTGTTGATTAAGGTTGGTTGTCATTGATGTCAACCCTTGAAGAAAGAGCCGTAGCACAAAGGTTTGGGTAATGGACCCAATATTGTTTGATGTAAATATGACTCATTATTGTTTTTTCATTGTTCATAAGAACTAAATATAGATGAACTCCAAAGTGGTCCCCTTATGGCGAAAGCCCTCACGGGAAGATGCTTTGTGGAGTAAGAGAAACCATGCTTAATTGTGGAATAATGAGATGAACGAAAGTGAATTTTTTAGGGAAACTATATTATATGGATAGTGCTTGTCATGTCATTTTTGGTGGTATGTGGAATGTCACATAATTCCTCATGGTTAGAGATTTATGGCCATGAGAAGTTGGAGACCCCAGGTTTGGGTAATGGACCCAAGTTTGTTTGATGGGTAACTATATGAGTTTTGATATATTTTCAGATAATACTACTCTATATGGATAGTACATGTCATTCCATTTCTAGTGGTATGTATAACGTCACATAACTCCTCACGGTTTGAGAGTTATGGCCTTACGAAGTTGGAGGACTCTCATATGTCATCTAGAAGCCCCAAAAGGTCAAAGTAATCAAAGTGGTTTAAGAGATTTTAGAAGGTAAATAATAAATTGAAGTGATGAGTGTATTATAATTCAAAGTGAATACAAAATAAATTATTTCAATAATAAATTTAATGGAGAAATTAGAAGTGGACCCAACCCTAAAATAAGGAAAGTGGGTCAAGTGACCTAGAAGATGTTTTTAAGGAAGCTACTTGGAGAGTATAAATAAGAGGCAAGGCTCTCTCATTTGAATCACACTTGAGAATATTGAATATATGTATGTGTTTTAGGTAACCAAGGATATATAAACCATAATTCTGAGTGAAGGTGAAGAAAAGAAGGCTGAAATGCAAGGAAGGATAAATTCTTTTGATGGTGCTTTCTAAGGTATGTTATTTACAGGTCATCTCACCATTTTCGCTATAAACATTTTTCTATAATGACTCAAACTGTGAAATTTCTATGCAAGTGAGAAAACATATCCAAGTATCTATGGTAAAAAATTTATCTTGTGGGTCATTGTATTTGTGGAGTTACACTCTGTGGAAGATAGGGTTTGTGGCCAGTCCTGAAACTAGTCAAAATCAGGTGTTTCGGTTAAAAACATCATAACTTATTCCTAACAGATCCCAATTCTGTGAGACAAAATGTTTTGCTTAGGGGAAAGTATGTAGCATTCTATGTAACAGTTTCAGATCAATTCATCAAATATTTTGTGTGGGGCACGCTCTACAAGGTCGCTCTCTAGAATAATCCATAATTTAGCAAGGTATGCCATTTTTTCTATAACTCCTTTTCTGAGAGGTTCCAAGTAGTGAAATTTGGAGGAATTGCATTAAACAAACTGAAGAACATTGTATATAAGTTTCAGATCTTTATACATTACAAGTTCAAAGTTATGATTATTTCAAGTTAGGGTTGTTGACTAATCAAAAACTAGGCATGTGAAACTAAAGAAAAGTTTGATGAAAATGCTAGTCTCTTGTTTTTAAAGTTAAGAAAGGTTTGCAGGAATGTGATGATATAAACTAGGTCTATTATAGAGCTACAAATCAGATTTGGATGATGAAATTGATGAGGTCTTTTGGTTGTGGTACATGTTGAGTACATGGTTGAGACAAGTAGTTGATGAGTTGGCGCACATACATGAGGTGTATAGTTGATGATGTTGGTACATATTGATGAGTCATAGTTGATGAATAGTTGAAACATGATTGGTACATACTTGGTACATGGTTGGATGAACTTTTTTATGGTACAGGTTGATTACAAGTTGGTGCATGGTTGATGCACTTGTTTATGGTACAGGTTGATTACAGGTTGAGGTACAGGTTGATGCATGGTTTAGATTTATTGGTATAGGTTTACAATGGTATATCTCATAGTGATAGTGTGACAGTGATTCCATCATTATACTTCTACTTCAGGGTGGAAGAATGGGGCAAGGATAGGTGGTTGTAGCCACCTTCCGGTTGTAGCCAGAGAACATTGGGGGTTGTAGCCTCCTTCTGGTTGTAGCCAGAGAATTGGGGAGTTGGAGCTTCCCTCAGGTTGTAGCCTGAGAAACTAGGGGGTTGGAGCCTCCTTCCAGTTGCAGCTGAAAAACAAAGGAAGTTGGTGCTTCCAATGAATGTAATTCTTCAATACATATAAGAAAAAGCATTATGTGGTTTTCTCCTAATTTGGGTTTCCACGTAAAACACTGGTGTACCGTGTATGTGTGTGA
The DNA here is from genome assembly GCA_009831015.1 of Picea engelmannii. Lineage (NCBI taxonomy): Eukaryota > Viridiplantae > Streptophyta > Pinopsida > Pinales > Pinaceae > Picea > Picea engelmannii. The sequence goes on from ML802780.1 coordinate 151,072, forward strand.
TTGTTTATTTCTTACTACTCATTATTGGATAATAATTCTACATTGGTATAACATTTGAAGAAAAATGATTACAATTACACTATTACTAATTCACCCCCCCTCTCAGTAATCCAACATTCTAGTCTAGGGAAAAGAAATCATAGGATGGAAAGTTTGTTTAGTTCTCCCTAGTATGGTTGCCACTATGTTAATTCTCTGTAAATTCCCAGAGGTTGTCGGGAGGTAGAAGAAATTTATTAGAGGTAACTTTATCCAACCACTTTGAAACTGGGATCTAGCCCTGCCAGTTTTAGAGAGGGATCTCTCTGTAAGACTTAAATATGTTTCAAATTTTAGATATTAGGCTATTTAAATAAATAATATTGTGTTGTTTGTTTTATAAAATGGATGAAATATTGTTTATGCATACAGTGGGCTATAGGGTCTGTTTTATAAAGTTTGAGACCAAAGAACAAATTTTATAAGGTCTTTCCACAGGGAAGGACAATGCAACTGTTGGATCCTTTAGAGTTAAAATGATGGATAGCAGAAAAGATGAGATAATCAATTAAAATAAAGAAGCATTTAAGAATTTATTTATCATAACATCAAAATACTAACACTTAGATCTTTAAAAGCTAGAAATAGAGTATACGAAGATAAATTATGCAACTTTAACTTATTTTAAATGATCAGATATAGAAAACACAAATGATTACAAAGACAAAAAAAACCATTCAACGAAGAGGAGTAAACATCACCAACATTTAACACACAAGAATCCTATGAAACATCATTTTTATTACTGGTAGATCTCTTGAGAAATATTACAGTGCTTACAGGTTGCTTGGGCATAAAGATCAACCCTCGGTACTTTGAAACTTGAAGTATTTATAAGAAAAATTGCAAACGATCCTATCATTAATGATGAGGACGTGGTAGAATCCAAAACTAACTAACTAGATAACAAAATAAAAAATTATAGGAACTGATAATGATTTGTTGGATTCTTTGTGCTGATTTTGGAGAAGGTTGTTGGCAAATAATCAACTTGACTTTGGTTGTTCTGCATGATGACTTGGATTGTACATCTCTTTTGACTAGGAATGGGGACTTTTAGTAATCTTCTGTAGACTTCTTCCATCTCTGTATATTTGGATAAAGTTGGCTTGTTGATGAAAATATACTTGATTTCATGTTGGATACTGAGATCCAACTGCAGAGTCTCTAAAAATGCCTTTCCTATTATGCTACCCTGTATTCCTGAAAACTTACAGCCATCCTTTGCTACCATGGTGATATTTTGTTTGTAGTTGGATAAAGTCATCAGCTTGTCATTTAAAACTAGTAAACTGGGAAGACCTTTCTTTTGCAAGGTATCAATCTTGTTGAAGCATCTCTGAAATCCAATATCCATGTTTTGGGTTCTCTCCTCAAATTGAAACATTATTCCTCTCTTGGTCAGTACTTTATTAACCTCGAGAATAGTCTCAGTCCTATCCTAAATTTCCATATTTTCCATCTCCTCTTTAGTCTTTGAATTTAGAAACCTAATGATTTCATTTTCTTATGTGGGCATTTCTTTTAGTTCTCCCTTTGTTGTATCAATGGCATGCCTGCTCCTCAACACCAATTCATGCTGCTCAAACATGATCTGCACAAGTGGTTATATTTCTATCATGGATTTTGAGATATCCATCTAAAGGTTATCCTTGGTTTTTGCTAGTGTTTTTCCCACAACTGTTTTCCTTTGCAACTGTTGTATTTCCTACTTAACTTTTTTTGATGTGTGTCTCTCCGTGTTGTAGCTTACCTGGAAGGAGGATTTAAGTTTCTGGAGATTTTCTATTTCTTGATTTTGTTTTTTTATTTCTGCTCCTTGTAAGGTCATCTCCTCCATCGATTTTTCTAGAGCTTCAGATGTCTCTAGAACTATCATTGGGGAAGCTAATGGAAGTTATGTTGTGTTAGTTTTTGATGTTGTCACTGGGATAAATCATGTGAGGGGGAATGCACTCAATGTAATTACTTCCATGGGCTATGTCTGTTCCTTTTCCTTTACCAACCTTTCCAACTCTGCTTCCATCTCCCTGATTTGTGCATTTTGTTCCATGATTAAATTTAGCATTTCTTCCTTTTGGACTTCTATCTTGGCAATCTCTTTGGCCTCTAAGTCTTCAGTAGCTGGCAATTTTAATTTTTTCCTCAAGGATGTTATGTCATCATTATTTTTCTTTCGAAGTTCTTCATCTACTTTCACATTGGAGGGGTTGTAACCAATTTTAATTACCATCTCTTCTAAATATTTGATCATGTTTTCCTTTGCAAAAGATGACACTTTCTCCATCTTTAGTTGAGTCTAAACATTGTTCAGATAAACCTGCAACTTTGCAGCAGTTGTGGAAGTGTTTTCCAATGTTGAGAAAATCATTTCTCTGGTTTTTCTGTGCAAGTCCATCTGGTCAGCTGGATGTACCTCTGTAGCATCAAAATAGAAAGTTGACCTTTTATAATAATAAATTTCCTTTGGTTGAGGCACCTATGCCTACAAGGAGGCCATATGCATCCTCCCCTTTTTAGTATAAAAGGAGGAGAGCATTGTATGTTGTGAAATTGATGTTTGTTTCCAGAATTGGGCATAGGTGTTGTTGGTCAGTATCTCATTGTTTTTCTTAATCAGATTATATTTTTCAAAAATACTTAGTCTTGTGGATCCTTGTGATGGTTGAGTGGTCAAGGTGGTGTCAGTCTGCTTCTTTGATGAAGAGGTAGACATCATTTTCTAACTGCATGAGAACAATGGTGAATGTTCTCCCTCTACTACTATAGTATACTGATTCTATTCTCCCCTAGATCTGTCAAGGGTATGACTGATCTTGGGATTTTTCTTGTAAACCCAGGAATCCTCTACTGAGACTTTAGTGACTGATGGGGATATTTCCTTTCTGGGCCTCTTCTCTATTGGTACATGTGGATTAATGGTTTGTGAAACACTGGATGAAGGAGGTTGTTGTTATGAGTCTTCCAAAGTGTTCATTTCCCACTCTATCTAATTCATGAACTTCTCAATTTCAGGTTTGGGAACATGAGCATATGGAGAGATTTTTTTTTTTAGCCTCGTTTCTACGATAATTCCGCAAGGATCATAGTGCCACAGAAAACTGATGCTATACTTCATCTCCTTCAAAAGTTTATCGACCATTTGCCTTGCAGCTCGGTTGTCACAGATGAAAGGTGTTATTTGTCCCTTCATCCTCAATTGTTGTTTCTTCTTGAAGGATACAAAATTAATATCATCAGATTTAATCATTTGTCTAATATATTCCAGGGCGAATATACGCACGGGAAAATATCTAGGCAATTTGTAGGGAGCCATATCACATCCATAAATTCTAATCTTTATGTGGTTCTAGTGTTGGTACTAGTCTCCGGTCTTGGGGAGGTTTGAGAGGTGTAAAATTCATTGGATTTATTCGTTTATCCTTGGTTCACGTCGACCAATGAGCATACTCACCACTGGATTGTAGAACTGATCTATGAACTGACTAAAAGTGAATTATGTTGAGTTTCTTCTCAACAGTGACATCTAGGATGTGACCAGTTGTGGTTTTCCTTTCTGATCTAGCTTCTGCATGGAAAACATGAATTTGTCTATCTGGAAAAATACGAACAAGTATGCCAATATTGAAGAATACCGAAACATACCTTCTATCAAAAATTTGAACAGTTGCCCATGAATATTCTTGGACAAAAAACTATTGTAGTGGAACTTCACTGTGGATCTTTCCTCGGTAGAGAATATAGATAGATAACCCAAGATTGGCTCATCTACCCACTCATCCAAGTAGTATCCCAGTAGGTTGCAAAGGGAGGAAATAATTTTATTTCCTTTTACTGAGAAAATTGATGATTGATACGAGGTATTTTCTTTGGGTAATGGGGCACTCTTAGGGAGGAAAAGTTCAAAAATTTGTGCTCTCTGGGGAAATGACAATTTTTTATACATTTCGGTTAGGATCTCAATGGTAAAAGGAGAGAAGGATTCGGCTCTAGTTATTTGCAGCATCTGGTCAATGGATTCGGGTGTGATAGTGAATAGGGTCTCTCTGGAGGATGAAACAATAGTTCTTTGATTAGGAAGATAGTGCGTCTAGAACTTGAGTGCAAGATCGGGGAAATGGTGAATTTGGGAAAACAAATATAGTGGGAGATTGGACTCCCAGAGTCCAATATCGTCACTCTGGTCTAAGAAAGTGTCTCTGAACCATGAGTGCAGTTCAGTAAAATCAAATTCACATTTGGGCTTGGAAATGAGGTAATATTTGTCGGCTAGAGGGACCTAGTCAATGTCGACTGGAGGCGGGAGGAAAGGATTTTCATCAATTTATGATTGTTTGGACTTTGGCGCCATCACTTCGATTGATGTCTGTGAAATTTGAAAAGGGGATTACGTTGACTGTAGATTTCAGGAATTAATGGAGGTTTTGGAAGGAAAAAGTGTAGGGAATAGTGATTTCATAGGTGTATCGTGAAAGATGGAAGAATGGCGAAAAAGAACGGGATTATCGAGGAAAACGAGTATCTGTTGGAGGCACGGGGAATAGGTCAGCAGGCTAACGACTATGTTAGCCTGTATTAATTAGCCAATGGATAACTCAGGTATGAGTTGGACATTAAAGGATGGGTGACGAGTGAGTGAGGATGATGTGGAAAGTAGTGGTTGGATGATGGGTGAACGATATCTAACATGCGATAGGTGAGTGGAGGGGAATATGCAGGCGATATAATGAGACATGACTTGTGGGAGGCGGTAGTCGAGTGTGACATCATGGGATGGCGGTGGTAGTGGATTGTGATGTTACGAGACGACAGTGGTATGAGAAGCTAGTATGGTTTTTTACTCAGAGGGCGGGTAGGTGGTAACCGATTTGGAGCAAGGGGGTTCTGAGTTAACAGAATGGTGACATGTTAGGATGGGTCCCATTGGGAAATACCACCAAGTCGAACCCCCCCCCTCCATTAAAGGTAGAATGGTCGAGGGTGTCCGATATTACTTTTTCGTCAATGATCTGAGCATCATTTTCTCAGCTGTAGATCTCAGCGCACTCTTTAATCACAAGGCGTGAATCATATTGCACTGCAAAAACTTAGGATAGCGTGGATTTGTGGGTTTTTTGCGCTATTTTTTTGTCATTCTGCCACCAAGGGGTTAGAACACAACCTTCTAACATCAACATAATGAATCTCATCCAACATCATGCTTTTTTTTATTGAAGGAAGTCCAGCTAACCTATGTTCTAGCCTATTTACCCGACACATTTAACCCATATTAGATTGTTGGGCTAAAAATTACTCTATCCTTGGGCTATTTGACCAAGTTTAAATAGTTTGATCGAATTTATTCACTAACTAACCTATCTGCTTGGCTAAGATTAAACAGTTTATCCAAGATTTATTCACTAATCCTATCAGCATAAATTCAAAAGAATTGACCATGGTTAAACTGTATGGATCAAGTCATTATTATTGCATGGGGCCTTATCCATTTTTCTTTTATTCCCTCTTTTATTCTATTTCTTTTCTTTATTTTATTTTCTTTCTTTTCTATTTTCTTTATTTTTCTTTTCTTTTGAAAAAAAATTGCAAAATGACATATTATTTACAACCAAATTACATGAAGAGTAAAAATTTCTAGTCACTAGTTGATCCTATGAAACATAGGGTTATAATAGAAGCATCAACATTTTTATCTCAAGACTTTAATTTAAGGGCTATACGAGGAGATCTTGGATAATATTGTGGCGACATCAACTTGAATTTTAAGTGCCTTCTTTTGGATTTCATTTAATATCACCTTGTCCTATTCATTTCATTATGATTGGTCATTGTAATGTCTATTCTTAAGTCAAATCAGGTATACATAGATTTTATTTATCTAATAACATAGAGTAGGAGAAATGTTTTCTTTATGGTTCATCATAGGTCCCGACTTGAACTAACGAGCTTGGAGATCCATCTCAAAGATTGGATCAGTAAGTACCATTTGTTTACTTCTGTCTTTGGACCAAGGAAGGGGTCTTGGTCCAAAGGGAAGCTTAACTTGTCCACATGGTAAGATTTTGCATAACACATAGTATGGGAAGAGTATACACCTTCTAAGTGTGAAGGTTTATTAGAGGATGGAAGGCCAGAGGATTGCTTCAACAATTCATTGAGAGAAGAGTGGATGAAGTCAAATTCACCCTTAACTTGTTTCTTCCAGGATTCAACGTTGGAATTGATTGAAGCAATTTCAGAAGTCATTCTCTGGATGGTCTCCTTCTGTTGGTTGGATTTGTATTGCAGGTTAATGATTTATTGGATATGAGTGTTGGCCATTTGGAAATGAGGGGTTTCGAGGAGGGGGAGTTGATTGATGAGAAAAAAGAAAACAAAAATAAAATAAAATTGATAAGTGTTATATACCATGGTGATCAGGGAAAATAAAGGAATCCAATGGGATAGGGTAGAAATAAGGGTGTCAGGGAGGGTGGGTGCATCCATGGAAAAAAATATTATAAATGATAGGTACCACAATGATCAAGGAGAAGAGAGGAATCCAATGGAATATGTCCCAAAAAAGGGTGTGGGTGGGACCACTATACTTTTTTTTAACTCACGTGGATTTATATTGTTTTATGAAGAATACTACAGTGACAAAAGTCTCAAATTGTTGACAAGGAAAATTATTTGAATTTCACAACTAGCATGCAAGAGCTAGGGTTACGCATAAAAATATCCCTTCTATTCCTTTTTTGTTATGTTATGCTCCCAAGGGTTTTAGTTTTCAGGGGTCCTACAAACAAGCGTTTGTCATGTGAAATTGATCTAGATTATTTTGAGAATGTCGCGAAGGAAGAAATATAACAAAGATATAACAAGGAAATACACAGAGATATTGCAATGAACAAAATAATATAGTAAAACTTAGACTCTATTAGTGATTGTCTAGAATACAAAAGACTGTAAAATGAAAAGCACACAAGCTAGCTAGAATCGCGGTAGCTTATCTCTAAAGAGAGATTTGTAGACTACGCTAATTCATAAGAAGCTAATTACAATGGGTCTCCAAAGATATCTTTTAACAAAAATAATAAATAATAAATGAGAAAACCCTAAACATCCAAAACCCTAACTTTGTAAGATGAAACAAAAAAAGGTTTGTGGGCCTCGATAGGGGTAGTTGATACATCAACTTCCCTAGGGCGTAACGTTTGCATATGATATTCATTTGGGGTGATTGATACCCCATTGGAAAGGTATAATTGAGGATAATTAAACATTTTAAACAAAATAATAAATCCCAATAGGGATCTATTGAACATTTATACATCAAAAAAATGTTTTTTAGGTTCTCAAAATGACCCTAGAAGTTTGGGACTGAAAAAAATATAGAACAAATTTCAAGATGGAAAATGTAATTTGAGCTAGTGGAATAAGTGGGATACCACCAATGTCCACCTGTATCACTTATACCTCCTTAGGAAGCAATGGTATCCATTGCATCAAGTTCCTCCATCAGATGAGGAAACTTCTATTGAATCTGATTCGTCATGAGCCACTTGCCCCGATGAAGAAACTTGAAACGCAAGGATGATTTTAAGGATGGAAATTTATTTTAAAATGTAGAAACCTTGGCAAATCTTACTAATCCTTCATATTCCAACTATAAAATGTTTGGAAATACTTTTGTAAAAATATTCAAATCTATAAGGATTTTATATAGTTTGTATTCAATTTGGCGATTTTTAAAGTAAAATAATTTTATCCTTTAGAATTTGGGCAAATCATTTTTAGAATAACGAATCTTATTTTGGGAAAAACCATGGAAAATTATCCCACAAGCGAAATTTAGCCCCTAAAATAATCCATGTTGAAATATCCTAAAGAATTAATAATTCTATTTTTAATAATTTCCAATTACGGAAATTCTTACTTAGTGTTATTAAGACACTTAACTATTATATCTTTATTTATTGAGCAAGAGTTTGAAATGCAAACTATCCTTTTTGATGGAAAAATGTAAAAGATAACAGTTTTAATTTTTTTAATGTAGGAAACAGATGGACCAACCACGGTAAAAATAGATAACTATGACTCCATGAGTGGGGAACATGTGTTAGTTAAATCAAAGCTAGTTTTAACAAGTGTTAGAAGTGGAGTTCGGTCACTGGTAGCCCCTAAAAATCAAGGATTTATAAAGTTGTGAATTTCCAAAGAGGAAGGATGTTGCTTAGTATGTTGTGAGAAGAAATAATTGTTGTGTGATCACTCACTGTGTTAGGAAAAAGACTTTTTTATGAATTGTACAAAGGTACATTGGGTAAGGAGTGGATCTCAGTTCTCCCTTATGGAGTCATGGTCGGGCTAGGGGATAATTAGGACAATGAATTTGTGTTGTTCTCCATCTACAGTTGGGTGGAATGTGATTGTTCCAATTGTTTCCGGCTATTTTGGTTCAGATCTATATCATTTGTCCATTACTGAATATTTTTTTCATATGAGTATGTTAGTAGTTATAAATATTGTTAGATCGTGCGAAGTTATCATATGATTAAAATATTTGAATATTTTTTTTTTTTTTGTATATATATATATATATATATATATATATATATATATATATATCTTTTATGAATTTTTAAATTACAGAGAAAGTTGTAGAAAACATATTAAAATTTCTTGATTGGATACATAATCAAATAAATACATAAGTCATTTATTACATCATTCTAAATTAGTTATTTTCTATATTTTCTATAAGTTATGGAGTTGTAAAGTTTTTGTATTCTAGAATTTGAGTCGTACATGAATGGTACCTTATAAAATGAATCAACATTCAATATATGTATGTATAGATGATATTTTGTGGACATTCAATAACTATACTAAATATGGGGAAATTCTTAAGTTTCCAAGTATAGTGAAATAAATAAGTGTCATAAAAAAAATAGGTACCTATAGGATAGATTATTGATAAAATCCAACAAATATTTAATGAAATCTTCAATATCAAAATGATATTTTTCATGCATGGGGTTATAGTTAAACTCTTACATTATAGAATAAAGTTCAATATATTTAATCAAAATATTCTCATTAGAGGAATTATTATAAATAAAAATTACAGAGCTAAACCAAAGGTTGTCTTAGTTCAAAGATTTAAGTTATATCATACCTTTGGAATCCAAATACCTTGCTGGTAGTCATGAGGATCCTTGATATTGGGATACTTTTACTCCTATAAAAGCAAAGGAAAAACATTTAGTATAATATCTGTTGAAGAGAGTGTTAGGAACTAAAATAATTAATCATGCTTTGCAAATATTTAAACTTACCCATTCCTTCAAGTGATGATCGTGGTTTGAATGTTGGGTATGCAGTTTGATGTTAAAGGAGAGCATATTCCTTCTGTTTAAACAAAATCATAGTGAAGATAATTATGAATATGTATCCATTACCCATATAATAATAAAGAATGAAAAGGGTTGTATCTATTCTCGTGCTAAAGACAAACCTGAAGGAAGCCAAGGAAAAGTAGAGATGGTGGAAATTCTCTTTAGTTCGTATGGATTTCGTTGCAAACAAAACAACCCATCATTAAGACATTTCTCTATGATTTTTTCCTTCTAAAAATCCAAAGAACAGTTTAAATGAAAGTAACACACAATATTCAAATGTGTGATAACTTTCTTTGCATGGAAGAGAATTAAAGTGTATGTATGTATATAGTGAAAACCATATTAAACTAAACAATTCATGCCTGAATACTCTTAGTTTGTACATATTATATTATATTATATATATATATATATATATATATATATATATATATATATATATTATTAAAGTTCATGCGAACCAGAAATGGGTATACCCAGAATGGGAAAATATCAAAGTGTAAAGGGGCAACTTACTAAGAGGAGAGGCTATAAGAAAAATTTGTAGAGAAGAATAAGGATTTTATTGTCAACGTTTTCTGGAAAAATCCTTTTACATTAATGAATGGGTAGATAACCTCATCTTCATGAAAGTCTCGACCAAGTTTTTTCTCAATAAAAGAATCGAAACTAAAGATGATAAACCTCACCTAGACGTAAGTAGTTCTACACCAAGTCATAGAAAATTTAAAAGGTTGTTTAAAGACTTATTTGTTTCAAGATTAGATTTATACTTTACTGGAAATGTGATTGAATTATTGAGAGGTCAATGCACAGGGGTGAACTCCTAGTCCAGTGGGAGTTAAACAGAATTTAGACAAGCCTCCTTTTGAAATAAATAATTAACACCAAGTTGTCTATAAGTATGTGATTAAACCCATGAAACTCGACGAAAAACTGGAGTAGCACCTAGCCTCTTCAACCCAAAAAACTCTATCTCAATATAATACTATGAAAGACGCATAAAAAATAGTGGTATACATTATAAATAATGGCCGCAAGGATGACATATCTCCCATTTCGATAACAAAGATTAATCCCTACTCCTAGAGTATATCACACTACCTCTACAAAGAACAAACTATATTTTAAAGAATTGAGAGAGTAGCTACTCACCTAGATGTACAAATTGTATGTATAAATTTTCCCACTCAAAAATATGCATACATATATGAAGGAAAAGAGATACAAATAACAAGTAAACCCAGATTTTGGGTTAGACAAAAAGCAACCCTCTTTCATAACTTTTCTTGGAAAATTTTGTTTATATGGATGTAAGAAAGCAAAGGAGAAACCTATGCCTTGGATCTAGAGATGGGAATAATTCATTTCCTTCGAGGGAAGACACCATCACAGGCCTCACTTAGAAGAAGAAAAACATAAATCTAGAGATAAAACTCCCACAAATAGACCAAATGAGGGAGACTTCCAACTTCATCGTTGGTTCGAGGCTCGAGGGAACCTAAATCCCAATGCGTAGTACCCTAACTTGAGAACCCAATATCTTTCTTACCTCGTTGTTTGAGAAACCTTGTGATTAGACATACATGGAAATGGATGGGTGGTTCAGTCCTTATGCACATATTTAACCCATGCACATATATGGTGAACTAAGGGTTATTACAGGGCATAAAGGCTTCTTGTATTTATCTATTAGTTAACTTTCACCATATATGTGCATGGGTTGACATCTAAAACTTGATATAGTTTTATAATCATCTACCTTTGAAAAGAGAATTATGAAACCCATAAAGAAACATAATCCTACGTAACATGGAGTGGATACTCTAATCACAATAGTACTTTTGCATGGTAATGGAATTCTATGAAGAAAGGATTTATGTATGATATTTTAAATCAGTTTGTTTGGTAACCTAAACAAATCAAGTGATAAGGGGACAAATACAAGTTAATGATGACGTTGGTGTTAAAAGTTTTATTATCTTAGATTTTTTTTAGTGGAATATGGGGCATGTTACATATGGTATTAGAGTTGTAGGTTACAACACTTAGGCCTAAGGGAATCACCAGAAAAATATAATGTGTTTGAAGAATAATATAAGAAACAAATTTTTCATTATTACAAGCAAACTAATTTGAAAAGTTTGTAAGTATGTGAGCACAGAATGGAAAAGAAGATAGACCTAAAGGAAACAATAATCAAGAGCCTCCTAGAAACCCATAACATCATAGGTGTTGAGGAAAAGATATGAATTATCTTACTCAATAATTTTTTAATCTTGTTTGGCTAAGACAAAATAGACGGGAATGTCACCCTTTCTTTAATAGCCTCAAAAATATTCTCCCAATCTACAAGTATTAATTACAATTGTTTAGGATGATTTATTAATAAAAATAATGTTGCAAAATAACTTAAATTTTTTATATAATTTTTTGAAAAATATACAGATTACAGAAAGTAAATGTGGAGATCAAAAGAAAAAGTAACCAAATCATAAATACACACAAATGAGACAGAATAACAATCTCCTTTATTTCATTCTAAGATATCAAAAGTGTTTTTCCCTTTACAAGACACTGTGAGGGCATGGACCAAAGTCTAATTTAGAGATCCCCAATGAATACCATACAAAAGGAATCTGACAAGAAGCAAAAACTAGCATTTATAATCTGGATCAACTTGCCACAGACTGTTGCCAATTTGGCTTTGCAAAATATCCTTTATCATCTATGAAACTTAATCCATAGACAAAAAAGTATACAAAAACTATCAAGGATGGATCAACACCTCTAAAACAAGCATTTGGATTATTTGGTTTAGTTTTAAACCTTTCCTTCTACAATAGGACCGTGTTGTCAAAAAGAGAATTAGGCTTTGAATAAACTCAAGAATGAATTAAAACTGAAGTATCTCATGAAATCAAAATATAAAACCTTAGTCTTTCTTTCTCCTTCTATTCTCCCTTTGTTCCTTCTTCTCATTTTTCTTTTATTCCTTTCAAATAAGTTGAAGTATTTAAATTACTTTTTACTTTCTTTAGTTGAGTTATTTTGACTTAACTAATTTAGTTTAGGAGAATAATAATAGTTAAGGGTCTTTAATTAATAATAACTAGGTAGGTGGGACCCCTTGTGACTCCCTTCTTTTATTCTTTTCAAATTATAAAATAAAACACAAATGGATAATCATTCAACACATGCCACCCTTTTAACTCCCTTACATACCTTCAAAATTGAATCTTTAAATATCATAAATAATTTAAATCATATCCAAAAATATATAAATATTCACATAATCCATATTATCCCAAACAAAATCTTGTTGTTCAAACTTTCTTCCGACCACTGTATTCATCAACTCAATCATAAAAACACATAAATTAAAAGCCATACTTGCCACATTGAGAGACAATTTTTCTTTTATCATTGTTGTCCACCTTTGATTTCCCAGAATTAGCATGTGGTTGATTAGAACATTGAGGTTGTATCTCACTAATAACATGAGAAAAATCATCATTCAAATGCATGCAGGAGGATACTAATTTTGAGGAGTCATTTGAGGGAGAGGAAGGGGAGGCAACAACTTTGCCTTTATATTTCACACGGGGGACATCAATTTTAAGCCTTTTACTAGCATGTGAGGATTGAATAGATGAATGCAGAGGGGCAATATGAATATTATGATTTACAGGTGGTGGAGGAGGTAATGACAAATTGGATCATCCATGATGGTGAGATACGACCGAGTTGACAATCTCTTTTTGTCCATCATTTGCAGGTACTTCTGGTTGGATGGACACATGAGGAGGCACATGAATACCAAGTATTTTTTGAGGGTGGAAGGGAGATCTCTCTTGTTGACATTTTACTATTCCTTGACCAATCCAGTTAAAGAACCCATCTTGGAACAATTGGTTCAATTCCTGGGGATCAACATCAAAATGAATGGAGAATCTAGGCCTTCTAGTCCCTCTGTTCCAGTTTCCTCTTCCTCTATTATTTTTTCCATGACTTCCCCTACTGAAGAAACTCATCCTATAGTAGAAGTTTGTCAGTAAATAAGCCCTTAATAAACCATACATGACATTCTTCTTGCATGAATCAATAATTGGCTCAGAAATTGACATGAGATAAATGGAAATCCATCCATAACAAAACATTTAATAATCACCAAGTGAGCAGGTGGTGATAGGGTTCATGGGATATATGGAGGGAGTGTAATGAGAGAAAGGTGGTTTAATGAGAGGGGATAATTACACGAATACTTCTCAACAATTAATTAAATAATTTAATTGTATAGTAAAAAACCAAAAATATTGGTTGCCAACCATTGATGTGTTATCACTTTTGTCGTTGCTACATAGACCTTTTTAATTTATTTTACAAAAAAGAGATGCCAAAATGATATTATTATTATGAGGGGAATATAATGACCGAAATATAATGAGTGAAAAGTGGTAGCATGAAAGGGACATAAAATGGATATTGTTCATATAAAAATAAATCAAATAAAAAATCAACCATATCTCTATTCAGACCTCCACAATTCAATCAATATTCACTTTTCAAACCACCATCTAAACTGTCACTTTCTTTATAGATTGCTTGTTGACTTTAAAAAAAAAGTCATATTCCCAAAAATACTCAATTACAGTAGCCTTTGCATATATATAATATTCATATAGCATTCCTATCAACAGTATTGCAATCGATATGATGAACATAATAATCCTTTGAGCCACAACCATTTAAAACTCCAATGCTAAACCTCTTCATTTAAAACCAATAGAAAACACACAGTGATTCCATCCATGTGTATCCACTATTTATTCTTTTAAATAAAATAAGAATATGCACAATGTTAACCGCCATTTGTCCATTATTCAAGCATTTTTTAACATAATCAACTAGGAGAAAACTCATTATCGACCCCAATCGTTTCATACATAGGTCTCCTTCAAATATAATCAACCTAAGAATTTATTCGAATAACATTCATCAAATAACATGCAACTCTTGAGCCCAAGCTTCACATAAATTAGCAAGTACGAAAAAATTTCCCAAGGAGAAATAGAGTTAGCTTGTGCCCAATCGACCAAGCACACAGAATTCTTATTTACCCTTGACTCGATTGAAATGATATCGAGATCACATTTAGTGTTTAAACATAGAAAATGGAGATTAAGAACAGTTGATTCGATCATAGGACTAAATCCTCGAAAATGCAGACAACTCGTTCCTTTTATAATTTACCACAGACATATAAAAAGTAACCATAATATCGATAGTGAGAGTTACCAAAATGACAGTCAACCACCTTCAACAGAGAATGAGAAGGAGATAACTCTTAAAAAATACTGTAAAATGAATGGCCAAGCACAAACCCGTGCCCAACCAAAAACATATATAATGCTTTCATTTAACTTATGGGTGATGTTAAACCCAAATGTTCACTACTTTCCAAGAAACAACATTAATTAGGGAAATTTTATTCTAGTTAATAGCTTGAGGTTTTTCCAAGTGAAGGCAAGAAAATTTTTAAACTTTCAATATTTCACCTTGAAATCAAAGAATCGAAACATATCAACCACAAAGACGAAAAATGAGTAGAAAATATTAACACAGAGAGCAGTTGTAATACTCTCGATAAAATTTTAGAGCATGTCAAGCATAGCAATAAATTTGCACAGAGAAACAGACCCAAAAATGCAAGTCGAGCGAGCACGCTTAATTGCCATTTTATTGATAAACCCGTGCACATATTACACATGGTGAGGAGAGTATAACCATTATTTTTTTTTTTAAATGCCAACAGTCTAGAATAATCACCAGAAGAAACCACAAACACAACACCAATACATAGTTCAAATAACCCATAATAGCTTAAGAAAAACACAGACCTCAAGAAATTCTAAGCCAAAAATTGATTCGAAGTGGAGGGTAACCATCATGGATGGATGAGTAATGAACCCATACCTTGAAAAGCCTACACAAGGAAGATATTTAGATTGTATGCCTCTTTCACGGCCATAAACCGTGGAGAATCAACAACCACCAGAGCCAAAAACCAAAATGCAATTATGACTAGGGTGACGGGCTCGAGGGGTGTTTGAGTGACGTGCAGTAAATGCACATCGCTTCCCTCTCCAACCTCATTTAATTCAATGTATGATCCAACCAATTCACCATAGCTCTAAGCATTTAATCAACCACATAATGTTAAGGTCCTAACCCGCACATAGGTAGATCAATGTATTCGGATGTAATAAAGGTCAATATTAATAAGGCCTTTCAATAAAATATAATAAGGCAGATGTAAGAAGACCTGATAGAAGCTTCTGCTTCTATAAGGATCTTCCTCTAGATGTTTCTCTTAATAGACATATTTAATATAAATAAGGGTCGAGGGTATGAAAACGCTAGCTTGAAGATTATTGTAATAGAGCGTTGCTCGATTGGAGGTTGCCCCCTCGAAGAGGCCTCTGAACATTGCTTTCTGAATCAAAGTGTTATTTCTATTGCTATTCTTATATCATTTATGTATTATTGTGAAGATTATGTTGGATATTTTACTATTATTCTGCCATTTCTAACATTTTATTTCTGTTCTGCATATTTTATATATCTGGTATCTTGCAAGTGGTATCAGAGCACTTTCCTTGGTAGAAATTCTGGGTATTTTTTTTTCAGGGTAGAGACATATTCTGGTGTCTTTAAGCCACAAAGATCTGTCATTACGCGCATAAACCAGTGATTGAGGGATTCATACATGCAGGAAATACAAGTGGTTCTTAAGCGCACATCTGTTGGCCACCCTTGTAACCCCTGTTGGTACCCCTTCGAGTGGTAGTGCATCAGACAACACCTGTGTACATATCGGCCTAGATTTCCTGAAGCCCTCTTTAGATAAACCTATCGGCCACCGGACTGCTATAGTGTCACCGAGAACATCACTCGGGAAGATACTCTCTAGTACCTGGGTAGTCAGGTAGTACGGCTAAGGGTACAATCTATCCTCCTTAGTTAGTGCCCTGAGATATTGGGTCAAGTACTACTATTGGACCCTGCACGTATATCATAGAGCTATAGCACAGGGAAAACCCTTGTCTGTAGAACCCTTGAATACCTAACCCTTGGGGAACATAAACATAAACATAAACATAAACAAATTAAACCGGCGAGATCTATTGTCGTGCATCTGTGTTCGGGTTGCCAAGTAAATACACATTTCTTTCTGGTTAAGAATTTGGGGATTTCAACACTACAACATTCTTCAGACCACAGTATAACCCCTCAGCTATAAAAAAAAAAAAAAAGTATGGAAATGTTTTCACCATTATTTGATACCTATTCCATTAGATTCATCTCCTCTCCCTTATCACATTCATCCATATCATTTTTCTACAAAAATTTCTGACCCATCCCACTCCCTTTTTAGTTCACCCATCCTCATGGCCCATACCCATAGCCAAGAACTAGAGTCTCGCTTCAACATCTTGCAATCTGGTTTCCTCGAGACCCAACAAGAAGTGCAAAAACTCGGTGCTACTATTGCCTCCCATGATGCATCCATCAATGCCACCATAAATGCCTCCATAAATGCATATGTAAATGCAACCGTGTAGTCTTCAATGGCGGAAGTCAAACATGAACTGACCACCCAGCTTGAATCTGTCTTTGCATCACTCTGCACCAAACTCAAGATCCCTGCCGATGACTCTTTTCCTGATGCACATACAAAGACTGAAGGTGAAAATTCTTCCCATTCCTTTCAGCCCCATCACTTTCAATGGGACATATGCCTTCCGCGGGTGGATGTAACCAAATTTGATGGCTCGGACCCCACTGGTTGGGTCACCCAAATGGAACATTATTTCTCTCTCTACAACATTACAGATGACTTGGCCAAACTCTGATATGGTGTTCTCCATCTAGATCAAGAACGCTGGCAATGGTGGAAATGGAGAAAAACTTCCTGTCAAGGGTATATTGCTTGGACCCAATTTGTGACTGAGCTTTATGAATGCTTTGACACTGACACCAACCATTTGGGCCGTTTGACAAAATTGAAGCAATTAGGCATAGTAGAAGACTTCATAGCTGCATTTGAGTGCCTGAATTTTCGAACAGAGGGCATGAATGATGCCTTCTTTCGAGAGTGTTTTATCAGTGGCCTCAAGGAGGAGATTCGGGCCCATGTCCTCATGGCTTAACCTACGACTTGAGTGGAGGCTACTAAAAAAGCTAAAGAAGCACAACAAATTGTTTCCTCTCAAAATCGTAAGCCTTCCTTTATCCCTCGCCCTAAACCAGTCAACCCCAATACTCCCTCTGCCCCATTAAAGATCCAAAAATTGACCAGGGATGAAATGGTTGAATGCCAACTCAAAGGCCTCTGTTATAATTGTGATGAAAAATATTTCCTAGGCCACAAATGTAAGGAACAAAATCTTTTTATGGCCATCTCTGAGGATATTCTGGAAGAGGATGTTGACACTCCCCTTGGGCCTGAGTCACCAGAAATCACTGACATAAACCCTCCCTCTGACCCTCCCGAAGTGGAACCGATCATTTCCCTCAATGCTCTCACCGGCTTCTCTGCCCCCCAAACCCTCAAGTTAATCGGTTACATCAAGCACCGAAAGGTCATCATTCTGGTTGATAGTGGCAGCACCCACAATTTTATTCATCGCCACATTGCCCAAGAAACCCATTGCTACATCCCTGCTATCAACAATTTCCAAATCATGATTGCCAATGGTGGTTCTATGAAATGTGGCAGGCACTATGAAAATGTGCATCTCCAAATCGGTGACTACCACCTAAAATCCCATATGTTTGCTATTGACATGGGCAGTTGCGACATTGTGTTGGGTGCAAACTGCCTAAGGACTTTGGGTCCCATTCTCATGGATTTTCATAACTTAACCATGCAATTCGACCAAGTCAGTCACAAACATAAATTCCAAGGCATCATTTTTGGTTCACCTAAGGTCATCAGTTCTCATCGCATGGAAAAACTGCTCAAAAAAGGTCATTCTGGTGTCATTGCACAACTCCACGCCATACAAGCCATAGAGACACCCCCAGTGCCCCAAGACCTCCAAGCCCTCCTTTCTAAACATAAAATGGTATTTTCCACTCCCCAAGGACTCCCTCCTTCCCACGGTGTTCATGATCACTCCATTCCCCTTGTCCCAGGAAGCCTTTCCCCCAATATAAGTCCATATCGCCACCCCTTTGCACAGAAAAATGAAATTGAAAAAATGGTCTAGGAACTCCTTATTGTCGGCGTCATCCGTCCTAGTACGAGCCCTTAATCCTCTCTGGTCATCATGGTACTGAAGAAAGAAGGTTCTTGGAGAATGTTTCTTGACTTTCGTTCTCTCAATAAACTGACCATCAAAGACAAATTTCCCATTCCTGCCATTGATGACCTCCTGGATGAATTGAGTGGCACCCAATTCTTTACCAAACTTGATCTTCACTTGGGCTATCACCAGATACGTATGAAAGAGGCTGACATTCCCAAGACCGCCTTTCACACTCATGAGGGCCACTATGAGTTTTTAGTCATGCCCTTTGGTTTGTGTAACGCCCCCTCCACCTTCCAGAGCCTCATGAACCATGTCTTCCGCCCTTTTCTTCGTCATTTTGTCTTAGTTTTCTTTGATGATATCCCCATCTATAGAAAAACCTGGACAAACCATCTTACTCATGTGGATCAAGTTCTCTGCCTACTCTCTCAGCACCAACATTTCCTGAAACAGTCCAAATGTGCTTTTGGTGCCTCAGAAGTAGAATACTTGGGTCATCTGGTGGGAAAGGATGGCGTTAGGGGGGACCCGAAAAAGATTGAAGCTATGCAAGACTAGTCGCACCCAAAGACTCTCAAAATCTTGCGTGGATTTTTGGGCCTCACGGGGTATTATTGCAAGTTCATTAAGAACTATGGAAAGATTGCATCACCTCTCACGGCTCTCCTCAAAAAGAACTCTTTCACTTGGACTCCAATAGTTGCTCAAGATTTTCAAACCTTGAAGACGGCCATGTGTACCACTCTAGTTCTGGCCCTTCCCGACTTCACAAAGACCTTTGTGTTGGAATGTGACACCTCAGGGAAAGGAATCGGTGTTGTCCTTATGCAAGAGGGTTACCTGTTGGCATTCACTAGCAAGCAACTGTCTGAAAGGAATCTGGGCAAACCCATTTATGAAAAAGAAATGTTGGTGATTCTGCATGCCATTGAGTTGTGGCGTCCTTATCTCTTGGGGCAACGCTTCCAAATTAAGACTGACCATCAAAGCCTCAAGTACTTTCTGGAACAATGCATTTCCTCCCAGGAACAACAAAAATGGGTGACTAATCTCTTTGGATATGATTATGAGATCATTTACAAGAAGGGAAAAGACAATGTCGTGGCGGATGCACTGTCCTGGAAATATGAAGATGAAGGATCCCTTTTTTCTCTTTCCTTCATTGTACTCAATTGGCTCCAAGCTGTGCACCAGGAATGGCTTCAAGATCCCAAAAGTTCACATCTGATCCAGCAACTGCAGAACAAGGCTCTGGGTCCCCTAGGGTACTCTTGGCTCTAGGATGAGCTTCGATACAAAGGCCACTTGTATTTAAGTAAACAATCCAAGCTCAAATCCATGGTGCTTTCTGAGCTTCATGCTACACCCACAGCGGGGCACTCAAGGTTCACCAAAACATATGACTAAGTCAAATGTTCTTTTTTCTAGGATGGTATCAAACATGACATCCGTAAGTTTGTCGTTGAATGTGAGATGTGTCAACGCAACAAGGGAGAAACAGTCAAATCTCCAGGCACCCCCACTTCCGATTCCCCCTGCTATTTGGAAGGATATCTCTATGGACTTTATTACAGGATTACCCAAATCAGGGAATAAATCAGTCATAATGGTGGTGGTGGATCGCCTTTCCAAGTATGCTCATTTTTGTGCTTTTCACCACCCATTTACTGCATCCACGGTGGCTCAAATTTTCATGGACCAAGTCTTCAAGCTTCATGGCATGCCACACTCTATTGTTTCTGATCAAGACCCAACTTTCACAAGCAATTTTTGGCAAGAACTGTTTAAGCTACAAGGCACACAATTGCATCTCAGCTCAGCTTATCATCCCCAGACGGATGGTCAAACGAAAGTTGTCAACAAGTGTTTGGAAACATATCTGAGGTGCTTTGCCTCTGAAAAAAAACACTTGTGGGCTCAATGGTTACCCCTCACCGAATGGTGGTACAACACTACATACCATACAGCCACTCCCATGACTCCTTTTGAAGCGGTATATGGACACAAGCCACCTTCAGTTCTCTCATACTTACAGGGTACCTCGAAGGTCCAGGCGGTTGACCAAACACTTACAGTTCGAGAGGATATCCTTCATACCCTTAAAGAGAACTTGGTCGTGGCACATAATAGAATGAAGCAGCAAGCAAATCAAGGTCGCTCTGAACGTCAATTTGCAGAAGGGGATCAGGTGTTTCTGAGACTGCAACCTTATAAGCAAACTTCCCTCAAGGCCGAGCATTGTCAGAAGCTAGCACCCAAATTTTATGGCCCTTACATAGTTCTCAAGCATGTGGTACAAGTCGCATATCAGTTAGATCTTCCCAGTCAGTCGAAGCTACATCCTTTTTTTCATGTTTCATGCTTGAAGAAGGTGATTGGAACCAGGTGCCAAATTCAAACCAACCTTTCAGAGTTAGCTGAAGAAGGATCCATTTGGCTCTAGCTAGAAGCAGTTTTGGACCAGCGTGAGAGTCACCTACATCAGAGAACCATCAAGGAAGTGCTAGTACAGTGGAAGGATATGACTCCAGCAGATGCCACTTGGGAACCAGCTACCATTCTGCAGCAGTTTCCACATCTCAAGCCTTGAGGACAAGGATATTTTTAATGGGGCGGACATGTTAAGGTCCTAACCCGCACATAGGTAGATCAATGTATTCGAATTTAATAAAGGTCAATATTAATAAGGCCTTCCAATAAAATAGAATAAGGAAGATGTAATAAGACCTAATAGAAGCTTCCGCTTCTAGAAGGATCTTCCTTTAGATGTTTCTCTTAATAGACATATTTAGTATAAATAAGGGTCGAGAGTATGAAAACCCTAGCTTGAATATTATTGTAACATAGCATTGCTCGATTGGAGGTTTCCCCCTCAAAGAGGCCTGTGAACATTGCTTTCTGAATCAAAGTGCTATTTCTATTGCTATTCTTATATCATTTATGTGTTATTGTGAAGATTATGCTGGATATTTTACTGTTATTCTGCCATTTCTAGCATTTTATTTTTGTTCTGCATATTTTATATATCTGGTATCTTACACATAACCATTTCCATATCCAATTCACATAGTGTGCTACCTTTGGTAATGCCAAACTCTCCAAAATAACAATGTTTTAGAACATTAACCCATGTGCATTCAACAGATAACATCCAATAAGGTGCATAATTCTAGTAGAAAAGATTTGTTGCACATCTTTTGTCACAATAATACATAGCATTAGAGCTTGTGTATAGTCCTTTTATTTAAAAGAGCTCCCATATTATCCCTTATATCAAGATCATATTAAACCAATTAATGTGATTTTTAATTGTAATATCAAAAAAAAACTTACAATAATCCTTTCATCCATAGGGCAGTCTTAACATAATCTAAGAGTGATCAACAAAACTATCAGTGCCATGAATTAATCAACCAACCATCTTATGTCACCATAACATTTTAACCATCATTCAAAACATCGAACTGTAGAAGATTGTGTTGATACCATCACAATAGAAAATAAAATATAAGTGCAACATATCCATCATATCACCACATGTATATAAGTGGGTCCCACCTACTAGTTTATTATTAATATAAATAATTAATAGAGCTTGGAAATCGTTTGTGAGAATAATATTCATCATTGTGTTTTTAAGCATCAACAAAATGGTGACTCCACAGGTAAATATGTTTCCAACATATTAAGAACTCAGAATATCTAGTTTCATAGACTAGGTGAAACATTAGATCAAGGAAATATACATCGAAATGATTATGCAACAAGGGAAGTGAGGCAGTTTAAGGGAAAAAATGATTTGGGATTTGGGGAATAACTCATGGAAAGTGTTACGTATGAGGGGCTTATTCATGTATGCATAACAATCGATTATTCACAGTGAAAGAATTATTTGCTTTAAGGAGAAAAAAATTTGGTGTGCTCTTTCTGAATCTCGGGCGGAGGGAAGAAAAGCGAAGAAGAAAATAGGGATGAAAAAACAATTATCTTATCTAACAAAAGTACTGGGAGAAGATAGAAATTTCAATGATGTCTTCAAGGAGGGACATCATGACAGTTGTGTAACCTGATTTTTATTTATTAACAATACTTTTATAATAGCATCGTTGTGGCAAAACTGATCCATAATTTTATTTTTGACAAGAAAAGAAATCAATAAAAGAAATAAAACAACAGAAAGAAATAAAAAACAAATAAAAATCAAAGCAATGAAAGAAAACTATAATACAGAAGTAATTTCATACAACATGTTATCTTTCAAGCTGGTTCCACATAGTGTTTCAAGTGGGAACCATTGGTGCTATAAGAAAATAATCGCTCTTCCAAGTATTTTAGAATATAAGAATTTGCGCCCAGGAAAAAAATGATTTTAAAAGGACCGAGCCATAACTTTTGAAACTTTGAATGCCTTCCTCTATTAGTGTGAGATGAATCTAGCAACAAAACTTTCTCATTGACCTTAAATATGAACACTTTTGCATTTTTGTTGAAATATTTCTTTAAAGTTTGTTCTCTTCTCTTTATGTTCTCCAAGGAAAACGTCATGTGTTCCTCTAAATCCAATAGTGCCTTTATCCTTTGAGATATATTAGAAGAATTCAATTCTTCAATCTGTAGCATCAACCTTAAATAAGAAAGTTCCAGCTCGATAGGAAAGATATCTTCTTAACCATAGACAATATGAAAGGGAGTGTAACCTGTGCTCACCTTGGTGGTAGTGAAATTTTCCCAAAGGGTGTAAGTGAGGAGGGTGTGCCATTGATGAGGCTTATATTTGATGAGCCTCTTGATAATTCTAACCAGATTTATATTAGAAGACTCAGTTTGCCCATTTCCTTAAGGGTAATAATATGATGAGGTAAAATACTTAACTCCCAGCTTATCTAGAAACTGAGTCAACTTAGCAGAAATAAAAGTGGGACCGTTATCTATAATAGTCTCTAAAGAAATGCCAAATACGGAAAAAACATTAGTTTCAAGGAAAGAAATAACCTGCGAATGCTTAAGTGGGACAACTTCAGTCCATTTCGTGAAATAATATGTGGCAGTCAAGATGAACACTTTCCCTACTGAATATGGAGGATTAATAGTTCCGATAAAGTCCAACCCCCATTTTGAAAAATGAAAGTCAGGGAGGATAGGTTGTAAAGGCATGGCAGAAAGATGTTCTTTCCTAGTGAACTTCTGGCACTTGTCACAAGATCTTGAAAATTTATAAGAATATCAAAAAATTGAAGGCCAATAATACCCTTTTCTGATAATTTTAAAAACATAATTTTTAGCAGAAAAGTGGCCACCCACATGAATAACAAAATCTGAAGATTCATGGGTTTCTTGTAACAATTTATGTGCTTTCTCATTATTTACACAGCGCAATAATATACCATCGAAAAATATTATAAACAAGAAGTCTCATAAAATGGCAAGCCAAAGTGCAATATTTCCTGAAAGATAAGTCTGTGAGAGAAAAATCTTGACAGTAGGTAAAGGGACTTTTACGAGTGTGTTTTTAGCTAAGATAAAGTGGCAAAATTTCTCCACATCTTTAACAAGAGCAAAATAATGTTTTTCAATATAAGAATATTTGAATTCATCATCTATTAATTGTTGACTCATGTAAGCTACTGGTTTTTTGTTATTCTGGTCATTAGATTGTATGAGGATAGCAAATAATGTTTCCTCTGTGGAATTAGTGTATATAATAAACTCCTTCTCAAAATCCGGCTTCGCCAAAACCAGTGTGGAACCGATTTCATTTTTAATCGTTACGAAATCATTTTCAACGTCACCAATCCAAGAAAAGGAGCGATCTTGTTTGAGAAGATTGTGAATTGGTTTGACCATTATAACAAAATCAAGAACAAACCTATGGATAAAGTTGATAATGCCCATAAAGGCTTGAACTTACTTTTTGGAAGTGGGGGTAGGAAGGTTTAGAATAGCAGTAATCCTTTCGAGATCTATACTTATTCCTGAATCAAAAACAATATGCCCAAGGAGCTTGCCCTTGGTAATGCTGAAAATAGACTTAGAAGGATTTAAAGAAATGCCCAATTTCCTGCATTGCATGAGAAATTTTCTAAGATGACCAAAATGATCTAATCGGTTCTTTGAATATACAGTCGGTTCTTACGGATCAAATCGTCAAAATATAATTGCATAGCTCTTTGGAAAGTGGCACCTACATTAGATAATCCAAAAGGCATGCATTCATAAGAAATGTTCCCCAGTGTGTAATTAAAGTGGTTTTGTATTTATCAGTACTATTTACCTTGATCTGATTATAACCAGAAAAATCATCAAGTAAGGACATCATCTATGAGCCTTCAACTTGTTGCAAAATCAATTCCATATTAGGAAGAGGAAAATGGTATTTTATGCTTGCTCTATTTAATGTGCGTAAATCAATGCACAGTCGGATATGACCATTTGTTTTCCAAATGGGAACCAAATTGGAAACCCATTCAGAATAATTAACAGGGAAAATTATCCCAGCCTTCAAACATTTTTTGAACTCCTTCTGAATAGTCACTTCACGTGCGGGGTTAATGGGTATTTTTTTTTGCCTAACTGGCTTTATTCCTTCCTTGATAAGAATGGGATGTTGTATAAGAGTAGTATCAAAACCAGGAAGATCTTCTTAGGACCAAGAAAAAACAACTTGAAATTCATGAAGTAACTCAGTGAATTTCAACTTTTCTTCATCAATACATTGGGCTTCTATATTAACATTCTTTTGGGAATCGGGTGTCCCAATGTTCAAGGAAATGGTTTCACCTACTTTCCTTTTTGAATCCTCTTATTTATTATTTTCTTTTTTTCCTACATCACTCAATTAAAATGAACTTTTTAGAGGAGTCAATCCCTTCGGAATCTTGTTGTTTTCCATGGATATAATCTCATTGGGATTATATGGTTCCTTTTTTATGAAATCACATATGCTTTCATCACTAGGGAAGACCTTCCATGACTCTACATTCTCAGGGATATCATGATGATATAAAGATTGAAAATTACAATTAGGTCTTTGTGGCAGAATTTGTCGAGTAGGAGAGGCTGCAAAAACAACTAACCTTTCATCTATTGAATTTGATTCCATTTTAACATGAGTGATATTAAATGATAATAAGTTCAAAATAAGAGCCCAAACATTTTGGGTGTAGTGTTTCATTAACTTCTTGCTAGGAGAATATATTTTATGTAAAAGGTTTAAAACAAGTTTAGATTCCCCAAAAACTCCAAGGTGACCACAACCTAAATTATAGTCATTTTCAATGCCTAGCAGTAATTCTTCAAATTTGGTGACGTTGTTTGTGAAAGCAAATTCTAACCTATAAGAAACATTGTGAATTTTACCTACATGTGAGTACAAGATAATTCCATCTCCATTACCTTCATTGGAGTATGAAACATCAAAGTTCACATGCCACATCCCATCCTCTGGGTCAATTTGTTCCAGGGTAGTGTTATCCTCATCTGGAAAGATGGAATACACTCCTAGGTCTTCCTCGACATAGTTTACATTAGGATTTGGGATGCTTTGTATATACGGTGAAATTATTCTCTCCTTTAGGACTATGATGTTCTTCCCATTCTGAGGAACAAATAAGTTTGTCCCATTGAGTGAGAGATATCCACCTATCAAATCTTTCCAGTCTCTTCCTAATATGATTGAATAATTACTCACTAGCATGTCAATTACCTGAATATTAAGGGTTGTCCTTATTTCAGGACGCGTGCACAGAACCAAAGTCGCATCTTTGATTTCACGTATGGTCGATTGTTGTAAACTATTATAAGAGAGTATGCTTCTAGCATTTTCATTTGTACAAGACAAGCCTATATCTTCCATAATAATTTTTGACATTATGCTTGGGCCCGAACCACCATCAGTTAGACAACAATGGGCTATTTTGTCCATAATCTTTATAGAAATGAAAAATGGGGGATTTTTTTTATAGGGTGTCTAAATCTATTTACACCTACTTTATTTACACTAGAATCCTCTTCTTTTAACTCTTCAAATATATTGGCTATGGTGAAAGTTTTTCCTTCCATGAAATTTTCCATATGATTTTGTTGCTCAGGGATGGAAACCATGTCCAGAAGAGTTGTTGATTAAGGTTGGTTGTCATTGATGTCAACCCTTGAAGAAAGACCCATAGCACAAAGTTTTGGGTAATGGACCCAATAGTGTTTGATGTAAATATGACTCATTATTGTTTTGTCATGGTTTATAAGAAGTAAATATGGA